>JANIVW010000004.1:0-334941 GCA_030555995.1 Isabelozyma heimii
TCGCTCTGGTTGGGGCAACTTCTTGTTCACCACACCGGCCATATCCTTTCTCAATTCCAACAATACCGTCTCCATTGTGTAGCTTCTCTTCCAATTCTTCAAGGTTTCGAAGTTTTCAACCACCACATTACCCTGGGAATCCACACAGGGCAAGTTGATCTTGGAAATGAACTTCACCGTTGGTGGTTTGTCAGGATACTCACTTCCACAAACAATGTTAAGAGAGTAAATACGGTTCTCGTGAGATGAGTGTGGTGGACCTAAAATGGTACCATTCCAGTATGTCATGGTGATATCGTCTTGGTTGGCTAACCCGTAAGAAATGGATTCGGCGCCTAACCCCTTTTCTCCCTTTTCTAACTCTTCCAAGAGCTTAAAGTTTCTAGGACTGACATCGTTAGTATAATTGAGCTTTTGGTGCTATCAAATTCGGAATTCACATACATTTTGGACATGCTGCTTGGTGATTGCTGGAAACACTGAAGAAAGAAGTGTGGTTGTATAATTGACAGTTTTGGACCCTCACGAGAAAAATGATAGCTCCCGATTTGGAGGATGATGTTTCGCATTATCACTATTTACATTTTCTTTACGTTTTATCTTTCTTTCTTCTTTCCTCGACCTTATATTTGCCCATGTCTCCCGGGCTGTCACCGTTTCTAGCGAAACCTAAGGGAATTCTCCCCGACGAAGACCACTCCGAATACAACCTCCAACAGGTGATTGCCAACCTTCAATTTCAACTCGCGTCCGAAAAGACAGAGAAACAGCTACTTCAACTGAACAAAGACGGCGTCAGTCAAGAATATGAAGCCGTTATCCATGAGAAAAACCAACAGGTGTCATCGCTACAGCAAGATGTCCAATTCCTATATAAGCAACGAGAACAACTTGAATCCAAACTCCAGAACCAGAGTGATATCCATACGACGCAGTACCAGAAACTAGAGCAAGAATTGAAGCTCCTCAAACAATCCAATCGTGAACTAGTATCGAAATGTGACCGTCTTGAAGTAAGACTCCAGAAAACAACCTCGAATTTACAGTACACTCAAACCAAACTTAATGTAGAAAAGGATAAAACTGTGCAATTAACTTCACGGGCTCAAGAATTAGAAGTTGCAAGGGACGACTTAACCAAATTGACCCAGAGCTTGTCAAGCCAGTTCACTGAAGTGTCTGAATATTTGAAAAATGATAAGAGTGTAACATTACAGGATCAGAATGACATTCTACTCAAGTCAAACAGCCAACTTCAGTTGAAAATTGATGAACTATTACAGAATAAAACCTCTAATGAACTATTAAAACAACAAAATATCTCCTTACTTAACAAAATCGACCGTCTTGAAGATTTTGAACAAAAGTACTGGAATTTATCAATTGAAAACTCTACATTAAAGACAAAATTTGATGATTATTTCAAGCTATTAGACCAGGCGGTTACCCACGAAAAATCCGAAACAAACGAGTCCATAGTGATTAAATTTGTCAATAAATTCAAGGAACTAAAAAATTCAAATCTCGTTTTGTTTGATAAGTACTCTGCTTCCGAAAGCAAACTAAACGAAACTGAATCTCGAGTGAATGTCTTGCAGTCTCAAGTAGACGCTTTGAATTCTGATTTGTTATCATACAAAAATCTTGTCACAGAAAAGGACCATCGGATTAAAAAACTTGAAAATCAAAAGTGCCTCAACATTAAAGAAATCGATTTTCTTCGTAACTCTCTAAAGAAATTCGACTCCATTGGGAAAGATAACTCTAAAGAAGTTACCTCTGAGGCTACCAACCAGTATTTGTCTAACTTGGAAAAGCTCGTTGATGGCTATAAAGCAGAAATTGAAAATCTTAAAAAGGAAAACCCCCCCTCTAGCCAGTCAATTGGTGAGAAACGTCCCAGACTCATAGATGAAGCTTTCAGGCCCAGTGACCATCGACAACCCGATTCTAGACTCTTGGCTCTTGAAGCTGATAATGTGCAACTCCTCACCAACATCAAAAACCTCGAGGATGAAATCATACGGTTGAATGATAAAGTGTCAGGCTTGCAGACAACAAAGGCTCAGGAACAGGAGTTTCATATCCTCCAGCTAAAGACTAACCCATTTGCCAATGATCAAGCAATAAAGGCAAAATCTCTCGATATTCTTCGTCAAGAAAACAATGACCTCATTGCTAAATTCGTAACTCAGTCTGATTCCGTAGACGTGATACCCAAATCTGTTTTTGCACGTCAAGAGCATGAAAAGGCATTGCTTCAAACTAAGATTGATGAACTTAAAAAGAAAACTAATAGACTCAAAGCCATATACACAGATAAAAGTAAGGAGATCTTATCGATAATTTCAAGTTACTTTGGTTATTCCATCGAGTTCATACCTAGTCCTATGAATTCCAACGACTTATCTTCGCGGATTAAGTTGGTGTCGAAATACATCAGCGAAGGAGATAACAATGGCTTTCTAGTACTAGACCTCAATTCAAAGTCCTTGAAGGCCCACGGAAGTTTGGAATTCAAAAGCTTATGTGAGGAGTTGGTTTTAAAATGGGTTGATGATAAGGGCCAGATTCCCTGCTTTTTAAGTGCTTTAAATCTTAAACTCTACAACTACACTATCTAATGTATAATACAAAATTTCTTACGTGAATCATCATTTACTGTAAAATAGCTGTATTGGCAATAATTGAATGTCTCAGTCCATCAAAAAATATTAAAATGACTCTGAGCCTTTAAGAAGTTCATTGGAAACAATTTCCAACACCTCAGGAGCACCCAAGTTTGTGTTCTTGACGTCTTTATTGACAGAATTCCACACAGTACCTCTATTTATATCTTCATAACTATCGTTAAACTCAGCTACCAATTCAACGTGCTCATCTGAAGTTCCATGCTTTTTTATGAAACAGAAACTCCAACCCCATGATTCCCCATTTGTTTTATCGGCATCCAACGACCTCTTGAACCAAGACTTTGCTTTAGAAAACTTGCCGTCGATCCAGAAAAAAACCCCTATGCTCAATAATACTTCAGGTGAATTGTTCGTATGCTTTAATGCGTCTAAAAATGCAGGTTTTCTATGGGACATCTTGGGAATCAAAGCGAGACTCTGGATCCAAATGGACAGCGACTTGGGGAACATTTTGAGTGCTTTATTCACCAACTGTCTAGCAGCAGCAGCATCCTTATGACGTCTTTCGAGTTTAATTTTAGCTACCCAAAGATCCTCTGATTTTGGATTCTTCAATATTCCCATTTCAAGCGTAGATCTCGCCCGAATCAAACTATTTAAATACACTTCATCAATGTTTGCCATTGAGATGAAGATTTCCGCAGAATGTTCACATTTTTTCGAGCCAACTGAAAGAACTTCTCGAGCAGCTTTGGGATCTTTCATATCCAAGAGGATCTGGCTTTTTTGTAGATACAATTTATGGAATTGTGGGAAGGAGTCCAAAGCATGAGAACTAACAGTTAAAACTTCTTGAAGATCATTAATTGATAGGCCCTTGTAGTGAAGAAAGCGCTGAAGATGAATATGCTTAATCCAAAATCTCTCGGAAACAGTAGCAAGCTTGGAAATAGCTTCTTGCGAGAGTTTATAAGCATCCTCTAAGAAATTGTTTTTGAGCTCAAGTTTGACTCGTGCCAAGTATATAGCTTCACTGTCGTTATTCGGGTATTCGGCAAGAATTTGACGAGCTCCCTCTACATCCTTTCCTAGAATCCACTTATCCTTAGCATACATCAATGGTAACAACTCGTTGTCTTGAATGGCAGCTAAAGATTGACTATAATAACTGAAAAGTTTCGTTAGGTTCATGTCACCTTCCTTTAAAGACAGGAAAATATGCAACCAACTTTCAATATTCTTAGGAAAATTATCAATTACGTATCGGTAAATGTAATGAGCAACACTTTCCAGTTCTTTCTGCATCCTGTCGGCCAATTGAAAGCATTCGTTAATCGAATTTTCTTCCTGACTTAGACAATTGATCACAATAGATTCTGCAGTCTTGCTAAATCCTTCAGAATCAGCTCTTATTGCTTCATCTAACCAATCTTCCCTGGTCAATAAACTCTCACTGTGCTTTTCTAACTCTTTGAATCCCTTGGCCAACATTCTAACTAGTTTTTCCATCGTTATATGGTGATTTTCTCTCTCTTCTAGCTTAAGTGCTGCCAACCATACAAGATGGCTATCGCTCATGGTCCTCCTGGCCCGGTTCAAAATCAGTTTTGCATCCGAATAGTTCGACAAGTTGAGTAAGGTCATCCAGAACTCCCACTCTTTAGGACATAGTTCCACAGCCTTGTTGAGCATTTTCTTTACATCCGCTTCGTCTTCTTCAATATTGATAAGACGTTTCCATAATTCAGCACTCGTTGGAATGAACTCTATAGCTTTCATCAATATTCGACGTTTCGACATGGTATCAGTAGAATTCTCTAAATCATAGGCTTTCTCCCAAAGTTTCTCCGACTTACTGTTATAACGAAGGGCTTCATTGATGATGTTTTTGCACTTCCTACTTCCTTCTGCTGTCTTCTGGTGGATTCTTATGTTTTCAAGCCAAAGCTCTTCACTTAGAGGAAGCTTATGGCACCCTTCTGCAATCAATGCTTTTGCCAGATTATAGTTCCTTGCTTGTTCCTCTAACCGACAAGAAGCTAACCAACTGTTTGGTTTGTTGGGTTCTGACTTACGTAGAGATGACAAGATAAGTCTTCCCTTATTAAGGTCTTGAAGGTTCTGGTTTCTTTCTTCTAATGCTGTTAGCTCCTTAGTCAACTCTTCGGTATTATCATCGGTGGTTGAAACCATACTGTCCAATTGACTCGTAAGAAGATTTCCTTTAGCTATGGAAATGGAATGAAAATCCGTTGCTTGATCAATACCTTTTCCTGATCCTCCACCAGCAATAATTGAGTCTGGCATGGCGTAAGTTCTCTGCTGCTGTTGTTCCATTAACCTCATTCTTTTGTTTCTTCTGGTGAAATCTGCCACATCTGGGAGGTTCTCCCATTCTGACTGTTTTACGGTAGACAATTCCCTTTTCAAGTCAGCAAACTGCTCTCGTATAAGGTCGGTTTCTTCTTCTTCTTTCTTGGCTTCGACCAATTTATTTCCCGACTTCCGGCTCAATTTACGATCGATCTCGGCATATATTCTGTCCGCTTCATCATCTTCGTCGTTGTTACTCTGTTTGTTACTCAAAAGCCCATTATCCTTATCTGCTTCTTCCCTCTCCAGGTTATCATCATCATCATCGTCATCATCATCAAATCGTACCAGTTTAGTATCAGCACCAGTGCTGAAGCCAGTGGCACCTCTGCCAATACCAGCAACATATCCAGGCGGTGGTTCCTGGTCCAAAAATGCCTGTCTGTCCATGGCTTGTAAAAGTATCTGCTTTGTATAATTCTGTAGGATTTCTATTTTGCATATTTTATCACGTGACGGAAATTTTTTTAGATGAGATGATTTTTAAAGAGTCAGAATTTTTCAATTTTTGGAATCTTCTACCTCCAAGAAGCAAAATGTCCAAAAGATCTGCGTCTGATGATATAAGGGCTGGGGCCAATGCGTCTATCAAGATAGACAAGGATTCGGTGCCCAAACGTGCACAACCGGAGGAGGATGTTGATGTTGAAATCGGAGAATTTGAAGATCCATATGGAGATGACTTTGAGAGTGATGGTGAAATCATAGAGTTGGATTCTGCCAACGAAGATGATGACGAAAGAATGGAAGAAGATGGAGGCAAAACCATTGAAGAATTAGAAAGACAGGAAGAAGAACAAGAAAAGGAACCAGAACCAACCATTTACTTACCCCATAAATCCAAACCTTTAGGCCCAGATGAAGTATTAGAGGCAGATCCTACGGTATATGAGATGTTACACAACGTTAATTTACCCTGGCCATGTTTAACGCTTGATATCTTGCCAGATAAGCTAGGAAACGAAAGAAGAACATATCCTGCCACTGTATACCTCACGACTGCTACCCAAGCTTCGAGGGGAAAGGACAATGAATTGATTACGATGAAACTCTCTTCGTTAGCAAAGACTTTAGTGAAGGAAGATGACGACGAAGAAGCAGATGAAGACGATGAAGATGAAGATGTAGATCCCGTCATGGATTCAGAAACAATCCCATTGAGACATACCACCAACAGAATACGTGTGTCTCCCCATGCGGCTGAAACTGGAGAATATTTGACTGCCACAATGTCGGAAAGTGGTGAAGTTTTAATTTACGACTTGGCATCTCAAGTTAAAGCATTTGATACACCAGGGTTCATGATTCCAAAGTCTGCCAAAAGACCAATTCATACCGTAAGAAACCACGGAAATGTAGAAGGTTATGGGTTGGATTGGTCTCCATTGATCAATACTGGTGCCTTACTCTCGGGAGATCTTACCGGGAGAATTCATCTAACTACAAGAACTGCATCCAGTTGGGTCACTGATAAAACTCCATATTTTGCATCTCAGTCTTCTATTGAAGATATTCAATGGTCCACTGGGGAAAAAACGGTGTTTGCTACTGCCGGTTGTGACGGGTATGTTCGTATTTGGGACACCAGGTCTAAAAAGCACAAGCCAGCCCTTTCGGTCAAGGCGTCAAACACTGACGTGAATGTGATTTCGTGGTGTGATAAAATTTCCCACTTATTAGCCTCGGGACATGATGATGGTACATGGGGAGTGTGGGACTTGCGTAATTTCAATGGACAGACTACACCTTCTCCAGTTGCCAATTATGAATTCCACAAGTCTGCAATTACTTCCATATCATTCAATCCCTTGGACGAATCAATCATCGCTGTTTCATCTGAAGATAACACCGTAACATTGTGGGATCTTGCCGTTGAGGCCGATGATGATGAAATTTCTCAGCAAAGAAAGGAAGCTAAAGAATTGCATGATATTCCACCGCAATTACTATTTGTTCATTGGCAACGGGATGTGAAGGATGTTAGATGGCATAAACAAATCCCCGGTTGTTTGGTTTCCACAGGAGATGACGGTTTAAACATTTGGAAGACCATCTCTGTATAGTTGGCAGTAGAAGGACCCTTCCCTCTACTTTCCTTATTTAGATGGGAGCCAAATAATAAATGTACATTAGGATGATGACGCCAACTTCTGTAGTCATATAGCGTAATAGGAATGACCTTGGCTTAAAGTGGACGTCTAAATGCAACAAGCTGTCACTTGATGCACGAACCAGGCCATTGGATAAAGAACGCGCGCTACAACTCCAATTACAAGCGCTTCATGTTACTATTACTTTCTGGTGCACTCTACGGTTGTGGTCTATAAATACAGTAGGTTGGGAGGAGGAAAAGAAGTAGTAGAAAAAGAAAAAAGTATATTTTGAGAAGTTGACCTATTTATAGTGCTTACATAATGATTTTTCGCAGTAATTTGGTCGCATTTTGGATTCTCGGTTTTTTTCACAGCCAATCTGGTAGCGCTTTGGCTTGCCATCGGGGGACGAAGCCTCGAACCCGTTCGTGGTGGAGTTAAAAATTCCAAGTTATTAGCCAGGGGATTCGTTCACGACTTGGGAGAAAAGAAGAAGAAGAAGAAGCAACACCATCCATGGACGGCAACAGTGGACATTACAGAAACTTGCACCGAAACGGACACTGTTACTCCCCATCCAGAAACAACCCCATGCGATACTACAACCATTATTACAGATACTAAACAAACTACATGTGAAACCACTACTAGTAGCACTGAGCCTGCTTCTTGTGATAACACAACTTCATCACCAGACATAATGATTCCAGATACTGAAACAACGCCCTGTGAGACGACTTCCACCTCTGATACGAATACTTCAGAGACGACACCTTGTGAAACTACGACTAGTATCTCAGTAGCTGATACTACAGAGAATTCAAGTACGGAAACATCACCATATGAGACAATGTCTAGTTCTTCAGAAACTATCACCCCAGATATTGAAACAACACCATGTGATATAACAACAACTATTACGTTGACTGGTACCATCACAGGAACTGATTCTTCTGAAACTACGACCACGATCACATTAACAAGTACTATACCGGATACGGAACCTACTCCAACCGAAACAACAACGGAAACGACACCATGCGATATAACAACTACTATTACATTAACAAGTACTATTACTGATACAGAAACTACAATTAGTGCTACCACTACATCTGTGACTACACCTGAAACAGAGACAACATCATGCGATGTCACAACGACTATTACTCCAACTAGTACTATTACAGGAACGGATTCTTCTGAGACTACGACTACGATCACATTAACAAGTAGTATTCCAGACACAGAAACTACAACTGGAACTACTTCTACTGAAACTACAACTGGAACCACTTCTACTGAAACAACAAAAGGTACCACTTCCTCCGAGATAACGACTACTATTACATTAACTAGTACTATCACTGGAACTGACTCTTCTGAAACAACTATTACACCAACGAAGACTATACCTGAAACTATTACTGAATCTGAAACTACCACTGAACCCGAAACACCAACGACTATGACCCCCTCTGAGATTACAACGACGATTACAACGACAACCACAATAAGTAGTGCTAGTTCAGGAACCGACTTCACTGATATATTGACTACTCTTACGATAACTTCGACAATACCAGACACTGAAACTACTCCTGTAACAACTCCGGAAGCTACACCTATCCCAGAAACTCCAGTGACGATGCATTCACACGAGACCCCTGCTACTCCCGAGACTCCCGCTTCCACAGAGACCCTCACTTATACAGAGACGACCATTACTAATAAAGAGACCCCTGCAAGTACAGAGGCCCCTCCTGAAACAGGAACCACAGTATCGCCAAATGAACAAACGACTATCACAATAATTTCCATAACGAGTACCATTACTTGTTCCGAAGAAACTTGCATGCCAATTCCTTCACAGGTGACTTCTTCGGTCACTACGGAAGTTCCTCCCGTTACCACTTTCGAGGCTTTTGCTGGCAGCGTTTTCAGAAGATCCTTTTTTGTTCAAATTTTTGTTTCTCTTTTCGTTACTTTTTCTTTGTAACAGAATTAATTTTGTCAAAATTTAGTTTACTATTGTTAATTTATCACCTTCTTTCAAAATTTTCACTTTTTTCTTCATAAAAAAAAATCGATCTTTTCTGATTCTTGAGTTTGATGATTTTTCACTTTTGATTGCTCTTTTTGATTCGTCTTTGATTTTTTATAAAATTTCTTTATAGGAATTCTATTATCCTTTTGTTTTATGGTTGCAAAATTTATGACGTAGACAAGGAGTGCATACAGAAATAGAGAGAAAAAAAAGTTAGTGAAAAATGTAAGTGAAAAATTCCATGAAGGAGAGCTGAGGTTAGGACCATGGCTAAGAAGGATAAAAAGTCCAAAGATGCCAAGAAGGCTCGTGCTGCTGAAAAGCAAAAGAAGAATTTGAGTAAGGCCGAAACTAAACAGAAAAAAATTGCCAAAAAAACTGGAGAAGAAGAAGAAGATGAAGACATTGATCAGATTTTGGAACAATTCGCTAAAGAACAAGCAGAATTAGAGGCAGTCCATATAAATGTATGTGAAAGACCTAGTAGGAGATTAAATCCCACTCTAGTTTCTAATCCTCTTCATAACAAACGAGAATTGTTCTTGTTTGGTGGTGAACATACAGTAGGATCTGCTTCTCATTTCTATAACGAATTATACTCGTATAGCATAGATAATGATATTTGGAGGAAAATCACGTCGAAGAACTCCCCATTGCCCCGTTCATCTCACGCTATGTGTTCACACCCATCGGGAGTGATTTTGATGTTTGGAGGTGAATTTTCCTCTCCCAAACAATCGACCTTCTACCATTATGGAGACACCTGGATTTTGGATGCTGAAACCAAAGAATGGGCCAAGTTGGACCTTAAGAGAGGTCCACTGGCTCGTTCTGGTCACCGACTTGTAGTTTGGAAGAATTATATTCTTTTACATGGGGGCTTCCGTGATTTGGGGACCATGACTACTTACTTTAGCGATATGTGGTTATTTGACATTTCTACATATAAATGGCAACAGGTGGAGTTTCCTCCTAACCACACCATACCTGATGCCAGGTCGGGCCATTCTTTGATTCCATGCAATGATGGAGCAGTTTTGTATGGAGGATATTGTAAAGTGAAAGCTAAGAAAGGTTTACAGAAGGGGAAGATTTTAACTGATTGTTGGTTAATTAAAATGAAGGCTGATCCTAAGGGAATCCGATTTGAACGGAGAAGAAAACAAGGATTCAATCCTTCGCCGAGAGTAGGGTGCTCAATGGTATTCCATAAGAATAGAGGTATTTTGTTTGGAGGAGTGTATGATTATGATGAAAGTGAAGAACAAATTGACTCGGAATTCTATAACAACTTATATTCGTATCAGATTGAAAACAACAGATGGTACAATTTAAGTTTAAGGCCACAAAGAAAGAAAAAACAGGAAGTGGTAAGGGATAAAACCCGAGATGAGGATTTAGAAGATATCTTGAATTCGATCTTAGCCAAAGCCAATTTGAAAGACGATGACGATTCTGAAGATGTTTCTGAGGTTGAAAGATTGAAATTACTAGAAGAAGAAGAGGTCGATGCTGAAGAGAAAGCAGACTATACAGTATTGAATAGGTTACCTCATGAACGATTCAACGCAACTACCTGTGTCGTGGACGATACTTTATACATTTTTGGAGGTGTTTTCGAGAAGGGAGAACAAGAGTTCAACCTAGATTCATTTTATGCCATAGATTTGAGTAAATTGGATGGTGTTAAGGTGTTCTGGGAAGATTTGACCGACTTAATGAAAGAATACCAAGACTCTGACGAGGAAGATGACGAAGACGACGAAGACGATGATGAAGAAGAAGAGGAGCAAGACACCAAGCTTGAGGTCGAGGAGGAAGAAGAAGAGGAAGAAGAAGAAGAGGAGGAAGAGGAGGAAGATGAGTTCCCTGATCAAAGACCATGGCTTCCTCATCCCAAACCTTTCGAATCTTTGCGGGCATTCTATCTTCGTACTGGTGCCAATTTCTTGGAGTGGTCTATTTCGAGTAATAGGGAAGCCAGAGGGAAATACTTGAAGAAAGCAGCATTTGATTTGTGTGAAGACAGATTCTGGGAAAGAAGAGAGCAGGTCAGTATTGCAGAGGATAACTTGGAAGAACTTGGAGGTGTTGGAGAGGTCATTGAGAAGGAAGTGAAACAAACCAAGAGAAGATAGAGTAGACGTGCGATGGAGATGACTCCAAAGAGGACTGGTCAAGAAGCACAGCTAATTAAAGGAGACAACTTGTTAAGTTTTTTTCTTCAGTACTACATAGAAGAAATCATCTTGATTTTATAGAGATATTTATTATCGTAATGTACACTATGCAAAATGTATACCAACCTGGTGGAAGGCATATAAAAGCTTCAAGAAATCAGTTTGGTCCAATTTAGCAGCTCTTTGGTCAGAAAATCCTGTCTCCGTAAGCACCTGTTCAATTTTCTGCTTAACAATATCCGTCATGGAAGCTTTACTATCGACCATCATAGAGAAATCGTCACTGGAGTTGGTTGCCAAAAAAGTCTTGTAGTTTTTCTCCAAAATTTCAAGCACATTGTTTGACTTAAATCCAGCAGCAATCGTTTTATTCTTTCTCACGAAAACAATTCGTAATAAACCGTCCCATTCATTGAAATCAATATCTGGTCTTGGCTGTTTTATTTCGATTCTCACTACAGACGATTCCACTTGTGGAGGAGGACGGAAATTGTTCTTACCAACCTTCATTATATGAGTGACGTTGGACCACATTTGAACGTTGGCTGATAATCTACAGTATAAACCATCACCTGGCCGGGCCAACAATCGCAAAGCAAATTCTCTCTGGAACATAAGAATAGACACTCTAGGAGGTCTTGGTTGGTTTAATAATTTAAACACCAAAGGGGATGAAATCTGATAAGGAGTGTTGGAAATACAAATATCAAAGTAAGGTAATTCAGTTTTCATGAAATCTCCCAATAGAACCTCCAATTTCTTTTGTTGAGGAGTCCCATGCACTCTTTTAGTTAATTCGGCCGCCATTCTTGGATCCATTTCCACAGCAATAACCTTCTTGGCTTGTTCTAATATCCTCACTGTCAAGTTACCTGTACCTGGACCTACTTCTAGCACAGTATCACTTGGTTTGATCCCAGCCTTATCGACAATACCTTGTGCAACCAATGGGTTTTTCAAGATATGTTGCCCTAAGTTGGTGTTGAACTTGAAGACGGAGTTCAAGTGTTTTTCTGCTGAAACCGTCCCAGCTCCTGTAGGGTTGGGGGCAGTACTAAACTTCTTTTTGGGTGCTTTGGGCATAGTTTGTGTCTCTTATCCTGCGTTAAAGTGATGCGATGAGTTGCCAAATAGAAAAAAATATGTGAATCAATCAAATCATAATCCTGCACATAAGAAGATGACCCCAATTAGGAAGTAGACGCAAACTTGATCATCAGTGTTTTGGTTTTCTCCATCCAGCAACAACAACGTAAGAAGGGCATAAGAAGGTGTCGGAGTTCTAAGTATTGACACGAGAGAGGTGCATACGTGACGTTGACGTGATTCTTCCGCAGGCATAAGTTTATTTCAAGAAAATTGTTTCATTTGAGCTGAGGTTTCGAATTTGCATTGAGTTAAAGCTGCAGTTTTGTTACATTGTTGTGTTTGAATACATTAGGAAGATCGTCGAGATACTTCTAAGTCTAAATGAAGCGAGAGTATATGTCTGTGGTAGAGGCTTTGAGCTCACTACCTCGTTTCACTCAATTCATCGA
The DNA here is from genome assembly GCA_030555995.1 of Isabelozyma heimii. NCBI lineage: Eukaryota > Fungi > Ascomycota > Pichiomycetes > Serinales > Metschnikowiaceae > Isabelozyma > Isabelozyma heimii. The sequence continues at coordinate 12,865 of JANIVW010000004.1, forward strand.
CATTCCAGAACCAAACTCCAAGCTACTACAGCATGAAGTGCTAAAAATTTCCAAAACCATAGGTGATATTTACGAATACTTAAACACCTCTAGGCAAGAAATCACCAAAATTCTCGAGTCCAAACAACCATTGGAATGGTTCAAAAGCGGGAAAAATGAGATCACCAAACTTCTCCACGAAACCGAGGAAATTGATATCCTAACATCCCAACTATTGGCCGTAGTTGATGATGGAGCCGATCAAGACACCTTAGAAAAACTACTATCACGATTTGAACGGACGTCAGATGTTTTGCTTGATCTTAAAAAGCTACTTTTAATGTTAAAGGAAACCATTGATGTTGCCATAAACTATGAAGAAATCACTTGTAATATCATGAAATCTCTTACAAATGAAATCCTATTGTGTGGGGAAAGTTTTCTGAAGATTCTGAAATCGAAAATCTCGTCACCTAAACGTCACCTTCCTAAGTTCAATTTGGTGGAAATCACCAGCAAAATGAAAATCAACGATATTGCATTATCTACCAATCCAAATGCTGATGTTTCAGTAGAACCTCTAAGGCTCCCCACATTTAACGATGCTGACGAATGTCTCTATAATGACTATTTAACCCTTGACGCCCGCATGAAGCCTCTTAAAGTGAGCTTAGACTTTCTCCCATCGAAGATTTCTGAGTTCAATCACCTAGCAGAAAGAATCTTCCCTCAAGCAGTATCCCATGTACAGAAAAATTACGATACTCTTATAGAAGCATGGAATGATTTACAAGCAGAGCTTCGTGTTCTCAAGCGCGAAAGTGTGGACAAAAAATGGATTGAAATATTCTCCTACCTTGTAAATGAAATATCTAAGAAATGTGACGACATCCATAGTCAATTGAAGCATGCTAGAACAGAAGACAAAAAACTTGCAGTAGTTGATGCAATTGGGTCTTCTTATAAGCTCTGTTCTAATACCATAACTATCATTAGTAAGGCGTTTTCACAAGGGATGGTAGCAGACCAACATCTAGCCGAAGAATTCAATGGAACTCTTGTTCCAAAATGGGAGGCTTTAAATACTACGTTACTCAGTGCCTCTGTTTCACCATCCAGTTTCAGGCATAGCTACAACGATAAAATCGAGTATAGTCCGAGCCAGGATGTTATGGTAGATGATTTAGGACTTCGAGTGTTTCAGACATCTAAGAGGGATCGGTTTTCCCTCCCCATTCTCTCTCTGGAGTCGATATCCAAGCATTCCAGTCAAGGATTTGACGTCGGTATTCCAATAAATAGAGTGATGTCAGGAGCTCCCTTCAGTATTGAACAGAAAAAAGTCATTGACCTTCATCCTAAGATCGGGAGTGAAGTTCACCTGACGAGAAAGAATTTGAGTGCTACATTAATGAAGTTGAATAGGGGAATGAAGATTACTGAAGATGAAGTTATTTCAGACCAAAATACAGATTCAACTGAGTTATTCAAGTATCTCGGTACGAACCACAGCCAAAAAGCCACCCGTCTTCCACTCATAAGAGAAGATTATGCTATACTAGGGTTACCTGTGATTCAAAAAATGCTGATTTTGCAGCCAACCATATCATCTATTCCATCAATTAGCCCAAATCATCCTGTTTTCCAATCTCCTTTACGTGAACCTGAATCCGAGGAGCTACTCACAGAAACCCTCAAACATCCCCCGGTATTTGCATTAAACCAGAGCAATAACCAAATTGTAGTTCAGAAAAGAAGAAAGCCATTGGCACCATCGACGAAGTACAATTCAACGCTTTCGAGAATGTCGTCATTGTCCCTTGCTGATACTCCTAATCTTGCCTATGATGGAATAAAAGGCCTGCCCCTGAAATCGTCAGGATCACGGTCACTGTCGAGATCCATACGGTCAACTTCTCCAGAGAGGCCGGATTCGTCAATGGGGTCCAGGTTTGATGAGGTGCACTTGATTCAGCCAGTAAAGACAAAGAATGCATGGAGATGAGTATAGAAGAGAGGGATATATATATAGAACTGTATTATAACTACTGTAATGAACAAGAAGTCGTTCGATTCAACATAACTATATACAAGAATACCATTACCAGGGCATTTCGCCCGTTCCGTTCACATAGAGTACTCCAAAATTACAGGACTCTTTAGTGTTAAGTCATTTGCTACGCAACCTCCTGCTTGTAACATCCTCTCACTCACCGTCTCTTCTCTCGCCATCGTCATTGCTCTACTTATCGTCACTCTTCTTTTCCAGTGCCTTGCCTAGGGTTTTGCTGGTGAACCCGTCCAAGAAAAAGTCTTTTCCAAATATCTTATACATCCAACTTTCTCTTTCCACCTTCCATTTCTCTTGTTCATCGAACTTTCTCACCTCATTACCCTGTAAAAGCTCTCCCTGTTGCACCTTTTTCGTTGATTTTCCTTCTAGTCTGCGAAACAACTCATACGATGAAAGCAATAGCACTGGAACTGAGAACAACACCATATAAATCCCGTAGTATCTCGTTTTAATGGCCTTGGGCGCTATTTTCCAGTTGGCCTTCCCGGTGTCTGCCAACTGCTGAATGAATTGCGAGTCTTTGGGCTTGGGCTTCGTTTTGGCTGCCGGCTTGGGCAAGTTGCTTGTTTTCTCGCGATGGAATGACGGGTTTGAGAACTTACTCGGCTTTTCACTCATTGCTCGCGTTTTGGTGGTGGTTTGTCTCGGATAGAGGAGAAATTCAAATCTTTTGATGTTATACTTTTTTCCAACGCGAGCTCACTTTGTTGATCTCAAATTTGATCTCAGATTTGATTACTTTCTTTTCTTGTTACATTACTTCTTTTCTCGTTCCTTCGCTCAATGTTATCGCTCTTGCTGTCGCATCCTAAACCAGACATCACCTTCACTTACGGGACTGCTGGGTTCAGAACCAAAGCTTCTGATCTCGACTATGTCAACTACACGGTGGGTATTCTCGCTTCTCTCCGGTCCAAATTCTTCCACGGAAAGACGGTTGGTGTCATGATCACAGCCTCTCACAATCCTCCCCCCGACAATGGGGTCAAGGTTGTTGACCCATTGGGAAGCATGTTGGAAACATCCTGGGAATCTTATGCCACGCTCTTGGCAAACAGCACCCACGAACAACTAGCCAAGAACATTGACACCATCGTCCACGACCTTCGAATCGACATAAATGCTCCTGCATTAGTTGTGGTGGCCCGTGACTCCAGAGAATCAAGCCCGGCTCTTTCTCAGGCCACAATCGACGGGCTCAAGTCCGTTCCGAATACCAAGTATGTGGACTACGGTTTACTCACCACGCCCCAATTACACTACTTGACCAGAACTAACAATGATCCTGCGTTTGGTGCTGTTTCCGAGTCAGGCTACTACGAAAAATTGGCCCGTGCATTCACAAATATCTACAATTTATCCGACAATGCTACCAAAATCGATATCACCATCGATTCGGCCAACGGGGTCGGTGCTCCCATGATCAAGAAGCTTTTGACGGACCATTTGGCTGACAAAGTATCGTTCAATTTGGTGAACAATGACTACGAGCAACCGCAATTGCTTAACTTTGAATGTGGTGCCGACTTTGTCAAAACTAACCAAAGACTCCCCAAAAACGTAGAAAACCCGACTCCCAACAAATTGTATGCTTCTTTTGACGGAGATGCAGATAGGTTGATTGTGTACTATCAAAAGTCAAATGGGGATTTTGGGTTGTTGGATGGTGATAAGATCTCGACATTAATTGCATTATTCCTCCAACAATTGTTCAAACACATTGACGAATCAAAACTTAAGTTGGATATCGCCGTTATTCAAACCGCTTACGCCAACGGCTCATCGACAAAGTATGTTGAAAATGTGTTGAAAATCCCCGTCCGTTGTACCCCCACTGGGGTCAAACATTTGCACCATGAAGCTGAGAAATTCGATGTAGGAGTGTACTTCGAGGCCAATGGTCATGGAACGGTCATATTCTCTCCTTCTGCAGAAGCCAAGATCTTCGCTTATACTTCACCCGAGGACAATCACGACGAAGCAAAGGCCATCCAGATTTTGCAGCAATTCACCAAATTAATCAACCAGGTTGTTGGTGATGCCATCTCTGATTTATTGGTAGTGTTGATTATCGTTCATTACTTGAAGTTATCACCACAAGATTGGGACCAGCAATACACTGATTTGCCAAATAAATTGACCAAAATAATCGTCCCAGACAGAACGGTATTCAAAACTACAAATGCCGAAAGGACATTGGTTGAACCAAAGGGGTTGCAACAAAAAATAGATGAATTGGTTGCCAGATATCCTGAAGGAAGGTCCTTTGTTAGAGCTTCGGGAACCGAAGATGCTGTAAGAGTATATGCAGAAGCCGATACCAAGGAGAATACACTGGCATTATCGACTCTTGTTGGTGAATTAGTAGAAAAATGGTAGCCAAAAAGTCGATTATATATATTGAAAACAAGCCTTTGAGTTGATCAGAATTAAATGTAGAGTTCTCTTGTAATGTATAATAACGTTTAAGTCTCCGTTCTCTGATTGGCGCATTTTTGCAATCAACACTTTGTATAAAAGACTCTGGCCACATGACTTATACCGGGTTTCTCCACTATTTGTCTTCTAATCTGAGAATGTCTTTCTCCGGAGCTCTTATAATTCCAGATCTATGCAATTATACCACCTCTATGCATGGTTTACGATTATCTGATCTCAATCTCCTTTATAGTGCACTCGCTTAAACTCTGCTGGGGTAGTAAGTTTCTTTCCCAAGGACCAAACTCCTTTTCGAAATTTCTTTGCCCTGGCTTCAAGACGACGATACCAGGACTCATTATCACCAAATTGGGCTCCTGTTTTCCCTTCGTACACCACCCCGAGTCCCAACTTCAACATCTCGGCACTCACATCTTTCTTCCCCGTCCATTTCCATACCTGGGCCCGGGCAACAACCCTCTTATACTGGTCTATGGAGTACGGAGTAACTACAACGTTCTTTCCATTGACGTATCCCCGTAACCATAATAAGGCTTCTTCGGAAAATGGCTGGGCCGGATTGCCCCAATGCGCTCTTTCGGGAGCATCTACTCCACAGAGCCTGATCATTAGGGTTTCGTCTTTCAACTCGTCTCTCTTGACGGGGATCTTTCTTAGCCAGCCCCACCCCATAAAAATACCTCCTGGGGTATGGTAGAATCGGAAATTGTCACCGTCTCCCACGCGAGTAACGCGTCCATACAACGAACGGCGATTGTCGAGAATCTCTGGTGTTAGATCAAGATAGGTTCTGATCCGCCGCACGTACCTGAGATAGAATCGGTACGATATGAACAATGACGCACTCACCCCAGCCGATAGAAGTAGCACCTTGGGATGAAGCAAGCCCACGCTCGAGGGGTCAGAAAAAATCGGTGCCATGCTGCGTGTGGGGGGATGAATCAGGAAGCTGTAGTTTGTAGTTTCATATTTCTCAATCCCAATCAGGAAACTGGAACATTATCCAATCTTCAGCGCGTACATCCGTGCACCACACATATAACCCCCACTCATTTGCAAGTTTCACCATCACCATCACCAAAAAGCCTCTCCCCTCTTCTCACACGACAGGATGTCGATAGCGGACGGAGAATACGAGATTGATCTAACGCAGCTACTCCAGGACCCCGGCGACAGTGGGTTGACGGGCGACGATGGGTCGTTTGCCATTCGGTACGGGTTCATCCCCGACTCCATGGATCAGTCAAAACCACTTACGTTATACCAAACGGACAAGGAGTGTATTCTCAAGGCCCGAGCCAATGGAACGGCATCGAGCAGCCAGTCAATAATCTTCGAAGGGGCTCCGCAACGACATCGGCGAAGTAATAACCCGGCGTTGGACTCCTACTACTTAGCATTTCCTCCTCCCGATTCTCATGGTGCCGTACAGTTACGAAGACTAAATACCACTATACGAGTAAGCAAATCACGAAATGCTAAAAAATGGGAGGAACAATGCGAGAAGTGGGATAAAAACCAAGATAGTACCCCCAGCCAACAGCTTCATATCCCGAAGATTGAGCATGAAAAAGAAGTGAAACCGACTTCAAAGCCAGTAGCACGCAAACCTGCTTCAAAACGACCTCCTGTAGGACCCAAGCACGAATCAATTATAAGCGAATCCGATTTTGAAGATATAGATATGGATCCAGAGACGAAGCCGAAGCCGAAGCCAAAGGCCAAGAAACCATCAGCATTAACCCAGTCTAAGACCAGACCTTCTAAACCAACAAGAGCAACGAAAGCCCCGCCTAAAGTAAATCCAAAGCCTATCGAGGTAGACGATTTTGACATGGGGGACGATTTCAAGGATTTGGAGGAAGAGTTGGAGGAGGTTTTGGGAGAAGATGACCAGGAATCATCATCATCGACTCCTCATCCGGGAAATACTCCTCAACCTACGGTAAAAGATACAACGTCGTCCAGTAATGATACAGGAACGTCAGTATCTAGCAATCCTAATGAATACGAAGATAGCGACAATGACAGTGAAAACAGTGACCACGACGCATATAAGTTCTCCGGAGGGCCTATCATCATCAACTACGACGACGACAGCAGTAAACTGTCGAGCAAAGCCTACGAATCATATAAATCAGAACGAAAGCCCATGAGTCTTCGAGACCTTTACCAAACTGACAATAAGCATGACGATATCAGCAGTAGTGAAGCGGAATAAGGCGCAACACAGTGTGGTAAACCGGCGCTTTAATGCCAAAATGGCTGTATACAAGGACTGATACCGTATAAACTATAAAGTACACTGGGCCGTAGCACCGCAAAATAGGCTACATAGACAGTAATACATTTGCATACATTACAAGTTACAAGCCACAATTTTCACGGCTTATCCGTATTTAATTTCCTTAATAAGTTTGTTCTTTAATTATCTGTATATTTTTCATTATAGTTCTCACTGATTTTTCCGCTCTAATTTTTCACAGCCAAAAAAAAAAAACATTATTCCTCCCATGGCCGATGAAATAACCAGGAAGCGGCCAATTGACGGCAGTGACGATGTCGGGCTCGGGCCACCTCCAGCACGCAAGGAGATCCAAGGAAAGGAGACTCGAGGGGGTCCAAGAAAGAAGCGCGTTCAAGAAGTTCTCACCACACACTTACCGATGAACGAGAGTTTCCGGTTTTCATACGAGCAGGAATCGGTGATATCTGCCGTTAGCAGCACTGATGATGGCTTAGTTATTGTGGGGTTAATGAATGGACTCGTGAAGTTCTACCAGAAGACAGAGCCAAGTGCCAAAAAAGATACAGACAGCGAATTAGAGTTTTTAAAGCAATTCGTGGCTCATCCAAATACCCCAGTATACCAATTGGTGGTGAGTTCAGAGCTTTTGGCGACATTCGGTGAAAATGACTGTCATGTGAAGATATTTGATCTTGGTTCTTTAGACATGATTCACGTATTGAAATTGGAATTTATTCCTGGAGTTGGAACCTCTCTAATCACCTGGTTGAATTCAGAGAAGTTAATTATACCAGAAAAGGACACGAATCGTGTTCACATTGTTGATCAGGAGACTGCGGAGTCCCAGTTGTTGAAGACGGTTCATAAGTTTCCAATCACAGCACTAGTGCACAGCCGTCGCTTGAAATGCTTCATTTCTGCTGATAACAAGGGCATCATCGAGTATTGGGACGAATCAGGATCACTACCAACCACGGTTTCTTTCAAGTATAAAACAGAGACAGACCTTTTTGACATTGCTCGAAGCAAGTCTAAAGTTGAAGAATTGGTACTATCGCCGGATGAAACTCAATTTGTTACCGTCTCTAAGCCAGACGACACCATACGCATATACCATGCGGACACGGGGAAGCTAGCGAACAAAATTGATGAATCTGTGCACAAGTATGAGAATAATGCTGATAAGACTCTTCTTCATCTACATCATGAGATATCAGCGAATGATTTCGGGTCCATCTCGAACAAGTCAAATGTCGTATTTGATGAGAGTGGGAACATTCTTATCTATTGTTCATTATCAGGCATTAAAATTATGAATCTACAAGCCATGAATTTGATTGAAACTTTAGGGAAAAAGGATAGCGTAGACTTGATGCTTCGGTTCTCGAAAGTATTGCTACTTAACAAATCATCAATACAGAAGTTCAATAGTCAGATGTTAGCCTCAGAAAACTCATTAATCGACTCCAAGATAATGAGAAATCCTATGATAGTTGCTACGGCCACCAATATGAATAGGCTCTATGTCTTCAGTGATAATAGCGACGCTGTCACCAGAGACGTCCAGAAGGAAGCGCCAGTGTCAAATTCATACTCTCAAGCCACCTTGCACACTACTAAGGGAGATATTAAGATCAAATTGTTTCTGAGATTGACTCCCAAAACGGTGGAAAACTTCACCAAACTATGCGAGAAGAAATACTACAACAACACTATCTTCCATAGAGTGATAAAGGACTTTATGATTCAAACTGGCGACCCGTTAGGAAACGGAACAGGGGGAGAGTCGGTATGGGGAGGTTATTTCGAAGATGAGTTCAGCCCGTTACTAACGCATAATAGGCCATTTATGGTTAGTATGGCCAATTCTGGCAGTGACACTAACGGTTCACAATTTTTCATTACTATAAAGGAAACACCCTGGCTCAATAATAAGCATACAATATTTGGTGAAGTTACAGATGGGCAGGACACAGTGAAGGCCATAGAACAATGTGAAACCGATGACTATGATATGCCATTGAACCTAATATCGATAATTTCTACCTCATTGGAGTGATGACGAGTTTTTGAAACCATTAGTTGAAAGTTGGTTTCTCATGATGATGCTCGAAGAAGCCTATGCCTGGTTGTTTTTTGACACCGTCGGTTGAAAAACATTTGAAGACTATACCTAGATTCGCAACTACCCGGTTTAGTTGCTTTTCCATGTCATTGCTACTAGATATGGAGATTGAGGACAAATTGACGTCATGATAACTCCATTAGCATTTTTGATAGTGCAAATTATGACATCCACCAATAATCGCGATAACCATGCCCTTATCCTCGCGATATGCCATCGTCTTCACCACCTGTGATAAAATAGCTCATGTTTGCTATTTTCAACTCACCATCATATCCTGCGAAGGGTGAACTTTTTTTGCCCTTCATCTTCTTGTTTTCTTCCTTTTAATTTTCCCTGTTGAGTATCAGTGTTTACTGACAAATTGGTGATACGTTCGACATTAATTACTTCTACAATTTCCAAAATCGAGTCTTTGAACTTACCAACTCCATCCTCTGAATTGCGGATTGGAGACTTAACTGATTATCGGCGTCCATTAAAATTCGACCGTGAGAAATACGCAGGCATTATACTTTACGACTATGATAGCTCAAGTACAGCCAGCTATCTATTTTATGTTGTGTTTGATGAAGAGCGTCCTTTCTGGAACTTGCTCATTAGAGAGGGGGTCTTCCGATGCTATGACATCATCAATGCTGGGGGTGAGTTCACAGAAATCAGGTATCCTGGCTACGTTATCAAGATAGATCCAGCAATCATATCAAGACCTCATTAACGCAAGCCCTGGTGCTGATTCCTATACACTTTATATTTTAAATGGAGACAACACCACTACCAAATATAACGGAATTGAATTCTCGGTTGTTTCAACTACTTTGTTCTTCGTAGTGGCTAGAAGCCATTACATACCTTAGTTTTACATGACAGGATTTTTTCTGTTTTGCTGCTAATGATTGAAATACTGCTTTTTGCAGTTAAGAAGTTACGAGAACTCTCAGTGAGGTCTGCTACTTGTTGATTAGCTCGAGTGTAAGATTTTGGTACTTACTATATAAGAAAACGACATTCCTGAATTTTTTCAAACTATTTCTTTATTCTCTGAATATTTCTTTCAAGTATTGGAATATAATCATTTATTCGGTACACAATTGTAAGTGAGTGCCATGGATTCATAAGTCGTTAATGTTCAATCAAACGAAAAATTCTTGAAGAACTTATTTGTTATCACTAGGAATATAGATTAGCAACAATGAAAATCGGGAGGCAGTTTGGAGGTTCCTGAACCAGATCCTTCTGCAATGACTAATTCTGTATTGGACTCGATATATTATAGCTAACGTCACTTAGTTGTATAGCATATGCTTGCAAATCAATCGCTGATCTCCTCCACGTAAGGTTCATCTTCACTAAGTCCCTCAATAGGCTCATCATCACTGAGTTCCTCCACGAAAGGCTGATCATCGCTAAGCTGCTGCACAGGTTCTGCTCCAATAAGAACCGGTTCTGGTTGGTTGCTGGTATCAATTCCTTCGATGAAGTTTCTCTTATCGTTCTCTAGTCTATTACCAACAGCCTTCAATACCGTAATTACCAAGGAATCACCTTCTATATCCGAAGAAATGTTGTTATAATCAATCAGTTTATCGAAGGAAACACTATTCTGTGAAGTGCTGCTGCTCGTACCTCCAGAGGTGATCTCAGTCTTCTCCATGGTCACGGTTAATAGATTACTCTCCTTAGAATAATCAACCTTGAACTCTTTCCCTTCCAAACCACCTAAGTCCTGCATCAGAACAATGTATCGATCAGAAAGTTCAGTAACATGTAGTACATCATTCATAGGGGCAAATCCTCCTCCAAAATCAAAAGGGGATGGTGTGAACATGGAACTACGGGGGTCTGACATTAGAGAAAGTCCTCTGTCTTGGCTGTCCTGAAAAAACCTATCGAAGGAGCCATCAAAGAAATCATTATCATATGGTTGAAACATGGTATCTAATATTTTAATCTGACCTACTGCTGGCTCCAGAATCAGGCATTCTTATATAAAAAAGGTGGTGTGCAAAGTTGCGAAATTGCTGCATAGAATTTTCCGTTGCTTTCCAAAAATGACATCACACTACATAAGACTCTGGTCATACGCAGATTGCCCCTCGTATAATGCATAACCAATAACAGAGATACAAATTTAGTAGTGAAATCAGCGATGCCAGATAGAATGATCTTAGACATGCCATAAGCTGATGAATCGTAGTCAGAACTACAAATTCCTTTACTAATTGACCCTTGAGATCTCGGAACTAACAAATTCCGAGCAGAGTGCGACTATCTTTATTTTTTTTTTTTGCACCCGGAAATCAACACAATTTATAAGCATTAGTAAAGAGTCACCTCATTAGCCGTACACTGATCACTTAAAACCGGGGCGAAATATGAATGAACTGGATCATATAAATTGATCTTTATGTTCTCATTCGCTTATTCCTTCTTATTTTTACTAACCGTAAGTATTTATTCCATCTACCAGATGTCACCACTCAAAACCACGCCAAAGCCATTTGTTTCCAACCCCAAGCCGTTTCCTTCGTTCTTTGTCAGTCACGGAGGTCCTACTTTCATGTATGAAAACGATGATTTTGGTAACAAAGGGGCTCACAGATATATCCTGAAGTTGGGGTCACAGATCAAAAATAAGTGGAAGCCCGACTACATCATCGTGGTATCGGCCCATTGGCAGTCAAGCGGCAAAAATTTGATTGAAATTGCTTCTCCGGCCAAAACCAATGGAGAGAACAAGTTGATTTATGATTTTTATGGATTTCCTAACCACATGTACAAAGAAGAGTTCCACACGAATTATGATGCTTTCGTAGGAAGTAAAATACAGCAAGAATTGCAAGCAAGTGGCTTCTCCAGCTTCATTAGCGATCGAGGTCTTGATCATGGTGTTTGGGTACCGTTGAAAGTAGCATTTCTGAATTATAATACGTTGAACGGTAACAACCCAGAGCCCGATTTACTAGACATTTCATTAATCCAAGTTTCCTTGACTGGTGATGATCGTGATTTCGATGCAAACTTCAAATTAGGGCAAGTTTTGAGTAAATTCAGAGACAACCTCATTTGGGATGAAAATAGACAAAAGTACCTCAAGGGGATGGTGATCTTCTCGGGAATGTCGGTGCATAATTTGCGAGATCTTGGAAGATCTTTCAGCCAACCTGGAGTGGTTATGCCATATGTAAAGCCATTTCAAAATTTATTGAAAAAGACTATGGTGAACAGTCCAGAGCTTTTGTCCGATTTGAAAAACCTTCAAAGTGAACATAGAGCTTTGTTGTACCAAGCCCATCCTACTTTAGAGCACTTTTTGCCTATTGTAGCTGCCGGTGGATTGATAACGCAGACAAAGGAGCCAATTAAGGAAGTTTACAATGCTAACACTGGTAGTTTGGGCTGGGGAATCTACCAATTCGGTAACGACTACAAAGTAGAGAAGTGATACTGCTGTAAATAGAATAGAGCAAATGTATTATAAAAGTCCATTTTTATCGGTATTTATATTCGAAATCAACTAATTCACGTTTATTCTAGTCAGTAACTAGTTCATATTGAGACACAGGCTCCTTTACCATTGTACGAAGAATAATGTCTTATAAATATACAGAATAGACGGAGCCTACGAATAACAAGTCGAATGCATGTCTTATAAATATACAGAATTGGGGAATAAGTCCTACTTAACAAGCTCAGGCCGAACACCAGCCACTCTAGCTGTAAAAGTGAAGTGCCTATTGCTTGAGCAAGTCTTTTAATGCCAGGGCAATACCTTGTTCATCCAAACCTTCCAAGTTGTTTTTTATTTCCTTACCCCTCTCGAATCTAGCAGTTATACTTGGAGGAACACCATAGGACTCTCTGATCAAGATTGGTAATTGGTATTTCAGGTCTGACTTTAAGGATGCATAGTTTTTGTTTAAAAATTGTCTCAAAGGAACGGAAGCTTCACCGGTTTGAGAAAAGTGGAATCTCAACTCTTTCAAGGCTGTAGGCAACACGAATTTCGACATTGTGTGGGAGCGAGGTAGCGATGGACTGGAGAGAGGTTGTTCACATTACAATTTACTTGCGTTTGACTGGTGGATGCTCCAGCGGAAAAAACGGTACACCAGATCACGTGATGGTAGTGCGAAAACCCACAGAGATGCAATCAAAAGTTCTGCGATGAGTAAAAACCTGAACAGGAAAGGTCTACGAGAAGTGTGGAGATGTCGATGAAAGATGGGGCAGATGCCGTGAGAATTACGGATCTACCGTGAGAATTACGGATCTACGGACAAGACAGGGGCAGCTGAGGAGTCCGGCGTCTGGTTGTACATGCCACCATAGAAATAAAGTGAGCTCTGTACCAGTAGATGGAGCTCTGTACCAGATGGAGGAGGCAACGTTGTAGACAGACTTGCCTGTGCTATTATGAGCCACTTGTCTAATGACCCCATGTGCGCTATTTGTCTGACAAGCACTGTGGCCTGTGGCTTGTTCTATTTGTATTGTGGTTGGCTCCTACACTGATGACTATGTAAATATGTACGGGTGTTCTCTCTACGCTTGTCTCCGATGGGAAACTCCGTCTTGTTCCGCGGACCAGTGCTTCAATTCAGCCGTATAACCACCGCCGGCGACCTCGTGACCTCCATATCCAGATAACACACCTGGGAGGGCGTCTGAAAAGAAAGAAAAAAAAATTTTATGGGCAACCCCGTGAAATTCAATCGGCATGCCGATAAAAATTTTCGGATGCCGATCTAGAGCCTGTAGCCCATCCAAATTCAGAAACGGGGAACCTAATGTGGCAGTATATAATAACCACCAAATTTCTTCAAATCTTTAAATGATTTTTTGTAAATTGTACTTTGCTGCTTATTGCTCACAGTTTTATTCGTGACATCAATAATCATTGACTTTTAGTTGCATCTACGATATTTCCTTTTGAATTACTGCAAAAATGGTTCAATTGAATGAAAAAGAAGCTCTTCTCGAGCTCGAAGCCGGGCAACTCCCAATTGCCTACAACCCATGCAAAAAATGCAATGGTGGTAAATCTAAGTGGATGAGATCCTTTGGTTTACTTGCTGTGTGTGGTTTGGTTTATCATTTGCTCTATGCTACTGGGGCTGTTTCCATCACTCCTTACTTCCTTCTTGCTGGGTTAGCTCCTGTCCCACTCCCAGTTGTGCCTGTTGTTGAAGTCTTTGAAGTTGCTGCTCCTGTCACTTTACCTCTTGGTGCTTACGCTGCTTCTGATCTTCTCTTTGACGAAGAAGCATTGAAAGATGGTGCTTCTGCAGACTTCGAAACCCCAGCTGTTTTCAACTTCACCGGTGCTTTCCTTACCTTAAACTTGACCAATAACGATACTACTGGTCCTGTTGCTGGTAAGTCTCCTTTGGTGGCTGAAATCTCCATCGGTGACTACCCTATCTGGAGAACTTCTACTCCAGGTTCTATCCTCAATGCCGTTGCTCACTCTTCTTCCGTGAAGAACGTCACTGAATTCTTAACTTTATTCCAAGCTAACCAAACTGTTGATATCACCTTCTTGGAAGGTGACGCTACCGACGTTACTGTTTCCTTGGAATTGACCTTGTTCAACGATACCACCACCGCTGCTGTCGCTGCCCCTAAGAAGGGTCCAGTAACTGCCACCGATATCTTCTCCTTCTCTGGCCCTGCTACCAACGTCATTTCTTTAGGTAAGGCCGTCAAGGCACCAAAGTTCTCGGTTATTTTACCTCAATCCACCTTGAACACCACTGCTGCAAAGCTCTCGCTTTTCGCTCATGCTACTGAAGATGAAGTCGAATACTACAAACATGACCTCTCTGATGCTTCTGTCAACGGTCCAATCCGCCAATTGCACGTTTTCGCCAACTCCGTCTTCATTGGCTCCATCTCTCCAAAACCAACCCTCTACCACTCTGATTTGATCTCTGCCAACCCTAACGCTTCTGCTTTATGGAGTCCTTTGGCCGATACCGGAAGCTTCTTGGGATTATCTTACGACTTGGACTTACTTCCAGTGTTACCTTTATTATGGGCTGGTGATGTTGCTTTGGATGTGGTTGTGGTTTCTCCTATTGATGCTGCTACTTCTGGTCCTGGTCTTCCTCCACCTTTACCTCACCCAGTTTCTACCACCCCAGTTTCTGCTGCTTCGTGGTTTATTTCTGGTAACGTTTTCACCTGGGAATCTCCTGCCATCGTTTCCGCTGTTGGTGCCGTTTTGAGTGCTGAAAACTCTCAATTGGACTCCGGACTCGTCATTGCTCCACCAGCTACTTCTCCTTGGCAACCAGCTTTAAAAAACGAAATTATCAAGTCCAAATCTAAAGCCGGTATTGCTGCTGCTTTGAACTTCACTTTGGTCGACAACTCTACTTTGAACTACACCCTTCAATTCAACGCTTCCACTTTTGCCGTGTTGACCAAGAGCTCCAAAACTACTACTTCCCCCGTGGGTCCTCCAGGAAGTGGATCATCAATCTCCACCGGTAAGTCTAGTTTGGTTTCCGTTAGTGGTAACAAATTAAACTATGAAGTGAAAGATGTAGCCAGTGCTTTAACTGTATTGACCAAAAATATCACTGCTGATTTCCCATTCACCTTGGGTGAACAATCTAAAACTACTGCCTTTGGTCCAAGCGGTCCAGTTACCTCTCTGTCATTGACTGCTGAAGTCAACAGTGATATCAAGACCAAAGTCAATGGTGTTATTGTTCAATCCTACAAGGTCAAAGAAAAGCTTAGTGCCGATGCAATTGTAGGTGCTGACACCGATATCAAAGTCAAGTCATCGGCTCCAGGCCAACTTCCATTCTCTAAAGAAGTTGAAGCTATCAACGGAATCATCACCAAGGAAACCGTTGCTTCTGCTGACTTCCTCTCTCAATTAGAAACTATGCAAGTTTCTGACATTTTGGACGCTACTTTTTAAACTTATCTAGTATTTTTTTTCTTCTGTGTGGTTTTACTTCTCTCATGACTAATAGATGTTATTGTAATCTGCCTGTATGCTAATCCTATTTGTTCGTATGTGCTAATCCCTGCTGTTGTGCTAATCTCATTTGGTCGGTAAAGTCCGATAGTCCAAAAAGGTGCAAATTTCTTCCTAATCTACAACCTGCATGTGACCAGATGCGCGGCTGTCGCCTGTTTCGGGACACCGATCAGATTGCCTATTTCGGCCCTGTCAATTGCATGCAGGAACTCATCTCGTCAAACACTTGGAACTATAGTAGCATGTAAACCACACCTCTTTGATCTTTTTGGGGTTATACGAACTATTGTCAAGAAAAGGATCCGGTTACAATGTGACTTGATTCCTGGCATGTAACAACTCGACTTCAATGGATAGAGGAAGCTATTGGAATATGGACAATTGGGGAAAGGAGTATATATATGGCTTATTATAACTTCGTAGAATTCATTTTTGAGTTAAAGATTTAAGCTTATCTTCAAATCTCCGTATCTGATCTTGGTTTCTACCTTGTGTAAGAAAACAGTCAAAAGTTTACAGTGAAACATACTCGTTATCGTGTATTAACCATAAAAGCTACCAGAGATTAACAACCAACTATCCTCCCATGTCTGACATTAGCCACCTCGTGAAGAGCTTCAAAGCAGTCCGTGTGCTTAAGAGTGACCCTCAGACCAAATCATTGGCTTTGTTGGGGACAATTGACGGTGAAAATGCCATCATCACAATTGAAAAATCGCATTTCACAGTACATAACCAAATAAGTGAGAGCTATGTGGAAAACTTGGTGAACGAGTGCCAGATTATCCAAAATAACGACATCTACTACTGGTCCTTGACCTCATTGGTACAACAGTTGCCCGAAATCCCTGGTGCGAAGCTCAATGTTATCTATCCAGCCACCGACGTTCATATTCACAAGTACGATGAGCAAAAGTACCATATGGTAAAAGAGACCCCACGAATGTATTCAGAGTTTGTTATCCCTTTCATTGAAACCATGAAGGGAGACCGAATCAAATGGGTGTACAACATTCT
The DNA here is from genome assembly GCA_030555995.1 of Isabelozyma heimii. NCBI lineage: Eukaryota > Fungi > Ascomycota > Pichiomycetes > Serinales > Metschnikowiaceae > Isabelozyma > Isabelozyma heimii. The sequence continues at coordinate 29,747 of JANIVW010000004.1, forward strand.
TTTTGAAGGTAAGGAAGCCGAAACGGTCGTCTACCATGACACCGACAAACATGATGGATTTGTCCTTTTGCCAGATATGAAGTGGGATAAGATCAACATGGATTCGTTGTACTTGTGTGCTATTGTCAATCGGACGGATATCTCCTCGGTTAGGGACTTGAACGAGTCTCATCTCGAGTATTTGGTGAATATTCGCAAACAAGTCCAGACCGTCGCCAGTGAGAAGTTCCCGGTGAAGAAGGATGAATTAAGGATATTTATTCATTACCATCCTTCATACTACCATTTCCATATTCATGCGGTGAATATCAAACACCAGGGTTTAGGGAATGGAATTGCTGTAGGCAAAGCTATATTATTGGACGAAGTCATTGAGAACATCAGGGCCCAAAGTGACTACTACCAGAGCCGCAGTATTTCGTATGTTTTAGGCGAAACCCACGGCCTCTGGAAAATCGATGGTTACCGAAATGCAATCTGTGAAGAAGAAGAAGATTGAGAAGAAGCTCAACCTGAATGCTACCAAACGTGTGAAAGGCTTGCTACAAATAGACCACTTAAAAGTCTTATATTTACTACATCCCCATCTCTCGGATCTATGTTTCTTAATCCTAATATACAATCAAACTGAGTATCAGTAATTAAATTCATCAGAATTGGACTTAACTGCCATTTTTGCCATTCGCAACATCTTCTTTCTTGGGTCTTCCTTCTTCCTTGCTCTTCCCTCGCCTTCTTCTCCTCCAACGCTGCCCACACTCTTACCTAATTTCTTCGGGGTTTCTCTCAATCCAAAACTCTTCGCCAAGTGCCCGAGATGCAAGAGTTTGACATTGAAAAACTGCCGTTCCGTCGACAAATGTGTAGCATAGGCCCTGATATGAGAAGTGAACCCTTGCACCGCCTTATCGTGGGCCCCAGTGTCCTCCAACAACCATCTTTCCACCTCCAAATGCCATGTAGTAGCATGAACGTCCCAATTGCCATCTCTCATAAATTTTGTCTTCCTTTCCTGCTCTTTGTTTGCAAACCCTTCTTTGAGCAAGCTCTCATACTTCACTACTCGCAAGTTCCCTTCTTTAGGGTGCACCGGCCGGAGTTTCCCGTCCACGTACCCTTCTTCAAGCCCCGGTAACAAGAGCAACGTAGCAAACCCTGTCTGTCCAAGACGGGCCGAACGGCCGACTCGGTGCAAGTGGTCCTCTATAGCGAATGGAGCGTCGTACTCAACCACATGAGAGATATTGGGCAAGTCTAACCCTCTGGAGGCCACATCGGTACAGAACAATACCGCATGCTTGCCGGCGTTGAAACCGTCGCTCCTGATAAAGTTCTGGAGTGTAGAAGCTCGCACCAGTTGCGATAACGACCCGTGTAGCTTGTAGGCTACGGTATTGGGCCCAATAAGCGGACAGGTTAATGTGTTGTCGTCAGACTCTTCGTCGGAATCAACCGAAACCTCTTCGTATGAAATGCTACCATCTTCTGCCTTCACCTTCTTGAACCGGCTTCCCTCACGGGTGATCACATCAAAATGGAACTCCACGGAGTCAGAACATGAGAAGAACACCATAGTTCGGGTGCAAGTGTCTTTCTCACGGCCCTCGTTGCTGATACGCTTGAGGATTCCAGCCAAAGTCACCAACCGGAGCTTAGGCGGCACAACCACCACCTTCTGGATTAACTGGTCGGGAGCTGTCATGGAAATGGCGCTATTTTCGTCCTTTTCTCCGTCGACATCAAAACTAATCGTTCCGGGCACCCCACCGTTGTCCACGGAGATCATTTTCGGCCGGTTCAACACCGCACTTCCTAGCTGCTTCACGTCGTCTTGCATGGTGGCAGAACATAGGATGTTCACCCGCTTATTCGGGAGCCCTTGCCATTTGTTCATGGTGTCCATGATACGGGAGCTCTGTGAGATTTTGGTGGTGATCTTTGTGATGGTTTCTTCGAACCCCAACTCCACCAACCTGTCTCCTTCGTCCAAAATCAACCATCTTAACTGACTCACATCAAAAACTGCGGTGTTTTCCATGTGGTCGGCGAGTCTCCCTGGGGTTGCAACAAGAACATTGACCCCTTTTCTGATTCGGGCCTTTTCTGATTTCTTCTTCTCTCCACCAATAACTATACCCGGAACAATGCTATGGTGGCATCTCACCAACGTCTCCATCACTCCGTAGATTTGTGTAGCAAGTTCCCTGGTTGGGGTCAAGATAATGGCGAAGAGTCCCGATTCTCGACTGATTTTAGATGACATTTCACTCATCAACTTGTGCATTATTGGTAAAAGAAAGGAAAGTGTTTTTCCACTACCGGTCTGTGCCTTCACGAACAAGTCGTTTTCGGTGGTAAGCAAGTCAGGAACTACAGCTCTCTGCACTCTAGTTGGAGCCTTGAATCGAAGTGATTCGGTGAGATGCTTGCAGAGCTTCTCGTTTAAGCCTAGCCCTTCAAACGTGGTGGCATCTGCTAAAGGGGCATTAGAGGGTAGATATGTTTTGGTATCTTGGCTCGTTTCTTTCAAAGAGGAACTATTATTGGATGTGAAAAGGGAAGACACAAACGAGTTGTTCTTTCCCCCAAACTCTCCATTGGACTCCGAAAATCGGATCTTCTTGGTCGAAGGCCCGTATGAACTCTGTGCTTTGGAATCGCTTTTATTCGAGAACTTCTCTCTTTTGGTCTTGTCTCCTAGAGTGTTTCTCTTATTGATAGCATCTTCGTTCACTTTGATGGCATTAACGTCCGTCGCAGCTTTCTTGGGCTCTCTCCCTTGAAGTGAGAGCTGCATTCTTCTCCGGTCTTTCCATCTTCCCCCCGACACTTTAGCATTCTGCTTGCTAGGAGCAGCAGCAGCCACCGTGTCGGTGGAGAAGTTCAACAACATCCCATCATCTTCGTCCATGGTGTATCGAAGGTGATGATAAAGAGAGATGCGATTTCCTTTTTAGGCGGAATTTTTCACTTTCGCGATGAGCCATAAATAATCCAAAGTAGTAGCTTCAATAATTCTGAACAGTTTGAGTACATCACGGTTTGAGAAGCTCAATCAGGTTACATGGCAGCTGATTCTAATACGACGTTCCTAATATACATATACACACTGTAAATCATTGGGTGAGATCATGAATATACTCATCCATTGTGGTGGTTGTAGATAGCTTCACTCCATCCACTGCGCTTAAATGTTGTCTCAATTCCTTACTTTTTGAATCTTCAACATCCCTCCAGTTCAATTGCTGCCACTCTTCATCTTCAAACCTCCTTATGTGTTTTAACGCTTCACCGAGAGCATTATTAGGCACTCCATCACTATTCATAACTCCTGTAGCTTTTGCCGACGACTGTAATATATGCACGCTGGACGGCTTGGTATCAGCAGCCTCCTGTTTCCGGGTGCTGCCGAGTCTGGCATTATCCACATCATCCAAGTACTTGAATGAAGGCCTTAATTGGGCCGTGCTGTCTACTGGAACCAACAGAATCTTTCTGGTGTGATCGCTGTCAATTATGATTTTGGCGACATATAACCCTCCTTCAGACTTGTTAAAAACTCCTTGGAGGCCATGGTCTTCCACTCTAGAGCCCCATTCTTCAGCCTTAGATTCATCATAAAACTTTTTGGTTTCAAGCGGCACCCTCACTTCCACGTAGTTCGACTCAGGCTTGACCGATATCTTTGAAACCTCGCTGTGGTGTGATTTAGGTTTCCCAGGGTACTGGAGAACATGTAATGACTGGTTAGCGGCTGGAACTTGGTTCATCACTAGAGGAATGGAATCGATTATAGGGTCTTCTTCTTCTTCCAACGCTTCTTGAAACTCCGACGTGGATGCAGTGTCCGAAACTGAGCCGTCCTCCTCGTCTACAAAGAGATCGTTTACTGGTTTCATAGAGATATTTGCTGATGGTTGTTGGTAGTTGAGATTTGACTTCAATGCTCATCTTATGCCTTGATTGATTTCATCACGTGATGTGGCCGGAATTGATCATGTGGCATGGGTCGGAACTGTAAGGAGAGATTTGATACTACTTCACTCAGATTTTTCATGAATCATCATATCTAACCACGCTATGGAATCGTTCAACATAAAAGAGACATACCTCCGGTTCTTGGAGGAGGATAAGGAGATGACCATGCCCATAGCGGCAATTGAGTCGTTGGTGACGATGCTCCGAATCAAACAACCATCCACATCGTCAGAGTTGATTAAGCTTGTAAAATCCAATATTGAAACGTTAAAGTCGTCAATTTCCAATGCAATTTCCCTTTCTGCTGGATGTGATTTGTTCATGAGATTCGTGTTGAGAAACACTAATTTGTACTCTGACTGGGAATCATGTAAGAAGAACTTGGTGGAGAATGGTGAGCTATTCGTTCAACGTGCCAAAGAGTCTCGGTCCAAGTCTGCTGAATTTGGAGTTCCTTTCATTAAGGATGATGATGTGATCTTGGTTCATTCATATTCTCGTGCGGTGTACCAGCTATTAATTAAGGCAAAAACTGAAAAATTGATCAGATTTAAAGTCATCGTCACCGAATCCAGACCTACAGGTCAAGGTTACACCATGGTGGAGTTGTTGAAGAAGGCCGATATACCGGTAGAATTGATTGTAGATAATGCCGTGGGATATGTGTTGCATCAAGTGGATAAAATCATGGTCGGAGCTGAGGGGGTGGCTGAAAGTGGAGGAATCATTAATCATATTGGGTCGTACCAAATCGGATGCTTGGCGAAAACCAACAATAAGCCATTTTATGTGGTCACAGAGTCACACAAGTTTGTCAGATTGTTTCCTTTAGCACCAAATGACTTACCAGACGGAATCCAGCAGCTTATAAAGGCAGATTCGGGCACCGACCAGTTGAATGCTCAGGTGATTGACTTTACTCCTCATGAATATATAACGGCATTGATTACGGATTTGGGGGTGTTGACTCCGTCGGCGGTGTCAGAAGAGTTGATTAAGATGTGGTATGATTAGCGGAAACGTCATATAACAAATAGATACGAGCTATTTGGCTATTTGTACAGAGAAGAGTCAAACTAATGGTATCATAGAAGCAAATCACATAATCATTGGAGAATGTCCCCTCATATGATCCTAGCATCTACTAACCTGTATTTGTACAGTAGTAAATCTAACTAACATGTTAGCGCCTTAGTGTAGAGTATTACCAATCATTGCCTTTTACCGTAACAAACAATATCTACTGTATGTGAAGTTCTCTACTGTAAATGCAAACACCTGATACTGTATCGTATAATATTCATTGAATCATCATGGCTTTCTATAAACCTCATGCTTTAATATAAAACTTTATAGTAAATTTGCTGTTTTCACTTGAAATCCAACCCATTACTATTCAATATCACTCTCGATTATTGATGATAGAACCTCCCTGAGGTCGTCTAAATCGTAATGGTCGTTTGTACCGTCTCGCTTAACTTGCTTGCACGGTATACCCTTCACGTTCTCCAAAAGATCGGTGTCCACCGTAATCTTAGGGTCCTCCATATACACCAAATGAGTGACATATTTGTTCCATTCATGCACCAAAGTTTCCGTTGGTTTACCCTTACTGGCCTGCAATGAGTAAGTTGCCAGATTAACAATCACTTCTATGTATTTGGCCGAATCCATGCCAAAAGTTTCTCTATCCTGGCATCCATTCAACAAGAGAATTCTCTTCTTTTTGCAACCACCGTCTTGCTGTATATCTTGAGCAATTGCTCTCCCGACCCCCTTGAGAATAATCACCGGCACTATACTCGTCATCAACGAGCCAATAGAGTAGACGATTACGTTGGAGTTGGTCAAGCTTGAAATCACCCTACTATGGGCTATAGGACAAATTTCTTCTCCATACGGCGAAATATAGAATATCCGTTTAATTGGGGATAAAAGTGGTTCGATGTTGTCGCTTTTGTTGAAGTGTAATTGCGACTTTTTCAACTCTGGATGAGTATACTGGGGAACATTACCGGACTCCTCATCAGAGTCGTCCGAGACGTAAGAGTCAATGCTTGTTACTTGACGGAGGTTATTATCGAGTTGAGACCGTGAAATTGCAACCTGGTTTAATGGCACATGGAGTGGTAATCCATCGAAGTAGTCTCTATGCTCCAACTCGTCCGTTGGCGTTGGGGGGCGAGTTCTGTTGATTGGCGGTGGGTAATTGTCCACCATGGCGTCGGTTGGCGATGGATGAGAGATCTGGGACTGGCCAGTTATGATAAGGCCGTTATCTAGTACGGCAGAAATGTGATAGGTGAAGTTAGTATTAATGCACGGTAAGATTTCCAAATCAGGATCTATCCCCGTAAGTCTTGCCCAGAGTTCTATCGCCGAGTCTAATGAACCGATAAATAGTCGGACTCCAGTAAGGAACAAATTGCCTACGTTTGCAAGCTCATATCTGAAGAGCTTTTTGGCTGGGTGCAAAGAAGAGAATTGATGTTTGGATCTTTTCAACAATTCTACATGGACGTGAATGAAAAATGAACGGAAGATCTCTTTCGTGGAGGGGTTGATTTTGGTCCATAGGTGGTGGGTGCCATCGACGATTTCCGTCCATTCGACTTTGGCTTTGGTAGGATCCTCAGAGAGCCTAAAGCTAAGTAGCTTACGCAATTCTTCCTGGCTCTCGGGAATTAGTCTGGCCAATCGTGACCTAATGTCACCAATGGCAGGTCCTCCGATTACTCGGATGATCTCCGAAGTAGAACCACCGTTGTCCAGGATAGGAAGGATGAAGGATATTTTGGGCGATAGCGTCTTTAGGATAGGCACCAACGCATTGGTGGCAGTGCCCCCGCTGATGATGGATATTTTGAGCTTTTTGTTCGTCATTAGAGCTGGGGTAAAACAGCTACTATTGTCTTGAGAAGGCAATGACCTGATGTTGGCGAAATAAAAGATAACGACGTGTTATGGAGGTCTCGAGATGGTATGTGGTGACATTGGCACGTGATGATAACAACGTGATATTACTCACGTGATGATTTTTTTGTGTCATACATCTCTACCAAATAACTATACAACTGGGTTCATTCTTCGCTCTCAATACAATCCTCTCTTTGAGATCAATTTGCTCTTCCACTGTTTGTATGCCCATTTAGCGATACTCCCCGTGACCATATACACTCTTTGCTTTACCTTTTCTTCTTCCATCCTTTTAGGGTGCTCGGCAAAACGCAGTCACCAAAAAATGAGTATTTCCGAGCACGATATGCTGGTAATTCTCAGCACCTTTGATTCAGAATTTTTTTTCCAAATTGTCACGTGATGCTCTCGATAAATTTTTTTTTGATACTGGTGAAAAATTTTGTCTGAAAAATTCAGATTCTGAAGTTTCTCTTCTCTTCATTATATTTCATATTCACAATGTCTGATCAAGAAGTTTTAGTTTTGAGAGGTACCTTAGAAGGCCACAATGGTTGGGTCACTTCCTTGGCCACCACTGCCGCCCACCCAAACTTGTTATTGTCTGGTTCTAGAGATAAGACTTTAATCAAATGGAAATTGACCGGAGGTGAAGACAACCAATACGGTGTTCCACAAAAATCTTTCAGAGGTCACTCCCACATCGTTCAAGATGTCACCATCTCTGCTGATGGTGCTTACGCTTTGTCTGGTTCTTGGGATCACACCTTAAGATTATGGGACTTAGAATCTGGTGAATCCACCAAGAGATTCGTCGGACACACTGGTGATGTTTTGTCCGTTTCTATCGCTGAAAACTTGAGACAAATTGTTTCTGCTTCCCGTGATAAAACCGTCAAAGTCTGGAACACTATTGGTGAATGTATGCACACCTTAACTGGTCACTCCGACTGGGTTTCCGCTGTCAGATTCTCTCCATCCGAAGACCAATCCACCGTTATCTCTGCTTCTTGGGATAAAACCGTCAAAGTATGTATTAAAATTTTTTTTCCACCGATGTTCATATGATGTTTCTATATTTGCTACTTCAGACGGAGGGAAACCTTCGAATGAGACACATTTTTATCACCAAGATCTCTGATGAACATCAGTTTTAGTCAAAAACGATTTACTAACAACATTTAGTCCTGGTCTATCTCTGACTACTCCGTCAACGCTGACTTCATTGGTCACACCGGTTACGTTTCTTGTATCACCATCTCCCCAGATGGATCCTTGAACGCTTCTGCTGGTAAAGATGGTGTCATCATCTTATGGGACTTGAACTCAAACAAGACCTTATACACCTTGAACGCTAACGCTGAAGTCCACGCTTTATCTTTCTCTCCAAACAGATACTGGTTGGCTGCTGCCACTGCTTCTGGTATTAAGATCTTCAACTTACAAGAAAGAACCTTGTTAGATGAATTGAAGCCAGAATTCGCCATTGGTGCTAAGGCTAAAGACCCAGAAGCCATCTCTTTGGCTTGGTCCACCGACGGTCAAAACTTATTTGCTGGTTACACCGATAACAAAATCAGAGTCTGGCAAGTTATGACCGCCTCTGCTTAAGTATATTAAGTAGAAATAGTACATTAATCATCTGTAACTGAATGTGGCACTATGCGACTGTGACCATTGTAGCGATTCAATAGTCTCATTGTTGGGTTCACCAAACCTAATATTCCACCGACCTTAGAGATTCAAGACATTGGAATAGATAAAACATTCACGGAGCTTTACTACTCTCTCTTTGTCATCAAGAAACAAAGTTGCCTTGTAAATTTTGAAGAAAAAAATCTTCTTTTTCTCTGAGGCATTCCTTTTTTTTTTGCAGCCATTTCTTCTGCGATGAAGCAACGAGGCTCTCTGTTCTGTGTTAGTCATTTGGTTTACATTCTATAAAGATAATAAGTTGGTATAAGACTCTTCTTTAAGTGGAACAAACGTCATATCTAACGGCGTCTCAATGCCGTTCTAACGATCTGGGCACTTTTGTACCAAAAGACATGATTCTCGGCTTACTTTACAAAGTCGGGCATGTCATATAAACAGCTTGCTTTACTCAAACAAATAGACCTTTCCACTGGCGCTTCCTCCCACTATCCAGTTTTCACTGGGGTGGAATGCAACCACCGCCGGAACAGCACCAACGAGATCACGGTCACTCAAATGGGCAAGAATTTGTCCCTGTTGATCATACACGTCGAGTCCTCTGTTCATGTTGGCGATTGCAAATTTCTGTACACCATCCTTGGGGGATATTTGCCATTTCGATTTCAAAATCGATACCCAACGACCTGTTTGACAGTTATGACGAATCTTGGTAAATGACTTTATGTTCTCTGGTAATTCTTCGTCGTTTGGCTTAGGTTGATAGTTTTTAGACCATTCAGTCACTGGCTTGTCTCCTGAGCTCAAATCAAATAAATTGATGTAATCATCATATCCATTGCACACCAAATGGTTGTCCATATTCCAGTCTACACACGAAACTGATAATCTTGAGTTGAATGTGCCATATAAGTGGGGCGACTGTTGCTTTATATCAAATTCAGACCATGCAGCATTCTTACGTGAAACGTTTCTCAAATCCCATATTCTCATACTTCTATCGAGCGAAGCTGTCGCTATCTGGTACGATAAGTTTGGGTTGATTGCGAAGGAACCAATTTTCTTATCATGGAGTCGGAGGAACTTGCTTTCATCTAAGGACTTGAATGGAGTACGGAGATCATGTTGATAGAAGTTTCCCGACAATGTAGTGGCATATAAGATATTAGGATCTCCTTCAACACACATATTAATGTCTGAGACTCCTAAGTCATGAGCAAAGGTCTGATATGGGTCGGTGATGTGAAGAGCCTCTAATGACTGCAACTTATTTAGATCGAGAACCCTTATAGAACCATCGTATGCACTGGTGATGATTTGGGAAGAGCTTCGGGTTAAAACCTTCGACACCGACTTCCCATGTGGTTTCAAGATAGCAATAGTGGGTTCATCTTCATTGGTGGAGTCCACAGACCAAATTCCAACATCCCCGGTCTTATCACCGGCAACCACCACTCGATTATCTTTCGAGGGATGAATGTTCATGGCGGTGATTCTCTGGTGGGTGATTTTGATGTCATTGGGGTCGAATTTGGCATGAAGTTTCAAGCTATCGAATTCTTTCCTTTTGGACTCAAGAACCTTGTCATCGTAATCCACCTGTTTCCTGATAACTTCATAGAAATCTCCTGCTGAAAATTTTCCTCCAAGGTCCCTGAATATTTCAAGAACTTTGTTATCGGAAGAACTATCGATATCTTCATTATCCTCCTGCTTAATCGCGTCATCAATCTCTTTCTTGATATTGATCTGTTCACCATCTTCTTGCACGATACTTGTGTCCTCCTGTTTTATGTTAGCATGATGATTTCCCATGACTTTGTCCTCGAATTTAAGGTTTCCCAGCCGTTTGTCCGTCATCAAATCTATAAGATTGAAGTCACCATACAATCTTGTTCTACGGAGTTCTTCGAGTTCAGCTCTTCTTCTCTTTTCTTCTTCCTCGATTTCAACCTGCTTGCGATATTCTTCGGTGTCTTCCATTTGCACCCCTGCCAATCTTCTTGATCTTCGGGATGGAGGAGCCACTTCTTTCTTGATGCGTGTTTTTTTGTTCACCACCTTCTGTCTTTTGGGCGGTGGTCTTGCTTCATTACCAATGGATGAAGTGAGCGAATCCAAATCTAGTTGTCGAAGGAGATCTTGGTTCCTCTTAATGTTCTCGAGTCTCTGCTTCTCTATGTCAGACATGATGGATGGCGTAAGAAGTGAAGAGAACACGAAAAAAAAAAATGAAGTTAAATACGCGTACTGAAAAATTGAAAATCTGGGGAACAGTTTTTCACCACCATGATTTAGTATTGCATATAAATAAATACCATCGACATTGCTAGAACCGTATATAGCACTATGGGGATCTTGTTGGCTTTATATTGGTGGCATATCTGTTTCGAAAAATGCTCAGTATCTGATATGGGATCAACTTACCATTTTCTGACAAGTCACGTATTCATATTTAAGATACATGTCTTGAGGACCCCTTCAGCTAGTGGTTATTCTTCATCAGATAAAATTGTGTTCTATAGACATATAACAAGACATAAGTCTTTGTCAGATCAAGTCTTATTCAAGTTTCTGAAGTCTCATTTTCTACCCTTTCTAAGTCCGTAGCAGCGTGCTTAATTGATTCCAGGGATTCTTGACAACCAGACACAATTAATAAAGGAGACGGAATCGACAGTTGGCAAGATTGAGTGAAGCGTCGTTTTTTTTGTTAAAATTCTCATAATTTTCACAATTTCGCGAGAATGCTGCAAAAAACTACTGATGGGAAGTCGTTCTTCTGGCACGTAATGAAAATAGAGAAATAATAGATAATTACAAAAAACTTCTATTTCCATGCTCGATTAAAATAATTCGATTCAATAGGAAATAAATTTTTACATGAAGTGGTAGTTTGGTGAATGTAAGTCTAGATCGATCGCTTCTTTCGTCCATCACAGTGCATTAGGGACCAGGGTAGGTTGGTGATAAGCATACGATAGGTTGCCAACGAAGAGTGAAAATTGTCTACTGCGGTAGGGCGTTTCTTAAAATAATTCGATTCAATAGGAAATAAATTTTTACATGAAGTGGTAGTTTGGTGAATGTAAGTCTAGATCGATCGCTTCTTTCGTCCATCACAGTGCATTAGGGACCAGGGTAGGTTGGTGATAAGCATACGATAGGTTGCCAACGAAGAGTGAAAATTGTCTACTGCGGTAGGGCGTTTCTTGATATTCTCTTATTCTTTCTCTTATTCTGCAATTACTTTTGTTGCTCCCTCTGTCTTTCTCACTCTAACTCCCCAGTTTGCGCTCCACATAGCGAAGCACATCAGCGCAGAGGTAAAGACTTCCACATATGACCACATTCCGATGATCTCCTTGACTTTTCAAACCCCGTAGGTACTCAAAAAGTGAGGATAAATCTAACGCTGGCCTTCGTATATCCTTAGAATGTGTTTTGGCGCATTGTTCAATTTCTTCCACAGAATACGACGACACCCACGGCATCTTCTCTGGCAGAGAAAACTCCACCGGTATGATAGTGTCTGAAGGCTTGACAATGTGCTTGAGTAGCTTGTCAATGGATTTGCCATTCGTTAGTCCTATAACGAATATTATTCCATTCCCTCTATCCTGATCAAGGTACTTTCCAAGCTCAATGGCCGCACTCTCATTATGAGCCCCATCCAAAAGAACCTCTACACCATCAACTTCGGTGGTGTGCAATCTAGCAGGCCAATGTGTAGCCCGAACTCCAGTTTCGATGTGATGTAGGTTGATTCGATCATTGAACTGTGGACTAGCCTTCAACAATTCTATGATCTTCAATGCTACGCTTAGGTTATGGAGCTGGTAGTCGCCTTTTAGGGGTGAATTTGAAAGAAGCGTGCTGAGTTGATGCATCGATAATGATGAAGCATCGTCATTAACATATATGCTGTCAGTCATTGATCCCACTTGAAACACCTGACTCTGCTGATTTGCTGCCATGTCTTCAAATACCTTTAGCACTGATTCTTCATTGGTATTATCTACAACAACAGGGATATTTTTCTTAATAATACCTCCCTTCTCAGCTGCTATTGCCGGTAGACTGTTTCCAAGAAAGCCTTCATGGTCCATACCTATTTTTGTTATTCCCGAGACGATAACCCCTCCAGCACCTTCCTCTACTGGCTCAAGAACGTTAGTAGCATCTAGTCTGCCACCCAATCCAACTTCAATTATAGCCAATTCCACTTTTTCAAGTTCAAATATCTTGAATGCAGTGGCCGTCAATAGCTCGAATTCTGTACATTTCAAATTTAAACTCTGGTTTTTCAACGCTATATCCCCAATCACCTTGTTGAACTTACTCAAAGGATAAATCTCGTCATCAATTGAAATACAGTCATTGTAATAGAGCAAATGTGGCGACGTAAACTTCCCGTTTCTGATGTTGCATTTGGTGAGAATTGACAGTAAGTACGACACCGTAGACCCCTTACCGTTTGTTCCTGCGACGTGTACTGACTTGAATGTGCGGAGGTGAGGGTTTCCAAGATGCGATAGGAGTTTGGTGATGCGGCCTAGGCCCAAATCTATAGTAGCCATGAATGAGTTGTGTGGAGTGAGAAGAAAGAATAATTTTTTTTTTCTTCAAAAAACACTTAACTTTCCTTTCCTTAACCTTATGACAGAAAAATCATTTATAGATCAACGACTTGATTCGTTATATGAGATCGACTGTAAGATTGTGTCCTTGTTGGATAGTATATCTGGGGTGTTTGAATCTTATGCCAATGGAAGTGATGCTAAGGATCAATTTAGTAATCAGAGTGAAACCATCTACAAGTTATTGAGTGAAGTTGCCATAACTCTCCGGAAAGAAGTCAAAATTATGGACGATAACATTGGGGTATACGATAAAAATGACGATAAGGTAATGATCTTGCCTATTAGCGTGGACCAGAAGAATACCAAATTGGGGGAGAAGAAACTACAACAAGAACTCAGTGAAATGTAAGCAGCCAATGTTATGTGGTAATCAACCGTTAGTTTATTCCGGCACCCGAGAAGTGGTTGCTTTGCTCAAGGACATTTATCAGTGCTTACTCAATATTTGAGTGGTGTCTACGAAAAATGAATGTGTAATAGTTAGAATCAAAATGTTTCAGCTACATAGACTATCAGCAATCATGCTGTGCAGTCAGTATATCAAACCCGCTGTTGACTAGGATATTCAACCCCTTCATTGAAGCACCTGTCAAAGAGTTGGGTTTCTTTTACGTCGGATAGTAACAGCACTATATGCGCCTATAGGTAAGCTCAGAGCAACTATCTGGGAACAGCTACATATGCACTGAGCTAGGGCCCTGATATATATACATATCACCCGGTTAGGTTGTCTTCGGGCACTTTTAAAGCCGTATTAAACTACATTGCACTTTCAATATATCCTAATGTATCTCCATTTGTATTGTATTCGTTTATTCGTTTACTATATGACCTCAAGATAACCCTGTTGGATTAATCTTTCCACATCGGATTTCCTCACGTAGAACTGACTATCCTTGATCAAGTTAAACATCCCGTACTCTGTTTGAACCTCACCACCATCCTTCAATACCCTGACATCTATAAATATGTTTTCTGGTGGGGACAAGTCACCCAGCAAATCTAAATCGGGGAAGTTGGACTTGTAGTTTACCACGAGATCCTGGTACTGGTTTATATATTCTTGTTCTGCGTGATTGAGGTTATTGATGTTTAAAAGGGAAGATGAAGAATTTATCCCGTCGATATTCAGCCATATAAACTGGTTCATCTTTATGGATCGAAGGTATTGATAGGTGAGAAGGCACCGCTTGTTTCTTCTCATACACAAGTGAGTAACGAACAATTGACATTGGTTTATTTTGTTCTGTTGTTCTGAATTTTCATCATTGATTTCATTATTCAACCGTTGCTCTTCGTTAATGAACTGACAGTCTTGATTCAAATCGTTGATTTCCTTGATTATATCTTTTACGAGATCATGCTGGTACAACAGCACTTCGTCGAGATTATTGGACCGTTTGGCATCCAATATAAGTTTATTGGCAAGATCCCCGTACATACGGAAGAGTGTGTGATCGGATTATAAGAGAAGAAGTGATAACTTTTGTTCCTGCAAACAGAAAAAACAACGCGTGAGAGAAGAAAAAATCCGCGACAAATTTTGGCTGCAAGATATTGAAGCTATTTCAATTGTGGAGTCTCTACATTTTGTCGTTGTCGTCGTTATCATTACTATACACGATCATTTCCATTGACCTGATCTTAAAGATAATAAGTTCTCTATACATTCTTCAACTTTCTTACCCTTTTTCTTTCCCAAGGCATTAGGATCCAAAGGAGCGAGTGGTTTTCTCTCTTCTGGCAATGCTACTTTGGCAGGAGCCAATTTAAATGTCATAGTTGATGAAATATTGGAGTTCAAAAATATTGGTTGCTTCTTTTTGGTTTCATTGAGCACAAGGTTTGGGGTTTGGATGTTTGAAGTATCAATGATATCGTTAGACACATTAGCAGTGTCATTAATGCTCAAGCTTGATTTTGATGAATTGGGAGTCAAAAATGGGGTTGGAAACTTAGACACGGGGGAGATGTTTGATGTGGAAGCAGATCTGACTTTAACTGGGGAGGATGGGTTTGGGGGTGAATGAATGAATGGTTGTGACTGAAATCTATGAACAACCGGTTTTATTGGGGTAGAGCTTATCAATGGTTGTGGCTGTTGTTGATGGCTCATTGGTATTAATGATGGCAAGTAAGGGTAAGAACTATCAGGAGTTGGAAGCAACTCACAAATCTCCTTGTCATTGGATGATTGTTTTCTGATAGACTGACGTTTATTTTGGAACCAGATTTGAACGGCCTTTTCATTCATGCAAACTTTTTTAGCAATTTCGATTCTTCTAAGCTTATTCGGGGTAGCACCAATTTCAAATTCACTATTAAGAATCGAAAGTTCGTTGGGACTGGTTCTTCTTCTTTTTCTTCTGGCTAATGGTGCGTTATCAATTGAAGGTTCTTGCGATGGGAAGGTAGCAGGAGAATGACTTATAAATGCAAATGCTTTGGTATCAGATGGAGAAACCTGATTCAATTTCCGCTTGGTAGCAGGTTTTATCATTGAATCATCGGCTTCCGAATCGAATGAGGTATTAGGGGCTTCCACCACTGGGGATTTGTTGGGGGTCGCGAAGATATCAATGGAGGGTAAACGAGGTTTGGTGCTTGGGAGGGGGAGGAAATCTTCTTTTTGAAGAAGCGACGAAAGAGGAGGAAGACTGGTTTTATTACCAGAGTAATGAAGGCTGGGAAGCGAAGGTCTCTTTGGAGTTTGTAAATACATGACGGGGGTAATAAAAAAGAATGAAAAAAAAAAAAGAGTTCAATGAAGATCAACTACTGCAAAATATAGAGAAACAAAAAAAAAAAGGAAACAAATGCAAGGAAAAAGAGATGTCTACCAAGTTATATATAAGATGGTGAATATGTTCTACACATTCGAAAAATATCGTACCCCTGCAAACATAAACAATAAATACCGAAACGTAAATTAAATACGTTAATTAGACACCAATTTTTGTTTTTTTGTATTTTATTTTTTTGCAATGTAAATTATTTATACTCTTAAAACAGTAAAAACAAACCACTTTAAGGGACAGGACTGACATTTTGCATTAATTTCCATTTGAAATTTAGATGATTTAAATTTCAACGGTAATCAAAACACGAAATGGGGAAAAACAATCGCCTGCAACCTCCTGCGGTACCTAATTGGAAATTACCTTACCTATTTAGTTCGCGTTTGGTGCGGTTATTTGTGTCATTCTCGTCTGATTAGCCGACTGTTATTGATTTGGGCGGCGCACGACTTCACGACCCAGAGATTTGGGAGAACAAAAAAATAACGGCTAGAAGTTTGACAGGCAAAGAGGGCAAAGGAATGGGTAAGTGAAACAGACGAGGGTGATGTCAGTCCCCCGCCAGGATCCAATGCCATGGAATGCCCATTTTGAGCTCTCAATTGGCCTAGGTAGTATGTTTATCTAGCCTTCTACATGTATGCATATGGTACTCTAATAATTTTTGGTCCATCGCATGAAAAAAAAAAAAAAAAAAAAAAATAGCCAACGCGTGCTGATGCCACGACGGCGAGCTTTGCGCAGGAGCCTACAGCGAATAAAAAAAAATATTCGTAGGATTTACCGTGTTGGGTAATATGATTACTGAACAGGAAACTAATTAAAAAAAATAGCATTACTAGAATGGGAATGGGTGCCAGGAAGCGGTCAAGGCTGTTATCAGGGGAAACAAGACATGGGCAAGGAGACGTAGGTAGTAATAACATCAGTAACACAGCCATAAGATACCCACCACAGCCATAAGAGAAAAACCCTGGGCCCATGTCACCATTTCGTGGGCCCTTTTGTGTTGTGCTGGTACAGGGACGATCCTCAAACTAGCAGAGATGTAAACCCGAAAGAGGCTATAGAGCGAGACCCGATCTGGGATCGGAGATTTACTCAAAATCAGCAATTATTCCCGTTTTCAGCTAATTGCAGTTGCTAGTGGTAACGGTCCAGAATGCCCAAATCCAGTCACGAACTGATTGATCAGGTAACGTGATAACGTGTATACCGTGTACACCACCAATGCAGCTGCGAATCGGGCCAATTTCAATCAAATTAACTTTTGGTGTCGTGTCAAACGAGTCAGCAACAATGCCTAATTGAGGCTTGATAATCTGATGTCTTACCTGTGACTGTAAACACAACCTTAGCCACATTTTGGGCGTGTCTGGTGTAGTCAGCGGGCCTGGACCTTTGATCTATCGCATGCCATGGCGCTAGGGCTATAGCACTATCTCCGTATGTCCTTATCTGGCTCTATGTCTGAATCGGTATGGCCCGTAAAACTATGGTATTTACCTACATTATTGTGATCCCCTATCTTTCTGCATATTTTCTATCTCCCTATCTCTTTATCTGTTATATCCGGTGACTTTGGATCTTCTTGTTTACCTTACTCTGCTCTATCCCTTTTGGTACAGCTTGATTTTCTTTTTCAAGATCTTATTTGGATTCAACGTATAAAAACATTTCTTGTCAATCTCAATACTCTCTTGTCGGTTGGTCTCGGGTACATTTTTTGCAACTTTTATGCATTTCCTTATTGTCTTTACTATTGCCTCATACTGGCCTCTATCATCGAACTTCTTCTTTAAATAACGATCTGTCACCTTCTTATCTATATCGTACATTCCAGCCAAGGCAATTTGTGGAGGAGTAAACAAAAAATTCACATCACTCAATACAGCATAAGTTATTAACCAATTTTTCCCATCATCATACAATTTCCCAATCATATCGATGGTGGTTTCATAATTATGAGGAAACAATAGAATCGTTTGGAAATCAAGATAGAACCCGTATAGCGGCTTGAAAGGATGATGTACGAATAACGTAAATTTCAACGACTGTAGCACGTTAAACTCCAATTCTATAATGTCTTTGGATTCGATTTTAGGTATGGCTTTACAAAATGATTCAATGGATATGAAATAGTTCTCTGATTTGGCTGCCAAAAACAATACCGTATACAATACGTTCTTCGGATGATACTCCATCACCGAATTCACTAAGTAAAATCGCTTGAAAAATGCAATCGCCGTCGCTTTAACTTGCGTAGGCATCTTGAAAAATTGTCCTGTCTCCAAGATACTTTTGCAGTAGAACTGTAGAAAGATCGTCTCTTCTTCGAAACTAACAATGTCAATCAATTTCTCAAACGTGAACTCATCAGCATGCTCATCAATCACTTTCAGACTATCTGCATCCTGCAAAAACTTCTTCTTATGCTGGTCGAACTTGGAGATAGCTGCTAACCTTCCCTTTTCATTGGTGTCCCGCTTCACTTTCGTCAATTCCTCCGGTGTGAATGACCAGAGCTGGTACTGACTCGAGCGTCGGTACAAATCGTCACTAGTCACTGGCTTAGACTCGCTCATTCTGGGGAGTGTCTGAATGTGACTTATCTAGAGGCACCAAAATTTATCTGGCCGATGAGAGTCTATGTATCAGGTGCACGGGCCTCTAACATCAACACCCGTGCATCTATTCGCAGACACCACGTTCAGCGTCCGTGCCTCTACCATCTATTGCTACCACTTCTTTACCCTTTCCAAGCCTACACCCCACCCGATAGCCGATGATGAAGAAATGGTTAATTGTTGTCATCGTCTTCATTGCGAGCTACACGGCCTACAGAAACTATAATGGTAATGCTGCCAATCCCCTTATAGTGTCTGTCAAGTCATTGAGCGATGACGAGGTGGATAATTTGACTAAATTGGGTTTAACAATTAAAGCCCCGGTAAACATAACCAATCCAGTAACCCACGAAACTACCCTCATTCATGGAAGATTTTTACACATCACTGACATTCATCCAGATCCATACTACAAGGCAGGATCCTCTCCCAGTCAACAATGCCATTCTGGTGGTGGTGGTGCTGGTAAATATGGTGATGCTGTATTAGGGTGCGACGCACCAATAGAATTGATGAACGCTTCATTAGCGTGGATAGAGGAAAACTTGAAGGATAAAATAGATTTTATTGTGTGGACTGGAGATAATGTTCGGCACGATAATGATCGTAGATATCCGAGAACAGAACAGCATATCTTTGAGCTGAATGATGAAGTAAGTAAAATTATGTTCCAAAAGTTCGGCTCCAAATTGATTCCTTCTTTAGGCAATAATGACGTCTATCCGCATAATTTGTTCGCTCCAGGTCCAACTTTACAAACCAGAGAATTATACAAAACCTGGCAGCCATTTATTCCTCAGCTGCAGTTCCATATTTTCAACCGGGGAGCTTATTTCTTCCAGGAAGTTATTCCAAACAAATTGGCTGTGTTATCTATCAATACGCTTTACTTATTTCAATCAAATCCTTTAGTGGATAACTGCAATAGTAAGAAACAACCGGGTTATAAGTTATTTGAATGGTTGGGTGTGGTCTTAAAAGAAATGCGCAAGCGTAACATGAAGATTTGGCTTTCCGGGCATGTTCCACCAAACGAGAAAAACTATGATATCTCCTGTTTAACAAAGTATATTATCTGGAGTTATGAATACAGAGATATAATTATTGGTGGATTATATGGACATATGAACATTGATCATTTCATTCCTTTAGATAGCGTGCAAGCATATAAAACCTTATCTAATTCAGTATTCGTTGACCACGAAGGTGATGAATTAATCAGCTCCAATATCAATGATCAAATCGAATTCCAACGAGCATTTGATTATTATAATATGTCAATGGCTCCTTATTTGGACCCTGAGGTTGACTTCAAAATCAGATCATCCTACGACACTGCAGGTGGTATTCCAAACAATAAAGTAGGCTATATGACTGGGTTGAGATCGAGCTTATACGCCTCTGTCAAAGGTAAGAAGAAATCGGGAACTCATTCCGAAAGGTATAGCATTGCTCATGTAAACCCAAGTATTGTACCTACATTTAACTCTGGTATTAGAGTATGGGAATACAATATCACCGGGTTGGAGGAATCTTTAACCCAAAGTGTAGCAGAACCATGGGATTCCTTCTATAAGAGACTTAATGTTTTGGCAGAAGAGCAAGATTATTATCATGACGAAGCGAAAAAAGGAAAGAAGGACCATTCTCTCCCACCCAAAAAACCAAAGAATTTACCTCTTGGCCCTGCCTATACACCACAAACATTTACTCCTCAAAGATATGTGCAATACTATGCAGATTTGGAGAGTATCAACGCCGGGGAGAAACCATTCAAATTCGAGATTGAATACACTACAGATGATGAAATATTTAAAATGAAAACCTTAACTGTTGACGAGTGGGTAAAGATCTCAAGAAAGTTGGGTAAACCAGTCAAGTTGAGTGCACAGAACTCTGATGATCACGAAGTAGACATTGAAAAGAAGAAAAAGAAGAAGAAGAAGAAGAAGGACAAGAAGAAGCATGGAGACGATAAGGAGTTGCAACAACTCGAAAAAATCTGGAGCCACTACTTGAAGTATAACTTTGTCAGCTCCAACTACGAGAATATGGGTTACGGTTAATGTCCAAATATAAAATAAGTATAAGATAGCATGTTACAATATTTCGCTATACTGTAGCTTCAATTAGATTAATTGCAGCCAAAAAATTTCTGTGAGTATCTATGTCACGTGATAAAACATAGGGCTAGGGTTTTCCATTTTGGGAGACTTTTTTTTCACCAAAAATTTTCGTTCTCACCACCTTGAAAAAATGAGAATACTGGAAAATTTCCACTGTTTCTTCTCCTTTTCTATATACTTTGGGTACCATTAAATATTCCTATCGTCAATATAATATAAGTCGAAATGGGTGGAGCTCGTGATAAAAAAGTTCAATACTTCGCTAAATTAAGAGAATTATTAGAAGAATACTCTTCTATCTTCGTCGTTGGTGTCGATAATGTTTCTTCCCAACAAATGCATGAAATCAGAAAAGCTTTGAGAGGTGAAGCTACTGTTTTGATGGGTAAAAACACCATGGTTAGAAGAGCTATCAGAGGTTTCTTATCTGAATTGCCAGAATTCGAAAAATTATTACCTTACGTTAAAGGTAATGTTGGTTTCATCTTCACCAACGCTGATTTGAAAACCATCAGAGACACCATTACTTCCAATGTCGTTGCTGCTCCAGCTAAGGCCGGTGCCGTTGCTCCAAAGGATGTTTGGATTCCAGCCGGTAACACTGGTATGGAACCAGGTAAGACTTCTTTCTTCCAAGCTTTAGGTGTTCCAACCAAGATTGCCAGAGGTACCATTGAAATTGTCTCCGATGTTAAAGTTGTTGAAGAAAACAACAAGGTTGGTCCTTCCGAAGCCACCTTATTGAACATGTTGAACATTTCTCCATTCACCTATGGTATGTCTGTTGTTCAAGTTTACGACAAGGGTCAAGTTTTCCCATCCTCTATCTTGGATATCACTGATGACGAATTGGTCGGTCACTTCGTTTCTGCCATCAACGTTATTGCTTCCATCTCCTTGGCTGTTGGATACCCAACCTTACCATCCGTTGGTCACTCCGTTGTTAACCACTATAAGAACGTCTTAGCTTTATCTATTGCTACTGACTACACTTTCGAAGGTTCTGAAGCCATCAAAGATAGATTAGCTAACCCAGAAGCTTACGCTGCTGCTGCTCCTGCTGCTGCCGCTGCTGGTGGTGACGCTTCTGCTGAAGCCGCTGAAGATGCTCCAGCTGAAGAAGAAGAAGAATCTGATGATGACATGGGTTTCGGTTTATTCGATTAAACTGATTAAATAGCTCTAATTCATATAAAATTCTTTTATTTATTTGCTTGTAGTTTTTTTTTTTCGCTCCCTCTTGTTTCATGTGTCAAGGTGAAACACTGTTTTTGTAAATTCGCATCAATTCTCAAACTTGTTTGGCATTCGTTTTTTGCAACAATTCACTTTAAAAAGCAGCTCCAAATCCTCAGGATATGAACCAACCAACCCTTATGTTTTCAGAAAGGAACAAACGATTCCTGACTGGGGGATTCAAATCTGAATTCAGTGAATTTAGGACTCCTCCGTCGCTGCATTCAACGTTCAATAGTAGTCGTGCCTATTCCTCCAGCACGGCCAGCTCGGCCTTGGCTCTCTGTGCACCTCCCAAATCGACAAAGTTTCGTATTTCGGAGACCCTCGCCAAAATTAGTATGATGGTTCATGAGGCACAGGATGACGTGTCGGTGGTAGACCATGATTCCATGTTGATTCTGTCATTAACTGAGCTGTTAGGAGAGTTGGTACACATGGTGTCACAAGAGGATAGAACCACTTTTCTGGAGCCATTTCACCTTCTCCTGACTCTAGTGAACAATGCCATACAGTACATTATCATACCCACCATTGAACGTCTCAGGACTAGGATTGCCAAATTTGCATCTGATGAACGAATTCTGCAAATTACAGGCTTTTTGTCAATAGTGTTTTCAATGGCCAAAGAATGGCGTTTTGAACTAACCTTCGTAGAGGGTGATCAGGTGGTTAAATTGCTCAAAGTAACTAAAGTGTTATTACTTCACTACATAAAACAGCAAAATAGACTATCGTTGTACCACGACCACACCACTGCCATCTCCAATGCCTTGTTAATCCTTATAGTTGAGAACGTGACCAGTATCCAGAAACTTCTCGAAAGCATTGTGTGCAATTCAATGCCAACACATAAAGTATTTGAGTATTTGACAAACAATATATTTCGGAACCATGTGCATTTGTCCGATATCGATTTACTTGATGATTTTCTCAAAAGCTTCAAAGAGTTTAACCAAGACTATAGTGATAGTTTGCAATTTCTAATCCAAAAAGAGCTTATCAAAGCGAATTACCATCTGTTCTTGGTGAATTTTGAACAGTTCCCTGAAAACAGGGGAAGCCTGATTCTGTACTCTCATACATGGATGCAAACTTATTGTGAAGTCTACAGATGCCGAGATTTTGAAGATGCTACGGTCATAAGAAGACCTAGCATAGGTAGGTTAAATGCTGCCAATCTTCTTATAAATCCAGGCATGGCAATGAGAAGACTAGAATTACGTAACTTCAACGGTGAAGAGTTAGAGCAAAATTCATCCCCAGAAAACGAACCTCTAACTCCAGGAGATGAACCTATGTTTATCATCACAGAGGACTCCTCAGTTGAACTATCTGTTTCGTCCATATGTCAGGAAGCGCCCATAGATTCAGTTGTTATATATAAAAAGAGAGAAGAAGGGTCGCCTAGGAACGAAAGACTACCGGAAAAGATTTCAGACATCGCCACAAAAAGTAAACAAGGAAACTTGCTAAGCAATAAGCATTTACGGAAAAAAAAATCTACGAGTAAGGTCAAAGGATGTTGGAAATGTAAACTTTCCCACTTTATTCCCTTTCATAAGCATTGTTCTCAGTAATTTATTCAGGTCATTTATAAGTATGTACAAGTATGCAGTCGTATTCCCTCAATCATCTTTGTCTGTACAAATCTTGGTGGATTTCGGTGATCAATTTTACTGGTGCAACCGAAGGCTTTTCGATATGTTGCGTTAATTTGTTAGGGTTAGGCCAAAGTTCTGGTAATAATCCTGCTCTTTTAAATAAAAATGTGACTCTATCGGAAACATCAGCTCCCACACCCAACCAGTACTTGGATCTGTCGAAATCTAGTTCAATATGTTTGTATGGTTTAACGTTTTGTGCTTTTTCTTGTGGTGTCAATGGAATTGGAACTGGATTATACGTCCCCAACACTTCGATCGGTAAACTGTTTCTAGCCGAACGTTTATTGGCCACAACAATGTTGTACACTGGACTGTGCTTTCTTCCGAATCGGGCCAATCTGATCTTTATGGGTGATTTCACAGGCATGTTCGCTGGTGCTAGGAGGTGTTTGATGGTGGTTTAGTTTTTTTTAATGAGAACTTTTCATTAGTAGACTTGTTGCGCGCACGACCATGATTACTGCAAAATACAAAACGATATAGAGAGAACTTCGAAGCTATGGCTTTTAGTGAATGCCACAGTTGTCCCTTGGCTCTCACATAGAGAAGTAATGCATTGAAGTACTTTGTGGCGGGAGTCAAAGATGTATCATTTATCGTACAATAAAACAGCTCGGTTTATATTCCAGCTTTTCCCAAATTCTCGTTACTACACTAAATAAATAGAATCCAGTTTGTGAAATGCTAACTATACATATAAAGCTCTTGTTAATACATCTAGAGCTTCTTTCTTGCCTTAAACTTTTGTTTAGGTTTGGAAACTCTGGATTTATTGAACGTCTTACCTCTCGGTTGCATCTTAGGCTTGTCTTCTTCATCAGAGTCAGACCAGTCGTCTTCACCCTTGGTCTTTTTGAATTTCAATTTGTTCTTTTGACCTCTTACTGGTGCCTGTTTAACTGCATCGAGGTAGGCATCGATTCCTGATGTTTTACCTGCAAGAGGATCGTCATTGGTTTCCAAGTCCTTGAATACCAATTTCCCATTCTTGGTTTCATAGTTTTCCTTCATATGAGCTTCCACATCTTTCTTAGAAAATTTCTTTGGTTTAGAAGATGAAATATGAGCCAATGTTTGACGATCTAACAAATTCAATGGCTCATCACCAGTTTCCATAATGTACTGATTACCAGCCTTCTTTCTTCCCTTGGCCTTGGATTTAGCGTCTTCATCGTCAGAGACTTCATCATCCGAAACATCTGAATCGTATAATGCTTCTTCGTACGCAGAAACAAACTTCTTCTCTTGTGGGGAACCAGCAGCAGATGCGTCTTCGTTTTCCTTCTGTTTCTTAGCACGAGCCCGAGTCTTCTTGATATTAGCAACAAGTTTCCTATCTTCTTCTGGAATAGCTTCTTCAACTTCTTCCACTCCGAATTTTCTGATCAATCTCTCGATAATGTGCTTAACTTTGGATTTGAAGTGTCCCTTATGCTCATGAGACCATCTCATTAATTTGGTCAATAATTCTTTCAAGTTAGATCTCACCAAGTCCTCAGGTAAGGATAACACTTCAACCTTCACAAATCCAATAGCGGATTTGGCAATTTCTCTAGAGTTGTGGGTCAAGAACAATTCCACCGTCGATGAAATTTCTATCAACACATCAGTTGGTAAGGCATCTTTGAATTCGAATACCAAACACGAAATGGCTGTGATGGTGGCAGATATCATATGAGGAGCTTGGGCAGCTAAACCAGCACTAACCATGGTGAAGAATTCGGTTAGGTTAGCTTCTGAATCAGGGGTACTTTCATCGAATCCAGGCACTTGAGAGTTTCTGATGATACCACCTTCATTCATCTTATGACCCATTTTAATCAAAATCTGGTATGATAATTCACGGGTTCTTTCGTTGACATCTTTGGTGGACATGATAATCTCTTGCAAAACAGCAGGAATAAAGTGCAAGTTTTGATCGGGCAATAAATCAAGAACGATATTTATGGTTGTTAATCTTGAAGGTCTTGCTGAATTATGAGTAGCATCAACAGTTTGCACAATGACGTTTTCTATGTCGGTTATGTATTTCAAAATAGCTTGCTTACCCATTTCAGTTTCAGCTAATCTGGAGATGATTCTGTATGATCTCTTCTGCAATAATTGATCATTGGGTAAGGTGACAGTAGAAGAAAAGATGGTGAATAATGCATTGTAGGAAGATTCTGGAACGTATTTGGCCATAGCAACAACAAGATCCATCATGGTTGAACTCAATTTGGTACCATCATTCTTTTTAGCAGTTTCATTGCTTTCTTCGTCCATAGCATTCTTGAGTAAAGCACACACCTTGTTGAAAGTATTTTCCAAGTCGTCCTTGGCGATAATTTGCAAGTAACTGTTGATAGTTTCCAAGACAAACCCTCTTGAATCAGGAACGGTGGATGAGAATACGTTGAACAATACCGACAAAATATTAGAAGCCTTTTCAGACAAGTACTGCAAGTTTTTCTTCGAGTCTTCGATAGAGATTTGTTCTTGAATCAAAAGATCATCAGCAACTGCTCCCTCACTATATGCAAGATTAGAGTCCACTAACAATCTCAAACCGTGACAAATTGGTACCCTTAACTCAACTTTAGAATACAATAGGTCTGCTAATTGTGCAGCAAAGCTATCATCGAAACTCTTGAGTAAATCCTTGGGTAAGTCACAGAATGGAGATAACAAGGACCATATCTGATCAACAATAGTTTGGAAAATCTTAACGTGCACTGATTCTTTGTTAGTAGCGGCGTTGATTTTCGATTCAAACACTTCTACCAAAGGAAGAATGTTCAACTTGAAGTAACTCAAATCAGCAACACGGACATGGTCTCTCAACAAAGGCAATAACCAAGCTCTTCCCGGTTCGCTACCACCATTTAAGTTCAAAGGAAGAACGCCTAATACCACATCTGGACCAATAGTTGAAATTGACGCAGCAATGACGTCTTCTGCTTCTTTATTATAGGGAAAGTTGTCGGTTTCATTGGTACGCCATTGACCAATAGTTTCCAATATTCCCAAAAAGTCGGGGTTGCACCGAGTTCTTAATTTTAATATAGTGGCGCTAACAAGTTCCAAAACTTCTTTAGTGGCATGTTGGAACTTAATAGTGAGTAACTCTTTTTCGATATATTCAGCAATGAAAGTGATCACATCATCAACTGCTTCATATATTTCGCCAGTAACACCATTGGTTGTGGTGGGTTGAAGTAAGTAGTTGTCAGGAATGGTTTGCGTAACAATGGCAATCAAACACTGAGATGCTGAGGTATAAATGTCGCTGGAATCAGATCCTAAGTATTGAGATACGATAGGGATAATCGTCGATAATCTCGATAAACAGGTATCAGGTGAAAGGGAAGAATAACTCTCCAATGCTTTAGCCACTACTGCTAACCATGAGGCAGCTAAATGAGTATCGTTAACCGAGGGTCTTAAGTCGAAAATAACGTCTAGAACCTTAGTAAATTTATCAACATCGATAATGTTAGACATGGAAGAAAACAATCCGTCAAACGCAGAGAAGGCTGATGACACCAAGTATTGGTCAGAAGTTTTAGAAATCTCCAACAAAGCATCGCAAAGTGGCTCGATTTGAGTTTGGGGCCATGCATTGACAGAAGTTATGGATGCAATTAATTGTAGACAATGAATGATGGAGGTGTTAGTTTCTTTATTAGTACTCCTCTTGTTACTCGTTTCTTCAAGTAATGACACCAATCTTTTCAATGATAATTCTCCACAGATTGGTGCAGCTATATGAGTTGGAGATGGAGATGCAGGGGGGTTTTCCAAGATTTTCTTGACTGCTTCTTGTGCTCTTCTTCTAACTTTTGGTCTGGGGTCAAACGACAATTCAAGCAAACCTACCATGGCTCTCTTAGGAGAAACATTACCGGAGGAATTCCATTGACTATAATCTTGCGCTAATAATAAAGTTTCCAAAGCACCAATAGTAGATCTGACTAATGGAGCTTCAGAGTCTGGATGAGTTAATGGAGGTGCCAATTTCGTTAAGATTTCTGAGAACTTACCCTTCAATAAAGTTTTAGGAGTGAAGGGAAAGATTAAATCTAAGAAATAGGCGGTAGTCGTGGCCAAATTTTTATCAAGAATTTCATCTCCTTTGATCGTTTGATCCAACAACGATAAGAAAGAAACAAAGTAAGCAACCGGTGTCTTTTCATTCTTTTGCTCTTCAATGTTCTCTTCAACTGCTGATAAGATAATTGCCAAGTTCTTTTGGTTTTCTAGTTTGGAATTTATTTGAGATTTGATCTTGTTCAACTTTTCCTGCATGATGAAAACATCTTCAGACATCCCACCATCGGGGTTATTATCAGTCATAATGGTAGCTAAAGTCAATAACTCAGGTAGAATTAAGGTCTTTGATTTAGATATTTTTCACTGCCATCTCATCGCAGCAGAAAAAAATTCCTACCTGTATATAAGCGGTTTTTTGCAGCTGGCTTAAAGAACTTGAAGCAATGAAGGATAATTAGCCCGAAGGATGGGCAGCTAAAGAGATGCAAGAATTGGACAGATAAGTAGCATGTTTGGCTTGTAAGGGCATTCAAATAGTGTTATTTATTAAAAAAAAAGAAGATAAGATGGTAATTCCAATGTAGGTTTTCAAGTTACCCAAGTTTAGTTTTTCGCATTTGGCCTGATTTCGAACATGTCCCACTTCCTCAACATTATCTCCACTCCTTGAGTATAAGGCGACCTATAATGTTGAACAAATTTGAGTTCAACCAAAGGGTATCAGTGTCAAAAGGTTAAAAAAAGAAATTCCGATACCGGGAGTCGAACCCGGGTCTGCTCGGTGAAAGCGAACCGTGCTAGCCGTTACACTATATCGGATGATTAGATAAAATAGTAATCTCATGTGACAGCTTTCATGGATAAACTGCATAATAACAATCCGTACATCTTAAATTCAACGGATTCTATTATTCACTATCACGGTTTTATAAATTTCGACGATCTCAATGGCTCAATGGAGGTTTTAATATAGATTCTCTTCTAGTCTTGACGAGTCGAAAGATAAAATCAATGGTATCCTACTTTAACAAAAATTATGTTGCGTCATAAGAATATAATCTACAATTAATAACTAATCCCCATCATCAAGACACACACCCATAAACTCCCCTACTCCCACTAACCAAACAGGTTTTCCCCTATCATAGGGTTTCCTAATAAATATCAGTTAGTATGTATCTATTTAAGAATATAAAATATAAAAACTGGTTTGTAACAGTGGCCTCTTAGTGTCACGTGTGTAGCTAACAAAAGGTATTATGATACTCTTTCCTAATCTGAAGGTCCCTTCTACATTACCTTGCGTATGTCGACAGCCATTCAGATTAGTGTCTACTATAAATTCAGGCGTTCTATCCCTTGATGATCGCCTCCTTAGGGGTTGTTCCCCAGTGTTCTCGTCTCTTAATTATACAGCTAAAAGTACATAGTTAGTCTAATACAACTTAACTACTTTTACATGGTTCTTTTGAAAGAATAATTATATATGGATAGTTGTATTGGGAATTTAAGAGGCATAATATCTAAAAAAAAACTTCCCATGTTTTAGGGTATAGATCGTTGAAACTCTGATGTAATCGGTGGTATCGAAAAGAAACTAAGCTTTTACTACTAGCTTGCTTCCTCTGTTTACTACAGTATAAATGTATACTCTATATCACTTAAAAGCAGCACTGAAACTTTTACGTATACCAATGAACTCAGTCTTAACTACGATGAGTTTTCCTTACTATCGTTTCAGCCTATGCGAAACATATAGACACTTGTTTATTCAAACATAATGGGCGATTAATACTAAAAAGCTTGAGTAAGTGCTAATTCAGAATCTACAATCTCCATACTTGATTTTGCTCATCACAAAATTAGTTGAGTGGAGCCGTCCCAGTAATTAACAACCAAAGACTCAAAACGGATATTAAGTAAGAAGTCACTCAATTGGTAAGGTATCTCTTCAACATAAAGTTCGATATCAACTACACTTCCTGGTTTTTGAACGGTAATTCTCTTAGTTATATGCATCATATGAAGCAAGTCTGCCTCGCTGAATATGGCAAAAACCAATTTAAAACTCTCTTGCGTCTTGTTCTTGGTGTATTTATGTGCAGTTTTAAGAGCATGATTGAATCTAGTTGGCTTCTCTTGAAGCGTTTCATAAGAGAATATCTTCGAGTAGGTTAGCTTTCTGGTCTCTAAATGGGCATGTTGGTAAATACCCCGTAACCCGCTGAAATATAAAAAGAATGGATTACAGTTTGAACATAAGACATGTTCTGTTCCTGTTTCTGTATATTTCAGAACCCTAATGACCTCTACGGAGATTGATTGGAGAGAGGGCAAATATCTGGCCGTGGTGTCGAACGTTGCAATTATCTCAGAGGCACCAATATAAGAAGAGTTCAGTAAAGGAGATAAAGAATCGTTTGAGTGCATTGGAAGGGAGTGTCCGTTTGAATGGCTGAAAATTACTAGGGCATGAGCAAAATTAGGGAATCCCCTTAAATTTATAATTTTCAGTGGTAAGCCTGGTTAGTATTCCCTGTTCAATGTAGTTCAAAATAGGCATCTCTAGGTAACACATATTTGACTTATGTTGAAGTTTCCTTATATTTGGCTGCGAAAGATTTTAAATCTGTTCAAATTTCCACAAATGGATAAGGTCGCAACAATAGATCTATCTAAGAAAACAAGGTTTCAGTCTACCAAATAAATCAGCTTACTATCTTTTTGAGTTACCACAAAGAAGCAGGAAAGGTTATGCTTTACATCCGCATGCGCAAATTGCCTTTTTTGCAGTTGTTGTACTCTCAACGACTTTTACATAAAAAAGTTGAGAAATTCATTATGCTCGCAAATCTTGCTACAAAACTTATTTAACAATAGCAGTATAATAACGAAATTACAATTTTCTCTACGAAATTTTTTTGCAGCCATAATCCATAGATCATTATATAGAAACGAGAAACAATCTCAAGTATAAATCAAACGCTCATAAAAAACTATAAAGCACCAGCGAAGTAATAAACTAGAGCACCGACACCAGCAACACCAGTCCAGAAGCTCCAGATACGGCCAGGTCCCCCGACACTCACGTCACCAGTTCTATTGAACCAAACTCTTCCACCATGAGGGAGACCCAGCGCCTCAATAACCTTATCCTTGTTAACGTTGTAAGGAGGGTATCTCACCGACAAGGCGACATCGGTGAAGAATTTGTTTTCCATAGTGGTTCTCTCATGAGTGAAGTTACGGAAGGAGTGAATTCCATGGTAACCACCACCAAGACCAGAGTTACCAATACCACCGAATGGAGCATTAGCCAAAGCAGCCTGCATAACCACATCATTCACAAGAACAGAACCGGATCTGATGGTATTAAAGACTTGGTTGACTTGAGGGTTTTTTCTTGAGTTTGCCCCACTAGTGAAGACATAGAGAGCCAAAGGAGTATCATGACGTCTGACAATGGTGGTCAAAGCATCGGTTAAATTAGAAAATTCAATGACAGGTAAAATAGGACCGAAAAGTTCAGCTTGCATGGTGGAATCATCCCAATTGACATCATCAAGAACGGTTGGACCAATGAATCTGGTGGCAGCATCACGTTCACCACCATAGACAAGGTTACCTCTGGAGCTTTCGATGATTTTGGATAAGGTGTTGTAGGCACGATCGTGAATGATGTGAGTGTAGGTAGAGTCATCTTTGGTAAGACCTGGGTAGAACTGTTCGGATAAGACTTTCTTGACAGCAGCAATGAATTTGGGTTTTATGGATTCGTGAACCAACGCATAGTCGACAGCAATACAAGTTTGACCGGCATTAACAAAACGACCCCAAACCACTCTTCTAGCAATCACTTCAATATCTTTATCTTTGATATCATCAAGTAAGATGGCCGGAGACTTACCACCCAATTCCAATAAGACAGGAGTCAAAGTTTCGGCAGCCTTTTTGGCGATGATGGTACCCACCATGTTATTACCAGTGTACATGATTTTGTCGTATTTTTGGTCCAAGGCGGCGGTAGTTTCTGGAATGGCCCCGTTGACGGCGAAGAAGACATCTGGGTCCAAAGCCTTGGTCAAACAATCAGTAAGAAGCTGGGAGAAGTGGGGAACCAATTCGGATGGTTTGAATACTACAGCGTTACCACCGGCAATGGCACCGACGATAGAACCAACGGACAAGAAGAAAGGGTAGTTGAAAGGAGTGATGATCAACACTACCCCCAAAGGGATTCTTTCGGTGTAAATTGGGGTAGTCTTCTGGTTTAAAGGCAAGTCGGTGACGGGCTCGCGCTTGACCCACTTGTGCAAGCTGGCCATGGTGTGAAGAAGCTCATTGATGGAGGAGATGAACTCCAAGTTTTTCGTTTCATGGCTGGCACGGTAGAAATCTTTCTCCAATGCATCGATGAAGCCTTCTTCGTTATCTCTCAAGGCAAAGTAGAGGTTTCTAAGCTGGTTCAAACGGAATTGGATGGAGTGGGTTTTTTGGGTTTCGTGGAACGCCTTGGTCAATCTTTCCACACCAACGGGGATGTCGGCTAATGGGGTATACACCAAAGGGCCGGTATCGGCCTTCGCTGGTGCCGGGACCAGTTTCTTGGTGATCTTGACAGGATCCTTTGGCTTGGTCCCAACGGTGACTGGGGGAGTGACTTTTTCTGCGACTGGAGGAGACATTGCAAAGGAACTATAGAGGATTCTATAGAAAGTAGTTAACGAAAAAAAAAAAAAATTAACTGGTGAAAAGAGTTTCCTTTAGAAGAAAGCAAAAAGCACAGCTTATGTCAAACTATTTATTGTCTAAACATTTCCCCATATTTTTTTTTGGCGCGCCCCTCACTTGAATGAATCTGAAAAAAAAAGTAGGGCTGCTATGCTAGAATTCACTGCCCATATATCGTGGCAAGCTGGCAATCACATGGCGGAAACTCTGATTGATGGGGGATGGACTCCATGTGAAAGAAGCTAGAGAAATGGAGCGAGCGGGTGCGGATGCGGGTACGGATGCGGGAAACCGGTGCGAAAAAAAGAACCCGACGGGAAGCATCCAGCCCGAGAAAAGGTGTGCGGTGAACAACTGGAGTTCGGCCCGGGTAAATGCACGTTACGGACCATACACAAGATCGACGTCTTTGGAGCACTGCCGGCGACGTTTTGAACCACCGTATCTAGCATGGGCTGCTGCTAACAAGAGAACGGCAAAGGCATCTGACAAGTGTTGTATAGTGCATACCAAAAATAGAAAGTAGCTGCGAAAAATACAGAGGAGGGCAATGATGTGTGAGAGCCAGGCTACAGAACTGAAAAGGGCAACCCGTCAGAAGATAGAGTTGCTCAAGTCGTGTCAGCTGTCTGCCACCTCGTTACAACCACCTCCGGTAGTCTATCTTCCCGACAGGATCCAACTCCGAACTTTTCATATACTCCACCCTCTTCGAGCGTGTGCCTACCAAAATGTCTAAACCTTATCGGGGGAGAAATTAGCACACACGTCTACGATTCTCCCCATTCTGCACCAATGGGGGAACCTACGCCAAAACAGCCCGTTCTATCATCAGCTCCAGTGCCAGCACCACCACTGAACACCATCGTTACCCCCGTGCCTCACAAGCCGTTCAGCAAAATCTCAATTGACGACCGAAACCCGTCTCCCAAACCCAATGTCGGCGCCAAACGCTCGGCAAGAAGTCCCGATCAAGAGAACCTCCCTTCGTTGAAAGTCAAACCCGAACCCAACTTGAAATCATGTCTATCTCCTCCCAAAGACAATGCCGCCAACATGAGCTCTTCCGTGCCTCCTGTTGCCAGCTTCACTCCCTCCGAAATGACCAACATCCATCCTTCCTTCGTGGTTGAAGAAGACGCCGTCAGCCCCAACAAACACGGATTGTTGGAGATCACCAAATCCGGCGTAGCAGTCCCTGTGAGCGATGAGGAAAATGCCCATTCCCATGTCCAGTACACTCCGGTGATTGCGCTGGAAACTCTTAGTCGTCCGAATTCTCCATTATCATCGGCATCACCGCCGCAAGCACCCGCCACAACCTCTCCCAACAGTCGTTTGGCACTAGGCGGACGGTCCCGAGCCGATTCCATCAACTCCCAAAGCTCAATTCGCTCACCCCACTTGGTGGATGAAATCTTGAGCCGTACCATCAGTCGTGAGGATTTACTAGCGGAAAACGACCAGAAACTTCACTTGTTGATTGGTTTGACTGGGTGCATTTCCATCGGCAACAATGTGTTCCCCATGATTGAAAAAATGTTTGACTTGTACACCCGAGAAAAGTTGGAAATCCAGGTGATTCTAACCAAGTCGGCAGAGTTGATCTTGGCCGATAAGCTCTTCAAATTCGAGAAATTGGGCGTTAAAGTATGGTTTCACGATGACGGGGTGAAAACCTACCTCATGAGCAAGGTGCGCGACTCTCCCAAATTACCCAATTTGAATACCACCGGCGGACCTAATATTTTGGCGTATGAGCTTCAAAAATGGACCGATATCCTATTGATTGCACCATTATCGGCGAATTCCATGGCCAAGATCATCAATGGGTTGGCCGATAACTTACTTACAGATTTACTTCATATGTGGCCACCTCCACATCTCCCTCTGGCCCCTGGTGTGCCTCGAGACAGCTCGGTGATAGCCAACAACATGGTCAGCTCGAAGCCCATCATTGCCGTGTTGTCATTGACCAGTTCCATGTACTCACATCCGATCACCAAGAGACAGTTGGTGCTACTACAAGAAACATATCCCAACATGAGTATATTGAAGCCTGTGGAGAAGTACGTGGATGTGGACGGAAACATTTCCATGGGTGGCATCCGGTCCTGGCGCGAGGTAGTAGACTTTGTATCGAAGAAGTTGGGACCACCGCCAGAGCCAGAAGACGATGATGACGAGAAAGTGGTGGGAGAGGAAGATGATGATGAAGACGACGACGATGATGAAGATGATGACGAGGATGACAACGACAACGACAACGACGAGAATGGCACCACCACCACCAACAACAACAACAACAACAACAATGCCACGGGCCAGATTGAGTGAACATCAGTCCCATTTTAGTTTAATTCGTGTATTTTAATTATCACAAGGAAGTTTTGGCAGCCATTTGTAGTGCGCTTGTGCTCGTGAAAAGAGCCCGAGTCGCAGATAATCGTGCCCCACACTAAAGTGAAAAATTAGAACTCTCCTTTTCAATCAACTTTCTTTCGATCTACGTCAGTTTCCTCCTATCTACTACTCAATTCTCTATGAAGGACTTTGCATACGATCCAGCCGCCTACTCTAGGAAAGAGGTTTTCATTGGAGGCATCAACACCTTTGTCTACAACACGGAATCGCTCGCTCCATACATCCAGCAGTTCAATGCCCTAGCTAACGCCAAATCGGCCGGGGGAATTGCTACAGGACACGAGTTGCCCGTCAACGTCCACTACTTGGTCCATTATAGAGGCGGAGACTACACGTTTACCGAGTCGGTTGCGTACAACGTATTGCAACAGTACTATGCTAAAAAGGAAGCCAATCCAGTGCCATTGATTTGTATAACCTTTGACAATCGTAATCACGGCACCAGGGTGGTTGACAAAAAGTATAATTCCTCATGGAAATCAGGTAACGACACCCACGGTTTAGACATGATGAGCCAAATCCACGGGAACGTCCAGGACTTGAAGCTAATCACCGAGTACTTACCTGGATACCTCAATTTAGAGTACCACTTATCGGACTTTGTCAAGTATGATCTTGAAACCAAAATCAAGTTCCACAACATTTTTAGTGGATACTCCGTGGGAGGTCACACTGTTATCCGGTTTGCTCATAAGTACCCCGAGTTGGTGCAGGTTCTCAACCCGGTTGTGGGCTGCTCAGCATTGACCAATTTATTGGTGAACAGGTTGCTCAAGTATAAGCCAGGCGATGCCAATTTCGATAAGAAATGGTTTTATTCTGAGTACCGGGAGTTGCCGTTGACGGAAGAACAACGGAAAAAACAGTATCCGGAAGCGTTCCACAACCAGCTTAGTGAAGAGGATATTGCTATTTTTGAGAATTTCCCATTTGCTAGCATTGATGCGTTTGCAAGTTTTGGGGCTGACGATGCATTGGTGCCTCCAAGCTTGACGAAATTGTGGATTGAATTGTATGGAAACAACAACCAAAACACTTCTCTGGTTGTTCACGAGGGCGTGGGCCATGATGTTACGGCGCAGATGATAGATGAGTTCACCTCATGGCTCGTAACGAGAGTTTGAAGAAGTGACGGTAGCTTGGCCACATAGTTCGGTCACAGACATAAATGAGTCATAAAGCTATGTAGTATGAAATCTGTGCGTAGAGCTATGGTTTATGTGTATGCCATATATAGTTATCTATTCTTTTGCAGCCTTTTGGTGATTTTTTGATTGTGCGTATCCGGCGTCTTTCTTAAAGCACCCTTCGATTCTTGTCTACAATATATCTGGCACTTTCAGAATGACCATTCCATGTAGTGGGACGGATTTGTGGTTTGAATACCAGCAATCATCTACTTCTGTTGTCTTCTGAAGCCGCTTAATTGCTCTTGCTGCGTCCATGTCATCTCTTTGATCTTGTGATAATCCGCCGCACATCTCTTATCTCTCGCATCGCTATCACCTGTCCACCGACACTCGACATCCCAAATCAATAGAAACAACTCTACATGCTTCGGCCATGTAGCCTGCGTGCCTTTGCATCTCCCCACAGCATCGTCAGAGAACAATAGCATCGTTGCAGGACAATAGGCCACGATTTGTGTCAACCTGTAGGCCCCGCGGCGCCACATTCGGCCCAATTTACATGTCCCCCCTTTTTGTCGTCCCAAATCGAGCCCTAATTCGGCCTAATTTTTTCACCTCATTCCTCGTCTCGCCCCGTTTCTTTCCTTTTCTCGCCCTATGTATTCATCGTCTCGCCTTAATTTCTTTCCCCATCGTGCGCTCGTTCCGTTTTTTTTTGTCTGTTGTTATCATTCTTTTTTTCTATCATTTAACACCTACGTTCTTCCTTGTTCCTCCTTGTTCCTACACGTTCCTACCACCTCGACTCCCAATGCTTAAGTCCCAATTAAGTGCTGGGGCCCATACCAGCTCGCTACAAGCCAGTTTATCCCAACACATGGAACAGAACGCCTCCTTCCGACGCAATAGCTACTCCAGCAGCATCGGCTCCAGCCACTTCAAACACCAGTCCAATGAAGTGGTCAATTTTATAACTTTCAACCAGGACGCCTCCTGCGTTGCGGTAGGATTGGCCGATGGATACAAGATCTTCAATTGTAAACCGTCGTTCAAGAAATGCTACCAGCTAAAGAAAGACGAATCCATCGGTATCATCGAAATGTTGTACTGTACTTCATTGATTGCCATAGTTGGCTTGGGCGACGAACCAGGCACCTCCCCACGAAAACTTAAGATCATCAACACCAAACGCCAGGCCACAATTTGTGATTTGATCTTCCCCTCCACCATCCTCCAAGTGAAACTCACCAAGTCTCGTATGATTGTCCTTTTAGAAGATCAGATCTACATCTACGACATCACCAACATGAACCTCTTACATACCATTGAAACCAGCCCGAATTCTGGTGGATTGTGTGCTGTTTCTAATGATGGCTGTGATAACGACTTCAAAAGCTATTTGGCGTATCCCTCACCTCCTAAAACTATCACCCACGATTCCTTATTGGTGACGGGTATAAACACCAACGGAGGCTCGAACTCAGTGCAAAACAACGTTCAATCCGTCAGTAGTAGTCCCAATAGGGTCGGGGATGTGATTTTGTTTGACCTCGAAACCCTTCAGCCAATGTCAGTAATTGAAGCCCATAAATCGTCCTTGGCTGCGTTAACATTAAGCAACGATGGTACGCTTTTGGCTACGGCCTCCGATAAAGGTACAATTGTTCGGGTGTTTTCTGTGGAGACGGGAGTCAAGTTATATCAATTCAGAAGAGGCACTTATCCTACCAAGATATTCTCTTTGAATTTCAGCTCCGATAATCGGTATGTGGTGGCCACCAGTTCGAGCGAAACAGTACATATCTTCCGATTGGGCGAAGAAGAATCGTTGGAGAGTAAGCATCGGATGAAACGAAACTTAAAGAAGAAGAAATATGCCAGAAAGGATGCCGAATACGAAACTATCGCCGAAGAAAACGAAGAAGAAATCAAAAAGGCAACATTGAAAAAGAGAAGATCAAGTTTAAACAGCAATGACCAACAAGATGAAGATGATGATGAAGATGACGGAGACGATGTTATTCAAGATGATGGCGATGATAGTGATGCCCAGGATGAAGACGATGAGGAAGATGTAGATGACGAGCCACTAGATGTGGTATCGAATAAGTCCAGAAAATTGTCACAGGGGTCCACCAACTCTTTTGCCAGCATTTCCTCCAACCTAAGCATCGACGAAGGAAACAGTAGTAATCCTGGATCTCCTCACCAGTCCAAGTCCGACCCAGTCATTGATCAAACAAGACTATCAGTGGCACGAATGATCAGAAGGTCGTCTCAAACTCTTGGACGTAAAGCAGCCCAAAAAATGGGCGATTTTCTTCCTTCACGATTCTCATCGATTTTGGAACCCACTCGTCATTTTGCTTCATTGAAAATTAGCACAATAGGGCGTGATGTCAAGTCAATTGCCGTGATCAATAACGAGATACAAAAGGATCTAGTTCCCCAGTCGTATATCTACTCCAAAGATGCCCCTTCACATTCCCAGAAAGACTTGAATGCCTACTATGCGAATACTAATAATGGATCGGCGAAAGATATGCTCACGCTTAACTTGATTCACATTAACGTGGTGACGTCTGATGGGATCTTCTATACCTATGGATTAGATCCGGAAAGGGGTGGTGACTGCATTCTCCTACACCAGTACTCTCTCCTCGACGAAGCGGTCTGAACATTGGATCCGACCCTGAAGGGCTGAGATTGGTAGTACCAGATGTGATCTGGTACCGCAAATTATCAGCTTGGGCCATTAATTGTGCCTTCCAGACCTATCTCACATCTTTATACTTCTTCAAATCATCTATAACTCTGCATTTTACTTCTTATCTCTCTATTTAGGTTCGTATTTTATGATTATCAAAACTGGTCGGAATTCACTCGCATTTGTATGTCGCAATCACGTGCATTTTGTTATTAAAAAAATTCGATGAGCTTTTCAAAATCAAGTCTTTTCCATCTTATCTCCAACTGTTCTACGTTTTTAACTTATGTTAACTCAGAGGAAAAGACTTTCTAGTGGATTGACAGCCACATCCAAGGTATTCGTGAGGTCCAGAAATGGGAATGCTACCAAAATCGTCAGAGAACACTATTTGCGAAACGATATTCCTTGCTACTCCAAAGCTTGTCGTAAATGCCCTTTGATTTTAAAACCCGATGCCAATGGTGAATTACCACAAGCGATATTATCTGAAACTCCATTAAAGATCGATGGTGTTCCCCACTACGTCATCGTTGATACCAATATTGTATTGCACGCCATTGACTTATTAGAGAACACCGACTGTTTCTATGATGTGATAATCCCACAAACTGTGCTTAATGAAGTCAGAAATCGGTCATTACCAATATATCAGAGAATCAGATCGTTGGTTAAGTCAGATGAAAAAAGATTTGTAGTGTTCCACAACGAATTTAATGAAGCCACCTATGTTTCCAGACTCAAATACGAAACCATAAATGATAGAAATGATAGAGCCATTAGGAAATGTGCTTCATGGTATCAAAGCCACTTGGATGACGACAAAATCCCTGAAAAAATCAAAATCATCTTCTTATGTGACGACAAAGACAATCGAGCCAATGCCATCAATGAAGGAATCGACGCCAGATCATTGACAGAATATGTGGATATCTTACCCAATGCAGAGGACTTGAAAGATTTGATTCCTAGCGACTCCAATTCTTTTGAGAAGAATAAAGGTGTGGATGAAACAACATACCCAGAATATTACTCCAATTCCCGTACCATGGCCGGAATCAAAAATGGGACTCTATACCAAGGAATTTTGAATGTGTCTACATATAATTTCTTAGAAGGAACAGTGCAAACTCCAGCATTCAAAAAGCCACTTTTGATCATTGGTACCAAGCACCTTAATAGAGCATTTAACGGAGACTCCGTTATCGTAGAATTATTACCCAAGAACAAATGGAGAGAACCATCAACTACCATTGTCGAGGGAGGTAATGATGACGTTGGAGAAGGTGGTGAAGATGATGAAGAAGGTGATGGTGAAGGTTCAGGAAGTATTGTTTCTGATAAAGAAAGGAGGGTGTTAGCACAAGAAGCGTTGAGAGCAACGTCTTCTTCTAAAGAAGACACAGAGAAAAGTAGATTGCAACCCACAGCAAAAATCGTGGGCATTGTGAGAAGATCATGGAGATACTATGTGGGTCAAATTGCCCCCAGCTCAGTGTCTGATATTGATGGGGGACACGCTTCTAAGACATGTTTCGTTATCTTGATGGATAAGGTTCTTCCCAAGCTCAGAATCCGGACTAGAAAATCCAAGGAATTGTTGGGCCAAAGAATTGTTGTTGCCGTGGATTCGTGGCCATCTAACTCCAAGTTTCCCCAAGGGCATTTTGTCAGAGCATTGGGTGAAATTGAGAGTGCTGAAGCCGAAACGGAAGCATTACTTTTGGAACACGATGTCGAATACCGCCCATTTGCCAAAAACGTATTAGACTGCTTGCCTTCAGAAGGTGACAAATGGGTTGTTCCTGAAAACTTGAATAATGGAGACCCCCAATTAGCCAAACGTCGTGATTTGAGAGATAAGTTGGTGTGTTCCATAGATCCTCCTGGATGTGTGGATATTGATGATGCTTTACACGCACGTCAACTCCCCAATGGAAACTTTGAAGTAGGAGTTCATATTGCTGATGTTACTCATTTCGTCAAACCAAATACTGCCTTAGACCAAGAGGGTGCTGCGAGAGGAACTTCGGTTTATTTAGTTGATAAAAGAATTGATATGCTTCCAATGTTACTTGGAACAAATCTTTGTTCCTTAAAGCCATATGTGGAGAGATTTGCCTTTTCTGTTATTTGGGAATTGGACGAAAATGCCAATATTGTTAATATCGACTATATGAAATCCATCATCAAATCTCGCGAAGCATTTTCCTACGAAATGGCTCAAAATCGAATCGATGATCCAAATCAGAACGATGAACTTACTCAATCTATGAGAATCTTGTTGAAATTATCGAAAAAGTTGAAGCAAAAGAGGTTGGATGCTGGTGCTCTTAACTTAGCCTCTCCAGAAGTTAAGGTTCATATGGATAGTGAAACTTCAGACCCTGGTGAAGTGGAGATCAAAAAATTACTCGAGACAAACTCTTTAGTGGAGGAATTCATGTTGTTTGCTAATATTTCAGTAGCTAGAAAAATCTACGATGCTTACCCACAAACTGCTATGTTGAGAAGACATGCTGCTCCACCTGCTACTAATTTCGAAGCGTTGAATGAAATGTTGAGAATCAGAAAAAATATGAACATTTCTCTAGAATCATCCAAAGCTTTAGCGGATTCGTTGGATCGTTGTGTCGATGATAATGACCCTTACTTCAATACCTTATTACGTATCATGTCTACTAGGTGTATGATGGCGGCAGAATATTTCCCATCAGGATCCTACGGATACCCAGAATTCAGACATTATGGTTTGGCAGTTGACATCTATACTCATTTCACCTCCCCCATCAGAAGATACTGTGATGTGGTGGCGCATCGACAATTGGCAGGTGCAATAGGGTATGAAACATTAGATTTGAGTCATCGGGACAAAAACAAGATGGAACTCATTGTCAAGAACATTAACAAACGTCATAGAAATGCTCAATTCGCTGGTAGAGCCAGTATCGAATACTACGTGGGGCAAGTAATGCGTAATAACGAATCTGAGCAAGAAGGTTATATTATCAAGTGTTTCAATAACGGTATTGTGGTGTTGGTTCCTAAGTTTGGAGTAGAAGGGTTAATCAAATTAGAGATGCTTGGTGACGTTAATTCTGCCAACTATGACGAGGATAGGTTTGAGCTTTCTTTCAACGATGTCAAAGGACAACCAAGAAAGGTGGCTGTGTTTGACAAGGTCCAAGTAGAAGTCAAATCAATCAAGGATGAAGTGACGGGTAAGAGAAAGGCCCAGTTATCATTGAAGTAAAGGAATGCATAATTTTCTGAGCAAAAAAAAAAATACGTCAATAGTTTTTCCGAACTGCGGAGAATCACATACATCCGAGCTGATTACCAAAAGGAAACGTCTATTCGATAAATAGTATACACATTAGGTCATGTAAATTAGATACATTAATTCAGTTATGAGATTTGTATTGTTATCTGTTGTTTTTATTTATTATTGATTAATTACTAGGTGAAGGGAAATATCCTTCTTACTCGAGATAGTCAACAATCTGTTTGATTGTAACCATTTTGATACCATGCTGCTCACCAAACTTAGCACAGTCATCCAATCTCATCATTAAACCATCTTCATCTCTCACTAATTCACAGATGACGGCGGCTGGTTGCAAACCGGCCAATTCCGCTAATTGAACTCCGGCTTCAGTGTGACCCCTTCTTTTCCTCAATAAACCAGGAACAGCCCTCAATGGCAATACGTGACCCGGTCTTATGAAATCTAATGGTTTGGAATTAGGATCAGCTAATTTGCTGGCAGTTAAAGCTCTGTCATGGGCAGAAATACCAGTGGTGGTACCATCGGCGTAGTCACAGGTGACAGTATAAGCAGTACCGTGTCTATCCGTTTGATCCTTTAACATTGGTTGTAATCCCAAAGCATCAGCTCTTTCGGTGGATAATGGCACACATACATAACCAGATGAGTAACGGACAAGGAAAGCCATCTTCTCTTGGGTGATTAATTCAGCAGCAACGATTAAGTCCCCTTCATTTTCACGATCCTCGTCGTCCATCACCACCAAGAATTCACCATTTTTGAATGCTTCCACAGCTTCAGGAACGGTAACAAATTTATTAGTCATAGTATGGGGAAAGAATTCGATAGAAAAAGTCTGAGCAAAAAAACTAATGAAAAATGCGTTGGATACAGGGGAAACCTAGTTCTTTATATAGGTTTGAGTTGCAACTTGCAGTAGATTGAACTATATTGTTTGTAAACGGAAAAAAGGTGTAGATTGAAAAAAAAAAAAAAAATGAAACTGCCGATATATTTGTCATAGAGCTGTCAGCTATTATTAATGCATCAGAAGATAAAATCGCCCGATTGTGCTTCCGCAGTCGGAATTTATTTATTCAGGTAAACCAATATGATTTGGAAAGACGAGAGCGGCATAGTCAAATAGCGGTATGTGACTAAGGTGGTCTGCATGAATACTAGGTGAAATTGTCTACTAAGGTCTGCCTAAGGGTTTTGCTTCAAGTGAATGACATTATTCGAATATGCAGTTACGATTTCCGAGGGTGAATTTTCACGTGATAGAATAATGACATGCTGTTAGACTGTTCAAAGCTCCAGAAGGCTCAAGAATATCAATCCGATTAGTTGCTGTTATCAGCGATCTCACCATTTCATGTTCCTGGTGCTTGAACTCGATGTTGACGTTTGATTAAATCACCACTGAAGTAGAGAAGTCTGTGTTTCCTGTCAAAAAGTCAATTTCACAGCCATTATGTAGGGGAAAAAAAATATAATCCCGCCAATTACGGCAGCGACTGGCACAAGCCGTTGGGCCTGTCTCGGTTATTCATTCGCTTACATGGTTTGGGTGCCTGATGTTCAGCCATTATCCGAACGGTTGAAGCTAAGACGTGGGATTCTTCTACAGGCCTTACAGGCCCTTTATCCCGTTGAACGTTTGGAGCAGAAGACCCGTACCGCATTTTGTCTCAATATCAAGTGCACTCTCCTCTGTATGAAGAACATTCTACTCAACAAGCCACCATGGAAGCCGCCAAACTTAGCAAGAGCGTCTCCAAAACGTATCCCCATGATGCTGAGGCAGAGTTCACCTTCCAGAAGATCGAATTGGGTGATAAAATAGTGCTAAATGTGTATATCAACGGAATCATTGACACTACTTTTGACATTCCCATCTCCTCCAGAGCTGCCATCAACTCATCCACCTTCAGTCTGGAAAGTAGTGAGGAAGGATTGGGAGTGGAGCCTGTAATACTAGTAGGAGACCCCAATAACCTTAAGATACAAATCATTGCGGGCCAAATAGGGAAGCTTGTTTTACTACTGAAAGAGCCTAAGAACTTGATTCTATCCATTGCATCTCGTTGGTTTGGAAGAGGCGATGAGACTAATGACCAGGACTTTGAGAAGTTGATGTTTGTACTCTCAGGAGTGAAAGAAGTTCTATAAGCCCTTAACAGGGTGATTTAATAGATTTTATAGCTGATATCAGGCAGAGAATGACAAAAAAATCTTTCGTCACCAGTGCACGTCTCTCCATCATGAAGCATAGTTTCATTATGTTGCTACAAGTATGAAATTGGTAATTCATGTACTTCAGTTTGTCATCCTTTACAGTGCTTGATTGTAAGTAATCTTACCAGCACCCACTTTTACATAGAAATTAAACTGTATATACCACCAAGGAATGAATTATTCGTGTCAGTCACGACAATGCAAGCACTGTAGGCCAGAATTATCATGTCTGAATGGCTTAAATACATACATATACAGTAGTTCTAGTTGTTGTCAATGATTATGTTGTGTTTATTATGTCTGTTATCTCTATCATCTATTTCTTTGATTTCTTCTCACGAGGCTTGACAGGAACCAATCTTTCCTTGTTACCCCAGACCAACTTATGAGGCTTCATAAACGAATCAAGGGTTTCAGTATCAACTCTGCTTCTTCTTTCTTGGTAGTCAGCAACAAATTGTTGCAAAATAGTAATACACTCTTTCTTCATTTCACTTGATAAAATTTCTCCGGCTCTATAACCTTTAGCCAACTTTTCTAATTTTTCATCATCTTCACTAAAGAATGACAAGTATTGATAGGCAACATCGGTCTCTGTATTACCACCTTTTTCTCTATGTTCTTCTAAAGTTGCTTTACCACCAGAGAATGCATACTTATTGATCTTTTTCTGTATTTGTTTGGCAGTGTCACCCATGAAAATAGAAGTGG
The DNA here is from genome assembly GCA_030555995.1 of Isabelozyma heimii. NCBI lineage: Eukaryota > Fungi > Ascomycota > Pichiomycetes > Serinales > Metschnikowiaceae > Isabelozyma > Isabelozyma heimii. The sequence continues at coordinate 74,632 of JANIVW010000004.1, forward strand.
TGGTGTCGGAGGCTGACATTTTAGTGGAAGCACCCTGAAGGGCTGGGAAGAACTTAGCATGGATTAATGAAGGTTTTGAGAATTTCAACTTATCAGCAACATCTCTACAAACTCTGAAGTATGGGTCTTGGTCAATAGCACAAGGAATTAAACATGGAGTTTTAGGTGGAAGATCCAAAACGTCAGGGAATGAAGATGGGAACGCAGTAGCGATTTGAACACTTGCAAAATGCACTTTTCCTATACAATCAGAATCCTGGAATCCAAACACGGCTTTAGCAGTAGATGTGGTGATTTGTCTAGAGGTTCTTACGACATTCTCATAGAAAGCTCCATTCATGTACTCCAAATCAGAGAAAATGAAGGTATTTTCTGGTTTGAATCCAACAGCGATGATATCAGCAGCATTATCTTTAGCAAATTTCTTCACATCATCAATGGTTAACTTAGGCTTGAATAAAAACTTCTCATCATCAGTTAATTCCACAACTAATGGCACGTCAAACACTTCTTGCAACCATTTGGTGAAAATGAAAGGCACCATATGACCCAAATGCATCGAGTCAGAGGATGGTCCTCTACCAGTATATAAGAAGAAAGGTTCACCATATTCATACAATTCAAGGATTTTGCTCAAGTCACGTTCAGAAAAGAACACTCCTCTCTTCAAAAAGGGATGAGGTTCATGTCCAGTTACTTCTTTGAACTTCACCAACGTTTCTTCCGTCACTTTTCTGGTACCAAACTGTTCAATTAATTTATTGTAGTCAATTCCTTGACTTTCTCCATCTACAACAGCACCTTCGACTTCCCATGGAGTAACCTTTTGTTCAGCAGCAGCCTTCTTTTCTTCATCCAAGGTCAACTTGGTGACTTGTTCTTCAACAGACATAACGGAGTTGGTGATGGAGTTGGTGATGGAGTTGGTGACTAACTTTCGGTAGTAGATTTACATTTTGTGCCGATTTACAGGTTGAGTGACCCAGTGCAGGTTGCACTGCAGGTTTACTGGTTACAAAATTTTTCACAGGTTACAGCCACTTCCATAGTTATATTGTTATATTAATACATCAAGTATATAAAATACGTTTAAAAAACGGATCAATGGGGGGAGATGGGGAAGGTTAAAACCCTACACAAGAATCAAAAATCGACAATCAATTCAATTTCCAACATTTTGATGTATTTCGTCATTATGGATTAAATTTGAAAACGTAAAATTATTGTTTATTTGAAACCCATGCAAGAAGAAAAGAAATGATTAATATAAACAATTTTTTTAAACCCATTTTAAAACAAATTTTATATAAATATGTGTGAAATCAGTTTAAAAGTGTAATTTGGTGAAGAACCATTTGTTCTTACCGGCTTGGTGTTTTTCTTCTAAAGCTTTCTTGACAACTTTCTTGGCTTCTTCTCTTTGGGATGGTTCTTCTAAAGATTCAGTAGTAACAGCACCTTTGAAAGATTCGACATCTAAAGAGTATCTAGTTGGCATTAAGTGGTTGTAGTTAACTAATTTAACGAAAGGCTTAACCTTGGTTCTCTTAGCAACTTTTTTGGAATCCATAGACTTGGTAACTTTTAATGGATTTCTTTCAGCACCAACGACAATGGCATGTGGGAATGGGTGAGATTTGGTACCTTCATCATGAGGTTTGACGATAACGACCTTTTTACCGGCGTAACGACCACGAACGACAATAGCTAGAAATTTGTTAGTACTTGTCAATCACTTCATCTAGGGATATAATGAATCATTACCGCTCATTCTCCTAGCAGGTTGCTATCATTGAATACATACCAACTTTACCTGATTTAATGAATTTAGCCATTTTTGGTGATGTTATTTATGCTGTAAAAGAAAAATTAACTATATGAAAATTTTTATCCTAGTTAAAAAAATCTCCGCTAGTATCTTGTGGTGAGAAGGAGGAGTGAGATTTTCTGGAAAATACAAATTTTTGCTTAGGTAAGCGTACGTGCCTAACTATGGCATCTCATCATGACACAAAATGGTAGCCAGGAAGTAGGACTGCATGAGAGAAGTGCGCACTGTGTAAAGGAAATAAATACCGAGTCATGTGATTTGAGTGACTGCTTTTTGCAATGGTTGCAAACTAAAGAGTATACCTTCTGTGTCTGATCTACTGTCGTTCACTCAGCTTAAGAGAAAGGCAAATCGAGTGACAAAGATCTTTCTTAAGTAGGTTCATTATCCTGTGTGATGAATCTACGATCGAATAAGACTATACACACATCTGCTTGTGGTCAAACTATACACAACAAACTACTTGCAGCCAGACTACACACAACATTCTACTTGTAGTCATTCTACTTAGACCTGTCAATTGGTCGTACACTCTCGATACATATCTATATACGAGATTCTATTTTTTACGTTGACTTCTTGCAAGGAATTTTGAGTTCATGGAGGTGATCTTTGCCTGTCCATTTTTGGTGGTTGATGATGATGTGCTGTGACTAGTTCTGGGTCTGCTAGTAGTTTCATGATCTTTGGTGAAGCTCGATCTTCTATTGTTTGTTACCGGAATATGGGCATTGTTGGATACGGCCAATTGTGCTGCATGTAACATAGCATTGTCCTCCTTCTCTCCATTCTTAGCCTGCCCCAATCCAGTAGACATGTTCAAACTACTAGTTCCTTTAAGTGGAGGAGGAGGTTTTCGCTTGGTTGATGTTCCTTTCAATTTCATCTTGTTAGCCATCAAATTATAATGCTTGTTATCAGGGCTAGCCATTCGCGGAGATCTACTTTCTTCTGGAGTTACAGTTATTTGACTTCTGTCAGATGACCTCGTCGATCTTCCAGCAAGACTAGAATGAGTCCGTTTGAATGAAGGAGCATCAAGTAATCTACTCGATGACGAATTGTTACCATTGGTGGTTGAACGAGTACTCGAACGGGATTTTTCCTGCTCTTTTTCTCGTTCAAATTGGTTTAACTTGGCTTTGGCTAATGCTTCTGTCCACTGGTTTATTTCAAAATGCTCAACTTCAAATACAAATGTGCTCTGTGATGATTCCACCGCAAATAAGCCCGTAGTGGGAACAGGTCCTCCTCTTTGAGATTTGGCCGGAGAATTAGATGACACGACCTCTTTAAACAGAATGAATGGGTGGTTCAAAAAGATTTCCGTACAAAACTTATACGTTTCAACCCCATCTTCGTCTTTCTTCCTGTAAAATATCAATACACGCCCATGAGAAGTTATTATTACCGTACATGATCTTGGTTTTTCTAGTGGATGGGCTTTGACTGGCTCTACGCTCTTTATTGAGCTAGTGTCTCCACCACTACTATCTTTTTTGTCACCGCCTCCTAAGAACTTCTTGAGGAAGTTCTTTCCTCGTTTAGTGGATGTTGAATGGTTACTATCGTGAGTATCTGCTCTAGCAGGACTACCGAATTGTTCGGGAGCACACTCCTCGGTTTTTACATATTCAATTATTGCAAGCGATTCGTCATCCACGGTAGGATGATGGTCAGGATGGGGCCCTTCATGTTCACTTCTGAGTCCACTTTTTGATCCATTGACCACTTGTGATAATAAACTTGTACCTCCACCTCGCGTTGAAGCATTGGTTGCCTGTAGTTTGTTAACATACCCTAATGGTGCATTATGAATGAGACCCTTGTGTTTCTTTTGGAAAGCTTCCGTGGAGAGTTTATGAGTGAAGGTAGGCCCAATTTTAAGGATTCGTTCATCAGCATGGTTCAAAAATTCCAGCCAAGCAGTTTCTACTGCACTGATAGGCGTGACTTCCATCACTTTAGACTTTGGTCGAGTTATACTTTTCTTTGCTTGCGACAGGGACGAAGTATTGTGTCGTGAATACGATTGTCGAATCGGAATTGTAGGTCTTAAGATATTTGTACCAGGAATATATTCTGGAGCAGGTACTTTTGCTGAGGATGATGAGCCCGCTGACTCTGGAGCTGGTCTTGAAGAAGAAGAGGATGAACATACTGACTCTGGAACTGGGAGTCTTGAAGAGGTAGAGGACATTGGCTCGCTATCTTCGGGTCCAGTGGAGTCCTCAAGGTCACTCTCCAAATCATCTGTCGACCTCTTATCATCCTTTTTCAAAACGAAAGCAGCTGCACTAGCAGGGTTTACTGCTCTTCTACTTTCACCATTTGTTCTTTTACCGTTGTTGACGATTTTCTTGGTTTTGAAATGAGATTGGGATGCAGTTTTTGTTAATTCTGGAACTTTCATCATTGATTTTGCAGTCATTTTATATGGTCCTAGCTCTGGTATTTCGCTATACCAAATTTGATCAAAGTCATTGAAATCAACAGACAGAAAGAAATAGTGACGTTCAATATCAGCAATGGTAGCTCTCTTTGATGGCTGAAGAACAAAAATTTGCTTCACTAAATCTCTTATAACTGTAGGAAATCCGGCACTGAACGCATACTGTAGTTTGGTGATTTTTTGGAAAGTTAAATACTCATTAGGAGCTCTGAATGGAGGTTTACCCGCAATCATTTGATAAATAATACAACCAAAGGCCCAAATATCACCTGGCTTCCCACAATATTTACTTTCCAATAATTCTGGGGAAACGTATTCTGCAGTTCCCACAAAAGATTTGGCTCTAACATCAAGAGGGTAATCTTCACTAGTGTCGTTTTTCTTCTCCAACAACCTGGCAGTACCGAAATCGGTGATTTGAATTCGTAATTTATCGTCTAATAAGATGTTTTCCGGTTTTATATCACGATGAATAACCCCATTGTTGTGCATGAACTTAATGGCATCCAAGATCTGTGCACCAAAATGTCTGGTGCAATCTTCGCTGAGTGTAGTATACTTTTTGATCAACGATAACAATTCCCCATTGGAAGCATAGTCAAGGACAAAGTACAATGATGTTTTATCTTGGAAAGTAAAATACAATGAGATTATCCCCATACGATTACTTAAACGATTCAACGCATGTTTTTCGATATTCACATACTTGACTTTCTTTTCTTTGATGATATGCCTTTTATCAAGGATTTTCACGGCATATTGTTTGTTACTGACTTTATCGGTTGCCAAAACCACCGTAGAGTACGAGCCTTCACCTAAATTGCGGCCGAATTTGAAATCTTGGACTGTTCTTCTGATAATTTTATATTTATCTCCGTCATCGATTTGGCGAACTGCGGCGCCCTTGTCATTCCAATGTTCGTTGTTTTGCTTGAGATCATTCGAGATTGGGATTCCATCGCTATCAACGTCCAGATTCGAGGCGGAAGCAGAAGCCGACGCTGAGGGTTCATTACTATTACTATCATTATCATTATCATCGTCGTCATTTCTTTTATACTCGACTTCTATCATGGGAGGAGTAGAAATAAGTTCTTGGTATTCCGATTGTGTAGTGGGGGTATCTAACAACACGTTCAAGGAGGAGTTAGTTAGAGCTGGGGCATGAGAATTGAAATCGAAGGAAGACTCGGAAGTTGGGGTTTGAGGTCCGCTTCCCATATAATCATCCTCATGTTGGAGGGATGATAATGGATGTATCCTCTTTGCTTTATGGGACGATGCAATGGGGTTGGGGGCTCTATTTTGGTCGGAATCAAGGGATTCAACGCTTTCGTTATCACCATGATGATGCGAGTAATTGCGGTAGATGTCATCCAAGTCGGTGATTAGGTCCAGCAAGTTGGAATCGGATCGGTGATTATTATCGGCGACTAAATTGGTTGTCCTGTGATTACCGCCGATTGGATTATCAGGTAAAGGGGACATAATTCAAGTCTTGTTGTGGAGGGAAGGGAGGAAGAAATCAATATAGCAACATATAAATATATAAAACAAGGAATTGAATGCAAAAGGAAAGGCTATAATAAAAAAGAACACGCAGTTTTGTCTCGAGGAGCTTCTTGGATGTTAATGAAAGTTTCTTGGTATCAAAGAAACACAGGATAATGAGAATACAACAAACAAAATGCCACGAACAACAACCACGGCAAAAAAAAGTCCTCCGCAGAATCAAACTAGAGAAATAGTCGAACCACACACAAACGTCTTCAAAGGCAGGAACAACAGCTGAAGATGAAACTTGGCTCCAAGAACAGGTGAGGGAGTCAAAAGCAATGAGACATACAGTGCGCCTGCTGGGGCTCTGTTATGTACACCACGCTGCACTGCCTGTTCTTGCTTTCCAACAGCATAGCAAGCGAATTAAATGGTGCACGGGTTTTGTGATCAAAATTGGTGCACGGGTGTCGTAGCAGCAACTTTGTGTTTAACGGGGCCCTGTGAGGAGGGTTTGTGGTGGGAAGGAATTGGTGGTATTAGCTGGAGTTGGATAGCCAGGACAGATTGGGCAAGGCCAGGGGCCAGGTAATCCAGGCATTGAACAGGTGTTGAGTACGGTCTGACGGTGATGTCTTGTGCATTCGCTGTTTATCTGGGAAGTGCTGCGAAAACTACAACTACGCAACTACTCTGGTGGTGTAACCTTTGTTCTAGTATTATGTATAGTCTATCCATGTTTGGAAAGTGTGGAGAGCTCATTCGAATATCAATAAGGCACTTATCTACGGTTTTCTGTGTGGCATATTAACCAATATCAGTACATTCAAGTCCTGGCAATTGTAGGCTCCATTATCTGCAGCATTTCAGCAAATGCCCATCAACAAAACACCCTATTTCTTTGACTTTCCATCAGGAATAGTGAAGAACACAGGTTGGTTCGTCCCTAAAGGCACATCGAGGCGAAAATAACCTTTACGTTCAAATTGGACCACATCCCCCCTTTTCAATTTTCTGATGTTAACATCAGCATATGCACTTGATAAAAACTCAGATTGTGGAGTGATGAAATCCTCAAAATTATCTCCATCCTCCAACTTATCTTTCGTAATCAAATGATCAAAATCAGCTAGCTTTACTTCAACTTTGTCTACTGTATCACCTAACCAGGTAATTTTTTTGGAAGTCTTTCGAAAATCACCTTCTAAATGGAGATCTGCTTCAATTGCCGTTACAAGGTCCCCCAGCTTATGAATACTTTTGATAATGACATTCCCCCAGTCCATAAACGTGACCTCCTCCAGCTCAGCAAAACTGGCCGCATCTTCCTGTTCGATAAGGATCTTGTTGGAGTAAACCACGGTTTTATTTCCAATCTCACTATTCTTCTTGTGCTTGGGTTTTGTCTCGGTTTTGACTCCCGATTCAACATTTGACAATTTCACTTCCACTGCGTTATCTGAGTTAATCGCAGTGAAGCGGGGTGCTACTGGATCTATGATTTTTTTGTTAAGAGCCCAAAGAACAGACCACTCCAAGTTAATGATGTTTCTAGAAGGACCCTGGGCCATAATGAAATTTCTTAATCCCTGAACTGACATTCCCCTTCTTTGTACTCCTCTGATTGTTGGGAACCGGGGGTCATCCCATCCGGAAACATAGCCTTTGTCTACAAACCATTGAAGCTTTCTTTTGGATAATAGCGTTCGTACAAAATTGATCCTGCCGAAGTCCCAAATATGAACGTATCGTAAGCCTAATGCCAGTAGAATCCATTCGTACTGCGGATTCCTGTCCCGGTATTCATTTGTTCTGAGCGAATGAGTTACTCCTTCAATCGAGTCTACCACTGGAGCACAGAAGTCATAAGTAGGATACATTTTCCAGGTATCTCCAGTTCTATGGTGAGGAGTCAAGTTTGTTCTATAAAGTACTGGATCCCTTAATGCTTTATTCGGATCTTGGTAATCGATTTTGGCTCTTAATACATGCTTGAGTCCTTCTTCAGTACCATTTTTCATATCTTCAGTAAATATTTTCAAGTTTTCTTCAACCATTCTTTCTCTTCTGGTAGAAGGGTTGCCAACCATTCTCTCTTGTCTCATTTTCTCTAATGGAGTATCGTCACAGTAAGCCTTACCTGACTCAATCATTTTGATGGCTAACTGGTACATGGTGTCAAAATAGTCCGACGAATATGTGATTTTGTCTCCTTTGACTCCAAGGAAAGCTAAATCCTCGATAATTGAGTCCTGAAACTCTACTCGCTCCTTGGTTGGATTCGTGTCGTCGAATCTAATAATCATCTTCCCTTTGTAAGCATGAGCAAAGTACTCATTGAGTATTGCTGCTTTCACATGGCCAATATGTAAGTATCCGGAAGGCTCTGGCGGGAAACGTGTCACAACTTCTCCCATCTTAGCTTCCGGTAAATTGATTTCGAAGTTTGCTTTGTGACCTTCCTTCTTTTTTGTTATCCTTGAGTTATTAATTTCTTTAACAAGGCTTTGAAGGATACTCTTGATTTTCTCGTCTTCGGCAATAAGCTGATACCATTTCGACACATTGGGGCAAGCATTCTTCTTGAGAATTGATAATGCTACTGGATTTGATTTGAGAACCCCAAAAACAACAATATCTGCCAAAGAAATTGCTTGAGATACAAGGTGAGACTGGGCGCTGAGTTTTTCATCGACAATCTGCATATTCTTTATCACTTCTTGATAGCTTTTATTGTACAATTTAGTGATTGCAAATTGGATCCAATCCTGAGATTCAGCTGCATAAACAAGCACTTTGGGGAAGTTAGTGGCTAGCACATTTAACACCTGCAACTGGTCATAATAGATTTTACCGTCAAGGTCGATTTTAATACTGGACTCTTCATCATCGATTCCTTTTTCATTGATGAAATTTATGGAAATGGCCTTATCGTCAGAATTGATTAAATTTGCAGCTATCAATGAGGGATAGTCAATAAACGGAGCTTTTGTAGCGATTGTCAATTTAAGAGGCATTTCCTCGACAAATCGTTAGATGAAAATGATAGTGTGCTACGAAAAGAATTTCCAATGTAGAAAGTTCAATATTTTATTACTGCGTGGATTAGGGATTATTTTTTCGGGTGGCAGGTCCCATGCATGCACATGCATTTCATTGACAGTTGACATAATGTGACAAAGTTGGGTTCTTTTTCAAAAGAACCCCCAATGTTGGCTTGCTGCTGGATATTTAGGTAGTGAAGAACTTGTCAAGAGAGAATATTCCTTAAATGAGAGGTGTTTTATTCATGGCTTTCTAAATTGCGCAAAACTAGTTTGTATTGGTTCAAATAATTTGACATGCATTTTTGTGCCTTGAGGTCAAATTCTGCATTCGTAAGAAAGACTGACGAATAATCTAGATATGAGTCAGAATAGCATTGCAACAGGTAGTAGATCGCAAGAGTAGTTCCGTAATAAGTTACTGCTATGCACCTGTAGTTGTGTCTCTCAATTCGTAGTAACTCCTAAAGTAACAACAACACAGGTTCATCAACTAATTCCGAATGAAATCGCCTTGTCTCAATACCATGTAGTGAGAGGCCGCGTCCTAAAAAGGCGCAAGCACAGAAATGCTACCTTTAGTGACAGTATATAATGCACTAAACGTATTCCTACAACCAACTATGGACATAAAGTAATGCTTTCAATTACTACTTGGCTCGTGTCCGGTCGGATACCAAACTGGACTCTGGAATTCAGTAAAGTTATCAAGTATAAGTCCGTAGAGATGAACGATATTCACCAAAATAAGCGACATACAGCTGAGAACTAATTTTATGCTTTGTTTCTAGATGTATTTTTTTGCATCTTTCAATGCACTAATCGCCCCCTTAGTTCACCACGAATTATCTTCAGCTTGTAGCAGTTGGGGCACTTCTGTGTAGTAGCTAACCTTGCTAATTCGTCGTTGTGAAAGCCTTTAGACAAAGGCTTTAATTATGGTGTGCGGCTCTTTTTTATAGTCGGTGTACGGGTATGTCGCGTTATCAATTAAAAAGAATTTCGGTTCCTGGGGTTATCAGTTCTACATAACACAACCGATGGCGTTCCCCCTCGAACCCCCACAGTTGCTAGCGCAGCTCCGAGCCTCATATGTTGCATCTACAGACAACGAAGACTATACTCGACGGATCATCAAACCTTTCGAACTCAGTAGTAACCCAGGGATGGGTGAATTTAACCTTCAGCTAATCGCCGAAAACCAACTATCACCTCCAATAACCATGAATATCGGTGGTAAATTGCATATGTCATATCCCAACAACCATCATTCTTCTCCAGAACAAGATATAATACCAGGGTTTGGGCCTAGAAAGAAGCCCCCCGTTAAAAGGAGAAAGCATAAAAAGCCGCCAAAGAGCATAAAAGATGGGGGAATTACACCTGAAGAGACGAATGGAATAATTTCCAGTGACGGAGAATTAGATATCGCACATCCCGGTGATGAAGAGATGTCAATTTCCAGCTTCAATGAGGATTCGGATGTCCATACAAGGATGCCGCCATCAGGTAAATTTGGATTGTCATATAGTAAGACTATCACCAAAAAGGGTAAAAAGTCGAATGTGATAACAAAATTCTTCCACACGCAACCTAAGGCGGCAAAAAATGATGAGATAAGTGATAGCGATAGTGAAGACTCTGTTTCCACTCAAAAAATAGTTGATACTCGAAGTAATTTGGAACTTATAGAGGAGGAAAGTAATAAGAATCTTGATGATGATACGGAAAATATTGAAACTCCCAATGATGTATCAACGCTTAATAGTGATTTTGCCCTTAGAGAGGATCATGATCAACTCGCGAGTGTTATTACGGATGAGGAAGAAGAAGAGGAGGATGATGAGGATGAGGACTTTGATGAGGATTATGATGATGACGATGGCAGATATTCGGATGAAGAAGCAGAGGATGCATTTGCAGACGAAGATGATGATGAATCTTCAAATGACTCAGCTTTTACTGTTATTGAAACTGACTCTATTCTCGACTCCTCTTCTCTCTTAGAGTCGTTTAACGATGGTTCGTACTCATTTGGTAATCCATCAGATAATTACAGAACTTTTAATAAGAAGCTGAAGAAAAAGAAGTCAAAACTGTCTACTTTCGATGGACAAACTGCCATATCCGACCGCTCATTAACGTCCCCTAACATACTCTCCTCCACCTACAATCATAATGGAGGTGAGAATACAAACATATTTCAAACCCAATCAGCCAGAAACCATTCATCATCGGATTTAAACAGACCCCAAATGATCACAACTCCCAATAAATCCTTTAAGAAGAATTATATCACATTCGCCAAACGAGATATCAATCCCGATACAGTGAAACCAGAATCTAACCTTAGTCATTTGATTCAATCCCGGTCAAAATCAGCAAATGTGAATCCACTTCAATTTTACTCCTTCGCCAACTCTGACATCGAATCAGAAAATATCCGAAAAACGGCAATGAACATTTTCGTGCCTCCAAAACTCTCTCCAAGTAAGAAAGATTTGATCATAAATGACAATGTGTCTGTTTCCGACTGTATTGGTTACGTATTACTCAGTTTGTCCAAATTGGAAGAGTTTCTGTATATAGCCACTGATGTCTACTTCATGAATCCCAATCATTGGAGACTAGAGTTGGTTGATGAAGATGGAGAGAATTTTGGTGCTTTTGGTATACTTGATAGAACTAGGTTACTTTCGTCCTACAATAATCCTCGTGATTTGGCCATATATAAAGTTGAAGATGCTGCAGAAATACTAAAGAATGAGGCCACCAGTCCATTGCCCAAAGAGTTCAAATCAACTTTAGAGTCATTCGAAGCAAGGAAAAACAAATCAAACTCAATAATCGAAATCGATTCAAGTCCAATCAAAGCATCTGCCGATGAAGAATTTGTCAAAATGATTATTAAAGGTGGTCAAATTTTAGGACTTTCTGGTACCATTGACATTTTCACTCCTGTTAAGTCTTCAATTGAGGAGCTATTGGGGACATTCTGTTCTAAGTACAAGTTAGATCCAACCAAGTACAAACTAAGGGAAATCGTATCTACTGACGGTAGAAGAAACAATATGGTTAAAGAGGCTCTTCAACCAGAAACCTTCAGAAGAAGATCAGTGATTACTTCTAGAAGTTTAAATCCATCCACCATCGTTTCTCATCTTGAAACGAACCTTTTGGAGCTAGTGCCTACTGATACTCATCATTCTAAGTTTGCTCAACAAGCATCAGTAGAATCCTCATTTGTTCCAGGAATTACCCCTACCGATTCATCATACAATGTAGAAGGAATTACTCCGCCAAAGAAACAGTTGGAAGAGAGACTAGGATCATTAGCGCTTGAATCCACTAAGGGAAGAAATTCTTCTATTGAATCAGCAGAGTCTATCAGTCAAATCATCAAGAGAACTCCTCTTGAAACGATTAGAAGACAAGTCAATTCCAACAAGTATTTAGAAGAGATCATTAGTGGGAAGAATCCCCAATTACCAACTACGGTGAATGATATATATTTGAAGTGGAAAGTATGGAGAAAGAAACCAACTATTCTAAACAAAATCGAAAAATCATTAATTATCGATGGTGATTATATTCATTTGACCCCTAGTGAAGACACTACCTGGAAGAAGACTCCCTTAGACAGTTCATTTTCTGAAAATCATGGTCATGGCAGCGGCCATCATAACCATCACCATTACCTACATCACTATAACTATTCCAATTACTACAATAAGCTGATGATGAAAACTAGTTCATTCCACATCACTCAAATTACCAAGCTTAAGCAATATAAGAATGGTAAGAACCCAAACCATTTCAAGATTGTTATAAAGAAGGAAATGGAGAATGTACAAGCAATCAAAAAGAAGTATGATTTAGAGGCAGTTAATGTGGCAGAATGTGAGGATATTATCAACAAAATCAAGTATGTTCTACAAGTATATAACATGTCCAATATGAATGGATGAGATAAAATGTCCAATATGAACGGATGAGATATGAAAGCATAGCAAAGAGACAATATATATATAGAAGACAGGGGCCCATATGGCAGCCATTTTACATAGGAGAATGTTTTTTGGCCCATTCAGTGAAGATATGGCATTTAATTCAGCACATTAGTAGAAACATGTCCTCAGTTGGACCCATTGCCCGTTGACTCCATGTAAAAAGGAGATCGTCTGCAATGCGTATAAATTTTGCACCTATTTTGATGCTCATCTCATTATTTTTTCTACCGTAAATTTTAATGTGGAGGCTCATTGCAGAAAGAATTCACTCCGAAACATGAGCTACTCTCTGAACTGGAAAGCTTTGAGCTCCAAGTTGAAGAAGGCCTCGGTGAAGAATAAAATAAACAAGAAGATTGGAGTGAAAAGGCCAATAAAGCTTCAGAAGGAGAAAGACCTGAAGATCCATCGGAAAGAAAAAGAAGAGAAGACCCAAGATGACCCTCAAGCAAAACTGCTATCCCCATTAGAATCAGCCCTATGGAATAATGATGGTGAAATTGACGAATCAAATATCCCTCAAGAATCCAAATCCATCATTATTTCTCCTGAAAGTAAAAAAGACCAACGAAAGATGGGTCCTGGTAAGTACTTAGCTATAGACTGTGAGTTTGTAGGGGTTGGCCCCGAAGGAAGAGAGTCTGTGTTAGCACGAGTTTCTATCGTCAATTTCTATGGCCATGTCATTCTAGACACCTTTGTAAAGCCGTCTGAAGTAGTTACTGACTGGAGAACCTGGGTCTCTGGAGTCAGTGCCAGTGACATGAAGGATGCCATCACCTTCAAAGAAGCCCAAGAAAGAGTTGCTAAAATCCTAGATCATAAAATATTAGTTGGTCATGCCATTCACAAAGATTTGGACGTGCTCTTCTTATCACATCCTCGAATGTCACTTAGAGATACTTCAAAATATAAGGTTTTCAAAGAAATCTCCAAGGGAAAGGCGCCAGCATTGAAGAAATTGGTAGAGCAATTTTTGAAAATAAATATTCAAAACGGTTCTCATTCTTCTGTTGAAGATGCTAGAGCAACCATGCTTTTGTTCAGGGTTCATAAAAGTGGTATCGAACAAGCCCTCGGAGTATAGAGGAGATTTTTCTCCTATCGGTAATGGAGAAAACTTAGCATAGCGAACGATCATGTATAATACCTATCAATGCATTCTAACGACAGAAATCTGTAGAACAAAACGAACTATCCTTCAACGTCAATGCTCGTGGATCAAATGGCTATCATTTAGCAGTGAAATTTCTGCACATGCGGGTTGGTTCCGTTAGTCAACATCAGTAGCTACGGTTCAAAGTCATGGAAAAACTCCTCGCTAAAAATACAAACACATCATTATTCATAAAAGTCTAATATATACGTAAAAAATAGCACTGAGAGCAATGTAGCTCAATACTCTATCGCTTCCAACACAATTTCCCTAACTCATTATTCTAAAGTTTGTCCTTCGACAAATGAACAAGCAGAAGCGTAAATCATATCTCTTAAAGCTCTACTACGACGTGAAAACACCTCGAGTTGTTCTTCAGTTTCCAAAGGTCTAAATGGATTCATTGTTTTCATAGACTCACACTTATTAGCAGCCAAAATACTTCCCTCCTTTTGGATATATTTCTCAGCATCATAATCCTTATTATTAATCAAACTACTCTTGATATCAGAAATAGTACTAATGACTTCAATATTATTGCTGTTCACAAACGATTCATGGAATGTTGGTCTAACAATGTGATAAATTAAAAAGCTCATTTCCTTGTCCGTCTTGAACAAATAAGAATAGAACTCCAAAAAACGAGTTTTAAACGAATTATCAACTGATTCATGGTCATAATAGTAAGCAGAAATGAGCAATGTCATCTTGGCCAACTCAGACTTGGTACATATGAAATCAACCATGATTCTAGGGATTTTTGATTTGTTAATAGAAGCATATCGAGTACATTCAAACCCAATATCTTCCATATACTCTTCGAGTTGACTCTCGGAAAGATTCAAGAATAAGAAGAAAAAGAATGGCATTGCCACGTTATTGACGGAGAAAGAATCCTTTTCTTCAGGAGGTCTCATACTATATCGGGTCTTGAACGCTTGTTTCATACATTCGATTGATGTATGCTTCATTTGAGGAACTTTCAATCCTTGAGCAATAATAAAAAAGACGTGGATCTCGAAATTGGCATTTACAAATGTCACTCCATAGTCCTTTTCATAATCTTTAACATGAGGCTCTAAGAATCGTCTTTGATCATCGATTATCTTATAGAAATCCCGATTAGATTCAATTACCTTAGATACAATGCTAGTAAGACATTGAATTGCAGGTTGGTAAATTGGTCCATAGTTCATATATGCTAAACAAAGCATTGGCCACACGAATCTTCTGGGATAATAAGAAGTTGGCGAGAATCCTTTGAAAAGTCTTGCTGCTGCAACTGATAAATTGGTGGAATATTCTAAAGTATTTCTTTCGTTTCTTCCGACCATCTTCATAATTCTTGCAACAGTGAAGTCATTAACACCATTCTTAGATAATACACCCACGACCAAAACAGCTCTGCCGTGGAATATGGAATCTGTTTTGAATGTAAGATCAAGCGCCCTTGTACACCAACGAGTTCTCCATCTTAATTTATCATCAGAAGTACCAATACGACCAATAAGCTCGTTCATGTAATCGCAGAGAATCTCAAAGCTTGTTGCTCTGTTAAAAATTTGACTAGCACCTGCTCCTGAAAATCCTTTATCTCTGGTCATTCCAAATAGCATTTTAGCTCTGGGACCACTAAAATATGAGATGGTATTCTCCAATGCCTCTAATTGATCATTATCGATTCTTGGTTTGTGGACAAATGATTGCATGGTATTAACCACCAATTTTTGTAAATCGGCACCAAATTCCAACACTGGATTATCAATAAATAACGAACAAAGGAAATAAACATCTGCCAAGTATAATTGAGCAAAAACATAAGAATTGAAGAACAAAGAAGCTGAAATTTTTACCAATATGGTGATCTCCAACAACTTACTCTGTAATGCCACAGTCGAATCGTTTAAACTGGCATTAGACACACTATTGAGAAGTCTCATGATTACCTCTCCACAAACATCCACAGAAGGAGTAATTACCGCCAAAATAGACGGATGATCTCTTTCATCATCGATAGCAAAAGCAATAACTTCTTCAATGACAATGCTGGTTAATCTTGTTTCTTTGAAAAGTTTCTTCCATATATAGTCATTGAGGCACGACATTTGGTCTTTGTTCTTTGCTGTGATCTTACAGAACTGTCTAACTATTTCAGCCACTCTTTCCTCTCCATTTTCATCAGTATCCAAGAAAATATGTTCACAAACGTTATCAACCCATGGAGAAATGTACATGATACCACTAACAATATCCTGAGGTCTTAATTTTTCAAAGTTATTGAAAAATGCCTTGAAAAACCGGTATGAAACAAAACCAACATTCTGTGCCAAATATTCTGATACTCCTACGATATAATCGGTGGTATTTGAAGGAAAGGAAATGAACTTGGCATGCTTGGTAGAGATTCCAAAATCAATATCGAAATAGGCTGATAATGAAGAGAATAAAAGTGCAGCTGAGGATCGGACTTCTTCATCATCTTCCAAAAGTCCATGGAAAGCACTATTATATAACCTTGCAAACCAGTGAAAACTTACTTCAGTTTCTTCACTGATTCGAGGATCATTAGTTAGTTGTTTAGGTAATCTGGATGTGGTGAAGTATAGAAATCTTAAAATTTCCTGTCTTTCAGGTGATCTCAAGATAATTCTGTAGCCATAAACTGATAAAGTTATGGTAAATTCATCATTGAATCCAGTGATATTTGTAGTTTCACATTTAGAAATATCTGAAAGTCTTAAAACTTCAACAGGATAGAATCCTTTTGTCATTAAGAGAGGCCCAGAGAAGTCAATAAAATCGCCACAAATTTGAAACCATTGTCTACCAATTTTCAAAGTAACTTTTTTGAACTCTCCTGTTTTCTCCTCATACATTTTCACTGTTTTATAAACGACCCTAACGTCTCTTGAAATTGACAAAGTAGTATCATCTAGGCATAAACTTTCTACTATTTCCTTATCGTCTTCCTGAGAGTAAGTGAAGATTCTAGCTGGATGATCATTATTTTCAATTCTTAATGCCCTCATTGCTTTGAATATATTAATATAGTCACTTTTAGGAATATTGAAATAATAAATTCTTAAACAATTTTTAAAAAACAAAGGTGGTCCAATGGCCCTTAATATGCTCACATAACTTTCAGCAAAGCTCTCCAAATAAGTGAATCCGGTAAAATCAAATACCATGTAGAACTTGTTATCCCATACTTGACTCGAAAGTTCTAATAGTCTAAAAACAAGCACCTCAGCATCGTACTGGACCTGTTCAACATGATAGAAATTGATAATAACAACTGGAGTTCCATCATTAAAGATGGCATTATGAACGACTGGCGCATCGACAGGGATTTCCAAGTTCCTCATTGACATTTTTGACATGAAATCATTATATGGACCGTAGTTGACGGTATTATTAGGATCAAAGTTTCTGAATGAATTAGAAATTTGTAAAGAAATTAACGCTTTAGGCTGTCCTAGTTCGTTTAAAAGTGAATCTAACTTTCTAAAATTCTCAATTCTTTCATGGAGGTTTGATAAATTCACTAAAGGATCAGTTAAGATGTACTGAAGCTTAATGTTGACAAAGTACGTATAAAGATACTTATGCAAGTATCTTAATTCAGCAATTGGTTTGGTCGATAAGCTGTGGAATGGATATTCTGTGGATTCACAACCCTTCGAAATGTCCTCACCTGCTTCACTGGATTCTCGACAATAGTCAGTTCTAGAAACCTTTTCTAAGAAATCAAAAATTCTTTCATTCAACTCATTCAATCTCTCAGATTCATCAGCTAATCCTGGCCACTTCAACAAACCTAATGATCCATTTGCCATGTTCTGAATAACTTTGACTAACTGCATCAACGATCTCTTCACCTTGGGCTCAATATTAGGGATATTGAAAAACGTTGAAGGGCTGATAATTGCAGGACAGAAGAATCTAAGGAATATAAATGAGCCCACAGCAATAAGAGCAGCATCCTCGAATTTTTGTTTAACACATTTATAAATTTCTGAGCAGATGAATTTAAAAGATGATGGAACCGAGTCTAATGAATTTATAATAGTTCCTACTAGTTTAGAAAAGTACTTCATAAATGATTCAGTATTCTCTTTGTCATTCTTCTTCTCAACTTCAAAAGCTACGTCATTTTTCACTAATTCTTCAATGAAAGGAACTAGTGTAGCTGACAAATAATCTAGTCCATAGTCTTTTGCAAAGTTCGATAGTAACTTAGTCAAAGTACTATTTCTTCTAAAAATATCTGTTGACCTTGAAATCACACTTATTTCATCTTTCAACAAAACAACGAATAATTTATCCAATTTTTTGGAATAGCTGAATAATCCAAATAATGCTGATGCTAATAAATTGTGTTCCGATGATAAGGCAATTTCTGCTGCCGCTCCATAAACCTCATACAGTTCTGAGAGTCTTTCCACTATTTCATCAGAAAACTCTTCTGTATCCTCTCTGTTCTTTCTGGTAGATAACATATGAGCAAAAACATTCAAGAAAATGGACCTAATCTTCTTATTTTCATGGTATCCCATTGGTAAAACAAATTGAAGACCAATGTCAGCATCAAAATGTAAAATATTCGAGATACACTTCAAGACATTATCAGTGATTAAATGAATCTTATACTTTGATTTGATCATGGTTGAATTTAAATTAGGTTTGGCATACTTTTGTAAAATCCTGTAAAACAATGAAAAATAATTACCAAATGCCAAATCTTTACATTTTCTAATATCCTTATCTTTAGTACCTTCTGGAATCTCGAGGATGATATTTTCAAGTTGTAATGATAACGCTTTGGAACTTTCATTAGCCAAATCTAGGTTTAAGAACATAGTTTCTGATTCCTTGGGCGACTTTATTGACGCTGTTGATGTTGGAGATGTAATCGAAGAAGAATCGTCACTATTACTATATTCTTCGAAAAAAACTGCTTGTTCTAACCAAGCAGCAGAAGCCTTGGCATAGAAATTTCTTAATTTGAAAGCTCCATGCAACCCAACTCGAGGTTTATCTGCTTCGATAGAACAAGCCAATTTGCAAAATCTCAATTTCAATCGAAGAATATCAGAAAGATTAGGCACGGCATTGATGAACTTTATAATAAACTCACATACTTCTGGTAATAGTGCCACCAAAACAAAAGCACCATCATTTTTAATTACAATCATGGCAGTAATAATTATAATCATTTGTTCAATAAACAAAATCCCTTCTTCAGTTATAACTTTACTTTCAACATATTCTTGACCAACATTCAAAAATGTAGTACAAATCAAGTGGTAAGATGCTGAATGAGATTCATTGGATAAAGCATCTTTGATAACAACTCTAATCACCAAATCACTCGAAGTCAAAAAGCTTACTGCTTTATCAAAAAACTCAGCTACGAAATCTTTTGCTTGTGCTTTTTGTTCAGGATCATCTTTAGCAAAACCCTCGAGCAAAAATGCTCCTGCCGTGGATACTAGAAAGCCAGTGAAATGCCGAAAAATCAAACTTTCTTCACTGAGACTTGATTTACTCTCCAAGAGATCCATCCACCTATAGTAAATAACAATCCAAATATGATACAATGATTGAGTTGGTTTTGCTTCTCTTAACATATTTCTAATCCGTTTATGTAATGAAACAAACCCTGTAAAAACAGTATCATCTTCGACAATTTTTTGGAAAGTATCTGCTAAACTTTCTTGCTTTTCTTTGGTGATTTCCGAGACATACCATTTCATGGTAACCTTGGCCACACTATAGAATTGGAAGTCATGGGTACATAACGTTAGTAACAAAATCTTCTCCATTGATTGGCCAACGCTTGCACCTTCCTCGAAACCCGTACTATTTCCAATTAGTTCATTATTAGCTTGAGCTAAGAAGCTACCTCTGCTTTGAATAAAATGGGTTAAAAATAAGAAAATTGATTTGAATTTGGCATCAGCTAATGAGAATTGTAAGCAGGCATCAGAAATTGATTCTATGATATAATTGGATATCACAAATTTAGAATAATCCGAAGTTTCCTTATCATGATGGCTATTTGTTGTGAAATCTGTCTCCACCAAGGCCAATGCCAAAGCACTTGCAGCCTCAAACAATTCTGAATTTTCCACGGATGGCTTATACTGAAAAGCAAATTTTAATGGAACTGTTACTTCACTAGCGAATTGATCAATTTTTTTCATCTTATCATTTTTGTCTTCGGTGGTTGTAGCGTAATTATCATCGTTGAAATACAATTCTGGAACGGCAATAAACACAGAAAACAAATATGACATGACTTCTTCGGCATAACCAACCCATTTATTCTTGTACGATAAGGATGATGATGCTGACGATGATACGACAACGCTGCTGTTATTATTTTGGGAAAGAAGTGGGTTCTGTGGAGAGTTGAGGAAAGCACTTTGTCTCACAATAGTTTTGGCAATGAGATCGTCCGTTTGAGCATCAAAATTCCTCGATGAGGAGATATCAGATAAGTAGTGGTCAAGACTGGTTCTTTTGGAATTAAATTGAGCAATGAACCGACTTTTATGGAAATAGTCGTAATGGAATTTATCGTCAGAAGTAATGGATGCATTGGAAGGAGAAAATACTGATAATGAGTTGACAGTTTGATGAGGATAATTGACGTTAGCCTCTGCCTGCATAAGGATCTTAAAAGTACCAAATATCATCAACTTCAATTGGGATGATAATGAGTTCATTAGTTTCAAGAATGGTAAACTTGTTTTATTCAGTTCTGATAATCCTTTGATGATTCTGATTAAAATCCTGACCTCCTTTAAATTCTCCTTACATTCATTGAACTTGCTAGTAATGACATCTAAGTACGTTTGAGGTTTTATCAAAATGGCGGAAATGTAAAAATCAACGACCAACTTATCATAGAGAAGAGAGGCGTCATCGTTATTGAAAGATATTACCATTTTATTCAAGTTCTCAAAAGTTTCATCAATGTGACTAACACAAAACTTATAGACCGGATGGCTATAAAGATTGGGAGGAAATTTAGCAACCAAATGAAAGATATTGATCAATGACTCAAAACATTCAAGGTTATTGCAACTGGAGGAATCTTTAAGGATATTTGTAACAAACTTCAATCTTTTGTTAAATGCCAATTTAATCTTATTTGGTTTTGTATCCAATTCCATGAAATCACCCACACATAAAATTGCTAGATGGCTTTGAATCATAGAAGAGCACCCTGAGTGTGGCATGCCTTCAAAAATTGCGGAAACGTAGTCAAATAAATTCTTACAGACCAATTCAAGTTTCGAGAACGGTTCGAATATGTGATTGTACAATTCGGGATCATTTATCCATTTGTACTTCATTCCTCGGGTGAAAAATACCAACAAAACTTGCCTCCAGGTATTTGATTTTATGAAAGGTAAGGTATTGTAGACATCATTTATCAAACTATTGGCAATGGATTCATCATAATAAACGTATTGTAGTAATGGTGAGTATTTCTGAATTACTGGGAGCGGAAGTACTTCTCCCGTCTTCAAATAACCAAATAGCTTCCCGTTTAAGTAATTGCAGTAGTCTTGAGGATTTGCTGATGCTATGTATTTGTAAATGAGTTCCAAATTATTGTCAATTTCTTCGATATAAAAGTTCAAATCATCAGAAGATATACTGGACATATCATTAGAAGAATATAAGTTGACATTAGAATCATTTGTTGATGATATAGGGGAGGGGTTCGTGTTATTTGAATTTGATGAAGTGTCAGAAATATGATACCTTTCCACCGGAGATCTTCGTATAAGGGATATGACTTTACGAGTTGGTTGCAAGGAATTCAAACTTACGAAGGTGTCTATAATGTTTTCTATAATGGATTGGTCTAACTTTGGAGGGGTGTTATTGGTATCGAGGTAAGATGAGGTGGAGTTGAAGGAATAAGCAATGGTATGTAACTGGTTATAGGAGCTGTTATTACGATCGGAGTTAATAAGGAATCTCTTATCACACAATATGTGTTTAATCATTGCCGATAGCAATCGAAGGACGATGATTAGAGAGGTGAGAGATTTTTCATCATGAGTCCTTATCTTATGGTTGGAGTCGTAATGGATGGAATCCAATAGATTACAAAAACATTGGAAAACATTGGAAATGAATTGTTTATCTTTCAAGTCGTCACAATCATCACTGGAGGTATCACCTTTCTTAGATAGGTATCGAGAGTTACTTAATATTAAGCTCTTTGTTATGAGGAATTGGGCATTTAATTCGATTTCTGCCGGAGAACTACCTGTCCTATTCGGTAATAAAGACTTTAATCTTTGGGTCAAACTCTCAACGAATTGAAGAGATAAATTCGACTTACTCGTGGGACTCATGATGGGATATTGGTCGTCAAAGGGGAGGAGGAGGAAGGGAGATGAAAGGATGAGTTTATTTTCTCTAGTTCGATGTCGTTATTTTATAAAATTCACTCAATAGAGGTTTAAAAACATAAATGTAATGGTTAAGGTGTGATACAACTTCGATAAGTCAATTGAACTAGGATTGATCAGGCACAATCTCCGAATGAATATCAAGATACTCACTCAAGTACACTGATTCGGTATAGGATTGGATGTATTAGCAAAAGAAACACGATTAAAAAAGTAAGGCACAAGTTTACAGGAAAAACGAAGAGAACAAGAGAAAAAAATCCACACCTACGGTGAGAAACGCAGACACAATAGATCCGAGACAAAGCACCTACACTACCAGGTTTTTCCGAGTACTTAACCGGTGATGGGATGAAGTGTTGTGTGTAGAGTCGAGGGGTGGTGGACAAGGATGAGGAGGACGACAACGGCGGCCGGAACCGACCCCGTCGAGAGACCTCCAACTACAACCTCTTCCTGCACTCTACCTACTAACTATTAACAATAATTCCGATTTTTTTTTATTTTGATAAGAAAAAAAATGTCTGACGTAATCCGAGACATGGAAACGTCCTCTCCATACAAAAAAAAAAATTTGAAGTGGGGCTTAAAAAAAACGCTATAAGCTTATTAGCTGTTAGGCAACCCCCTCATGTCTATTTCCTATTGTACTTTTCCATAACCACTCCCTATTGATGTGCGCCCGAAGATTAAAAAGAAATTTAACCGATTTCTTGTTATGTAATCAGACATTTACTTGCACATGGACAAAATGCCACATTACTGGGCACAGACCACCCCCTCCTCTCTCCAGAAGCACCGTGAGCCCAAACTCTTTCTCTCTGTCTCCATCAAGTGCCCGCCAATTGTCTGCAGCTTATCCTTTTATTGTACCGTAGTCTCTCCACTATTGTGACTACTACCCCTCTATTGTCTTCTGAAAATTTTAAATCCTCATCTTGCCTTCACTTTGTCCGTTGGAGTGGTATTGTAGCTGTAGCATTCTCCACTTTGAAATTGGCTCACCAAATAGGTGTACGATTGACTCAGGCACGGAATAATTAATGGTGAGTGATCTTCTTCCCCATTATTTTTGTCATGATGTGCATTTGATTTGATTTTCTCCTGTATTTTTTGCCAGATTCGGACTATTCTGGTGGGTCTGTTCCGTTGGATGATGACTTCCCTGGCCGACGTGGGGAAAAGATGCTCTTCTATTGGGGGAATACTCGTGGGGGGTGCTGTAGGATATAACATGCTTACTACTAGAGACAGTGGATAATTTGCAACCACAAATAACCACTCAATTTGCGCTATCCTTTTGTTCCCAAATAGCCTCTGTCCCACCGATTTCCGCTCCACTCCCCCATTGCCTCTTGATTAATACCTTTCTTGTCACCTTCTTCCATATCTATGCCTCTAGTTCGGTCTCCGTTCACGTGACTGCGTTCTCCACCAATGAAATCGCAAAACTGGTTTCAACACAGTAGGGCATTTTTTCCATTGATTTTTTTTCACCGTAAAACCTCAACTACTTATACTCTCATCTATTAATCAACTACACAAGAAACATGGGTGCTGCTTATCAAATTCTCGGTAGAGCCGTTCCTCCTCATCAATTAGCCTTGGCCACATTAGGTCTTGTTGTCTTTGCTGTTATCCCAAAGCCATGGGGTCCTGCAGCTCCAAAGCACCCAGCTATCAACGCTAGTTCTCCAGCTGAAGAGGAATTCATTAAGAAATACCTTTCCCAGAACGCCGAACAAAAGCACTAAGTACGCCATCAACATTAATGCTCCAAACATAACTGCAACACCAATACTGCCAGCCAATTAGATATTGTCGGACATTCACGTTAAGCCTGCTATCAATTATGTAGTCCATTATGTGGAGCAGCGGTCATTTTTCGTCGAGTATCTCACCATAATATTCCATTCATATATTCATAAATGTATACACATCTATAGAATCATTCTACACAACTTCACCGTTCATTTCTTTGTATTTCCTGGTTTACGGGTGCATCCTATCGGGTGTAGGGGTGTTCTTCCTGCATATATATGCTGGGTTAAAAAAATGAAAAATCAGAGATGAGATGCCATCGCTTCATACTTCAAACACACCAAAAGATGTCTGCTATATATAAGGCATTGCAAAGTAAGTCCTCCAAGGACAGTGCTGACAAAACCAAGCACATCAATAGACAGAGACTTCTTGTGATATCTTCCAGAGGGGTCACCTACAGACATCGTCATTTGATCAGTGACTTGACTGCATTATTACCTCATGCCAGAAAAGAACCCAAGTTTGATTCCAAAAAGAACTTATACCAATTAAATGAGGTTGCGGAATTATACAACTGTAATAATATCTTTTTCTTCGAATCCAGAAAACATCAAGATTTATATTTATGGATTTCTAAACCCCCAAATGGACCAACCGTAAAGTTCCATATTCAAAATTTGCACACGTTAGACGAATTGAATTTCACTGGTAACTGCTTGAAAGGTTCGAGACCAGTTTTGAGCTTTGACAAATCATTTCAAGACAATGAGCATCATAAATTATTAAAGGAATTGTTCACCCACTGTTTTGGTGTCCCACCAAATGCCAGAAAATCCAAACCTTTCGTTGACCATGTCATGACTTTCAGTATAGTTGATAACAAGATCTGGGTTCGTAATTACCAGATCAATGAAACTGAAAATCTAAAGGAGAAAGACATAGATGATAAATCCGTCAATTTGGAGGAGGACTTATCTTTGATTGAAATTGGGCCAAGATTTGTTTTGACCTTAATTACCATATTAGAGGGCTCCTTTGGAGGACCAAAGATTTACGAGAACAAGGAATACGTTTCTCCAAACTTTGTTAGAGCACAGATGAAACAACAAGCTGCTGATCATGCCAAGGCAAGAGCTACTGCTGCTTTGGAAAGAAAGGTGAAGAAGAGAAACCAAATTTTGAGGGCTGATCCATTATCAAACGACTCCCTATTTAAATAGATATCTGGAGAGTGTTCTTTCGTCATTTTCATAAATTGTACCATAAGGTCGTTGTAAACTCTGCACTGTATTATGTAGAAATCCTGTTTTTATCACCGTGCGAGTTTGACTGTCAGAAAATGTATTAATACATTTCCTACATTGTTGTTGCTACTATGCCCATTTCCTTAGTTGTTCCTACTCCTACACCCACTTCCATTGTTGCTTCTACTCTTACGCCTATTTCCTGTTCCGTTCCTGGCGGACCAAATGCTGCATGTTACCTACGCAGCAGGTCGCAGAAGATTGCATTTTTTCCGAAACGGTATATGGTCCGGGGAAATCAACAAGAGTATAATTGAATGTAGTAGCACAAGCATAAGGAGATATATAAACAAACTACACACCCGTATTGAATCAAGAATAAATGCCTCGGCACACGAACTCCCCCTCGGATGAGCTACTTCAACGGGTAACTCTCAGTTACTTGTGCGCCTCATCATCTCATCACTCCCCTAAATCTCACGTCTGTTCCTGCTTTTCTGCCACCTCACACAACGGAAAAAAGAAAAAGAAGCACACTTCACGCGTCATACCACATTAAACCTCCACTGACTCTCTTGATTTATTTTTGTCAAATTGTCTCGGATAGCTACCATTCCATCCATCTTATTGTCCGACTTTTTACTACAATAGGAAACCACATTAGACATCATATATCGTCTGTGTCTGGCGAGTAGTGCAAAAAAAACGGCTAAGGAAGTCACAAAAGTAAAAAAAATAATTCCTGATTCGCTTTTGTTTTTTCCCCTGTTTTCAGTGTTGTGCCTGTTTCTTTCATCTCTTCTTCTTCCTCTCTTCTTCTTCCTCTCTTCTTCTTCTTCCTCCTTCTTTAGGTTGTTGAACTACAGTTGTCGCTACATAAATCCTTCTGCCTTCCCCTTCGCACCACGTTGTCAGGACCCGATGTACAACAACTTCTACAACTTACCTCGAGATCCTGGCGCAGCTCCCAATACTTCGAGGCACCCCGGGGGCTCACGTAACCAGGCCAACAACGGCGATTATCGAGGTCAGTTTCTTACCAACGCTACA
The DNA here is from genome assembly GCA_030555995.1 of Isabelozyma heimii. Classification (NCBI taxonomy): domain Eukaryota; kingdom Fungi; phylum Ascomycota; class Pichiomycetes; order Serinales; family Metschnikowiaceae; genus Isabelozyma; species Isabelozyma heimii. The sequence goes on from JANIVW010000004.1 coordinate 101,118, forward strand.
TCTCCTGGTGTAATCGATGGCAATGACGTACCTCGAAGAGGTAGCATCGAAAGTTTTGATTTTAACGTGGACTACAGAAATGCCTCTTCAGGTAGTAATACTGTCAAAAAATTGGACACCAACACCAACGTAAATGAATATGAACTATCCAACATGAGAAATCCAAGCAACGCGGCTCTATTAAACCCATTCCATCCCGATCAAAATCAAAATCAAACTCAATACCAGAATGAAAACGAAAATCACTATCAAAATCAAAATCACTATCAAAATCAAAATCACAATCAAAATCAAATTCCTTATAACCAGTACTACCCAGAAGCTAATAGAGAAAACCCCTTCCAATCGGAAAATGATTCTCCATTTAAATATCCCGTTGATGACAGCTATGAACAGCAACTCACAGCAGATGCGGCAAGAAGAAATGATCGGGCTCGTCGTAAACAGTTAGCCCGTCATTCAAGATTCCACTATACGAATTTACCCTACGTCACCATCGTTGTTACCTTGATTCAGGTGATAGTTTTCATTGTAGAACTTGCAAAACTGTCGGAGCTAACTGGCTCTGCATTCCAGACAAAACCATACTTCAACCCAATGCTCGGTCCTTCCACATACCTCATCATTAATATGGGTGCTAGATATGTTCCTTGTATGAGACCAATCCAAAACATCACCGATGACTTAACTATCAACTTCCCTTGTCCTAACTCCACAACCACCGACACCAATGTATGCTCCTTAAGTGAATTGTGTGGATTATCAGGAATCCCAATCAAAGACAACGTTTATGAGCCCAGCCAATGGTATCGTATTATTACGCCCATCTTTCTTCATGCTGGGTTTCTCCATATAATCTTCAACTTGTTACTACAGTGTACTATGGGAGGAAGCATTGAGAAAAATATCGGTTACATCAAGTATTTCTTGATCTACTTTGCTAGTGGTATCGGGGGTTTTTTGCTTGGGGCCAATTTCACTCCAAACGGAATTGCTTCTACTGGAGCCTCAGGTTCATTATTTGGTATTATGGCAACTAACATCATCATGTTCATCTACTGTGGCCGTAGAAATACCAATATCTATGGCACCAAGCATTATGCCTTATTCATATGCATCATGATAGCGGAAATCGTAGTATCATTTGTTTTAGGATTGTTACCTGGTTTAGACAATTTCAGTCATATTGGAGGTTTCGCTGTGGGGATTCTTATGGCAATTTTATTGCTTCCAGACCCATTCTTCGTTTATCATGATGGAATCATCACTTACAATTCCCATGACCGTACCATGCAACAATTTAAAAATAATTGGAACCCATTCCACAGTTGGGATGACAAAATTCATTCTCGGGTCTATATATGGTTTGGAGTGAGAGTAACTTGTTTCGCCTTAACGATTGTCTACTACGCCACCTTGGCAAAGAATTTCTTCGGCACCAGAACAAAATCCAACTATAACAACTGTAAATGGTGCAAATATATCAATTGTATACCGGTACACAACTGGTGTGATATTGGTGAAGTCACGGTGGAATCATCAAGTGATGAGGATAGTCTGACTAGTTCTGCGTCGTCATCCGCAGTTGCATCTTCTTCAAGTGTACCGCTGTCATCTGCATTAGCATCGTCATCACAAGGTAGCTCCTTACCCACAAGTATCGAGAACACTGGGGACTTGGGTTCTAACAAAAGAAGAAAGAGACAATATCATTCCCCATCAAGTGTATTCGAAATGAGCTTTCCTCAGCAAGAGAAATATCAGAGACAAATCCGCTCGGGCGAAACTTACATCAATGACCAGCATTTAGGTTTGGGGCTTGGATTCTACTTAATAATGGGTTTCTTCACCTACAAATACTTAAAACGAAAAAATTTGATCTAACACCGTCATTTAACTTATGTATAAACGAATAAATAACGAATCATGAACCAGAACTCTTTTGTAATCCCGTGTAATTGTTGAGGTTATGTACCTATGGTGTCATCACGGCATTTTGAATATTTTGTCCGAATTTTGAATCACCCTACAACAGTTTTCCATCTAGCAGAAGAGGACAGTTGAAACAGTTAGCCGCATGCAGTTACTAATTTTGGTAATTGTGCCTACTATAGTGCATAAATTGGTCCATCGTTATAGTCCTAGACCCTAGCCTTTTCTCTCCTCTGTAGCCAAATTTGAAAGCCCCATGCACCTTAAATATAAGAGAATACCCGAAAGGCAGAAAACTTCTTCATGTTGAGGTTATCCAGGTTAGATGTTCATATGTTGCCATCTTACCAAATTGGCAATGATATGACACGGATTTTACCGCTTCTGCTGACAATTGCTCCTTTTGGTAGCGGCATCAGATAAAAAATATATCAAATCTTCTCTGCAGGTATAAAGCCACATCTTATCACGATATCTATATATATTGAGTCAATGTCAAACATGAAAAACTTATTCATATCTTAATCGGCCCAATGTCGGATATAATTAAAGATTTGGATGAAGTGCAGTTTGTAACTGACGTCGATGACCGTCAACTTAATGCTTTGGTACTAGAAAGAATAGACAATGGAGAAATTTTCACGGAAGACGAACTAACCTACCTTGCAGCGAGACCCATTCCTCATCAATGGTATTGTTGGTTTTCTAAGTCTGACACCAAAGAAGAACGTATTTTGATTTTCAAGTTGGATCTTTTGATTTGGTTGTACCTTTTCTTATCTTCCTTTGTCAAAACCTTAGACTTTTCTGCCATCAGCTACTCTTATGCCTCTGGGATGAAAGAAGACTTGAAAATGTACGGGAATGAGTTAACATACCAAGGAAGTGTTTACATGGCAGGGTTTATTTTTGGGCAAATTCCATTAACTATGCTAGGAACTCACCTCCCACTTCACATCTACTTACCCGTAGTAGACTCCATTTGGGCTATTTTCACGTTGGCGATGTATAAAATCCAAAACTATCATCAGTTATATGCGCTTCGTTTCTGTATTGGATTTATGGGTTCGTTCTTTTTCCCATTTGCTAACTACGTAATGGGGTGCTTTTACACCTCACATGAAGTCACTAGACGCTCTGCTCTTTATTTCGTGGCATCGCAAGTTGGGTCCATTGCCGGAGGATTCATTCAAGCTGCAACTTACAAGTCATTAAACGGAGTTAATGGCATTGCCGGCTGGCGCTGGTTGTACATCATTGCGTTTATTATTAGTCTTCCCATTTTTGCATACGGTTTTCTCACCCTCCCTAGTTTCAATCATAAGTCCAGACTCTTCACTGCACGAGAGTCAAGGTTGTCCCAGCTTCGCATGTTGAGGGAAGGAAGACCTGCTGACAGTAAGTTGACCTGGGCAATAGTTAAGGAAACGGTGATTGGATGGAGGTTCTTGGTGTTGGTGACTTTCGCCATCTTCTTCAGTCAAGCTGATGGTATCTCTTCTAACAATGGGATGTTGCTATGGCTCCAATCTGAAGACTACTCTCCACCAAAAATTACCACTCTCACTACCATTATTCCTGCTGTGACTGCTGTGGCCAGTATCATCAATGGCCTTGTTGCTGATGCTTACTCGGACTTGACTCCTTATCCTTATTTAATTGCGTTAACGGCTGTGATTAATATAATTTCGGGAGCACTTCTAACTCACTGGAATATCACGAAAACTGCAAAATTTGTTGCTTTTTTCTTATCGGGGACCGCAGACGGAATCGCTGCAGTATTATATTCGTGGGCTAATATCATTTGCTCTGAAAATTCCCAACAAAGAGCCCTTATTCTCTCTACTATGAATACTTTTGGAAATACTTTTTCTGTATGGGTTCCATTATTTGTGTGGAAAACAGTCGATGCTCCTGAATACAAGAAGGGTTATCCTTATAATATTGCTCTCGACAGCATGATGGTGATTTTATTATTCCCATTGACTTACTTGTATAAACGACAAAGAAAATCAGATGCTAAGGGGGATTCCAAATGAAATTCATGAATTTAAGCTAATAGATATGAAATTTTATACTATTATGTAATTCACAGTAGTTTCGAACTTCTTTTTTGCAGTAAAAGCAAGTTTTTGTTGATTTTTTCATTTTTCGCAAAATTTCAGAAAAAAAAAGGTAAGAAAAAATATATTCTGTAAGAAAAGTGAAATAGTTTCAAAAAAACTACTTTTTTCTAATTGCAACTAATGATTGAAGTAGAAGCTAACGATAGACTTGGCAAGAAGATCAAAGTCAAATGTCTTCCCACCGATACGATCGGCGATTTAAAGAAAGTATTGTCTCTTCAGATAGGTACTTCTTATGAAAAGCTTATCTTGAAGAAAGGCTACCAAGTATATAAAGACCATATTACGTTGGACGACTACGAAGTTCACGATGGATTTAATTTTGAACTCTACTACGGATAGAAAGTGTAGAGAGCATATGTATGATATATTAAACTATGTAATCCATGAAAGGAAATAAATGCAATTATAACAAAAACTGTCGTAAACACTAATAATACTCGAATAGAATGCCATTAATCATGAAGGTCACAAGAAGTAATCTATATGTTGTTTTCTTGGACCATTTTGGAAGTATTCACTAAATATGTCGTTTTTATTCAAGTACGACTCTCCGTCGATCATACTGTTGATTCCATTCATACTCTTCCCATTATTGGTATCTTCATTATTTTCAGGACTGGCTTCGAAAACGTTGAAATATTGTCCTGGGAGCACTCCTTGCTCATTAACCTTACCTTTAGTATCTTTACTCAGGTAATTAGAGTTCTGGATTTCGAGAACACTAGCTTTGTTCCCACAACGATAGCAGTAATTTGGAGCAGACCAAACAGTCAAGCACTTCCCCTGCCAATAACTAACGTAACCTTCATTACAAAGTTGATGTGCTCGTATAAGCTGGACTAAATCATTATCATGACAAAATTTGCTCATAACGTCGTACCCAAAGAGGTAACCAGCACCTCGAGGGGATAATTTGAAATCTAGAATTTCTGGATCAGGATCCGACCACACTAGATCGGCCATTATTCCATCATGAGGTACTTCTTTGAACCGATCGATGGTTCTGATTTGATCCAATTGTTGACAGCTAGGAGATAAACCCCCATGAGTTGCAAATATTTTCCCGTCAATAGTAGCCCCTAAGGGCAAGTAATCAAACAAATCGGTGATATACGTCCATACTTCTAGCAGCCCGTTGTACTTATTCAAAACTTCAGAATAAAATCCGTAATTAGTGGTGATCGTTCGCGATTCATGATTTCCTCGGATAAGATATATTCTTTCAGGATACCTTAGTTTCAAGGCGATAAGAAGGGAGATGGTTTCTACTGAATAGTAGCCTCGATCTACATAGTCTCCTAGAAACAAGTAGTTAGTAGTGGGAGGTGCACCTCCGATTTGGAAGATTTCTAGAAGATCATGGAATTGGCCGTGTATATCCCCTACAACAGTTATGGGTGATTGTATTGGCATGATATTGGGAACTGATAATAATTGAGTCTTAAATGTGTGACATAACTGTTGAATAGTGTCAGGAGGGAGCAATTTGGGAGGTTTATGATGCAAGAGTTGTTCTAGACAGTAGTCTAGATCTGAGGTGGGGATCCTAAATGGTCCCGTCATGGTATGAAAAGGTGTCTTTTTTTTGGGGTATTCTCTTGTCACGGTTCTTGCTACAGCGGACAAGTTTAATGCATAGTTCTCGGTTTCGAAATTTTTCGTGTCTTGCATGAAGCGTGGGCACGGGTCTAAACTTTTTATCAGATAGATAAGAACTTTTGTAACACAAAGTATGGGGTTTCATTACTATTAACTATACACATTCCTCTTCGAAGACCTTTGTTAAAATGTCCAAACCATCTTCAATGGCCTCATCGGGAATGTTAAGAGCAGGGACAAGTCTGAGAACATTCATTCCTGCGGTTATTGCCAACAAACCATGCTCTCTACACTTATTGACCAAGTCTCCTGCGTTGACATTGTCTTTACATTGTAGTCCAAGAAGTAAACCCTTTCCTTTCACAGCAATAACATGGTCAGGGAACTTATTGGCAATTTTAGTCAATCCTTTAACAAGTCTTTCGGATTTTTTGTTAACAGCAGCCAAAAAATCTGGATCGGATACTTGGTCCACAACGTAGCACCCGATTCTAGAGCCTAATGGGTTTCCACCGTAGGTACTTCCGTGATCACCAACTTTTAATACCAGTTCAACTTTCTCACTGATCATAGTAGCACCAATGGGGAACCCATTACCTAAAGCTTTAGCCATAGTTAAAATGTCGGGATGAGCTTCTGGTGGTAAATCACAATGTGCCCATAATTTTCCACTACGTCCTAAACCACATTGGATTTCATCAAAGATCAAAAGAGTATCGTTTTCTTCACAAAGCTTCTTCAATCCGATCAAAAAATCTTCACTGAGTGCGGTTACACCCCCTTCACCTTGAATAGGTTCGACAATGACTGCACATGTTTTATCCTTGCTAATGAGATTTTTGACGCTCTCAAGATTGTTGGATTCAGCAACTTTCACTCCAGGGATTAAGGGAGCAAATGGTTGTTGGTATTTAGGGTTTGCAGTTACTGATAATGCACCCATAGATCTTCCATGGAAGGAGTTGGTGAAAGTAATGATTTCAACTTTATCATCAGAGGTACTCTTACCATACTTTCTAGCAAACTTCAAAGCAGCCTCATTTGCTTCAGTACCCGAATTACATAAAAATACTTTACTAGCATCTTTCATTCCTCCCGACAGGATTGTCTTATTCACCAACTTCGACACTAATTCCCCAGCTGGCAAATTGTAGTATAAGTTAGAACAATGAATCAAGGTATTGGCTTGGTCAGAAATGACTTCAGCTACTCCACTATGTGAATGGCCTAAACAAGTAACCGCAACCCCGGCACTGAAGTCTATATATTCTCTGTTTTCTAAGTCATACAAGTAAGAACCCTTTCCGTGAGTTATCACCAAGTTTGGACGAGCGTAAGTGGTGGCAGTGTAAGGCTTGGTAATGGTGCTTATGTATTGGCCAGTTTGTGAGTCATCCGAGGCATCAGGAATAGCTTTTTGAGATAAAATTCTAGCAGAGCTGCCAAAGTAACGACTTGCAGTGACCCCACTGAGTTTCGATAACTTGAATGGAGCAGATCTAAGCATAATGAAGTGTTTGAGTGAAGAGAAGATATAAAGGTATGTAGGTCTGAAAAATTTTCTCCCACCGCGCTAAACACAATATTTCCTATTTTATAAATCGAGATATGACCTTAGCAAGCGCTGCGGGATTTCTTCAATTTATTCTGTGGACTGTGATATTTAGCGAGAGAATTCTGCCAGGTTGTTACTACGCATAATTAGCACCTGGTATGACTCTTCTACACTATTGGGAGCATTCTGAATAGTTTTATTTGTGGATTTTTTTATGTAGATTCTACATCGTATGTGTGTGTCTTTAACATTTCTAACTCCACCCTCTGGTAATGTCAATAGTGGTTTCGATATGACTCAGTCTTGCAGATAATGAGTCGGTTGCTTCTATTGAAGATTTGATCACACGATTGACCTCAAATCGTAATCGTGATTCTTCGTCAACACTGGCATTTCCCATATTCAACTTGAGACCGACAATATAGAGTTCATAATTAAATTTCGTAATGTAGATATTGTCAATATTATAGGAGTTCTTATACGAGTCCAATGCATCTATTTGATCAATAATCGATGATTTAAGTAAGTTATAGTCATAGTCAGAATGAGGATATGACAACAAAAGAATTCCACCTAATGATTTAATAAACTTCCAGCCAATATAACAAAGTAGAGATGCTACTACCAACGTCGTTGCCTCGTTGATGTCTATACCGAGTTCAGCCTTGAAATTGGAAGGTATCAATGGGAGAATGATGAGGTAGGATGTATAAAGAAGAGTTATCAATCTAGTAGGATTCTTTGATAACAGATTTGATATTCTTTGTAACTTCAAAGCGGTAGATTCACTTCCCGAGTTTGACTTATTATCAAGAAGACCACCTTTCTTAAGAGAGTTAATTTTAGAAGATACCTTACTTGGCTCTTCACTGGAGGAAATCATTTGGTTAATTCTGTCATGTGCCAACACAAACCGAGAAGTGAATAAAGTTGTAGAAATTACAAGCAAGAGGACAATTTCATACACTATCCAATTAGTAGCAGCACCATCTTCAGCATGAATATGATGCGACAGGTGCAGTTCACTTTCGTGTTCAATATCAGTATCATTAACCACCAACAACAACACTAACTCTTCAAGGAAATGGCTGACCAAATCGCAACCCACCATAACCAAAGAAGCACTTAAAGCAAACCCAGCAAGTACTTCCAATCTTCCTAAACCAAAAGGGTAGGCAATCGAGGATTTATTCCAAACTTCAAAATTTGACATGATATCCACGAATACAATGATAAGAGATCCCAATGAGTCATAGAATACAAGGTGGGATAAAGTTGAAAATGCTGGTAAACCAAAATGGTATCCTACTACGAAAACAAGTAATGACGAAAGGAAATGGAAAATTGACCAACCTAATTTCACTTTTTGTTCTGGCTTAATTGAGTTGATCGATTCGTTAAGGTTTGGTATAGGATACAGATCAGGTATGGCATTTTGCTGTCTGTTCAAAGTGATTTCTGACGGGGAAGGTTCTTGAAATAAGTTCATACTCACAGAAGAATGCTTATACTTGTGACCTTTTCTATGGGCGGGTTTGACTGACAAAGATGAGTTGGAACCATTGCTATGGACCATAACTTCTTGGGGTTTGAAGTTGAATGGTTGGTATCTGGTAGGAGAACTAGTCCGTCTTACAGGAGATTTGGCTCGATATGTTCTAGCTGTTCTGGTTGGAGAGGATGATCTTGATGGAGAAGTGGCTCGGAAGGAGTTGGAGGAGTTCGTGGGTAGGCTCCCTATAGGGGTATAAGATTTACTTGACAAATGAACTGAATGCCTGGCTCCGGGGGAATTATTATGAATGGGGGAATGAATGGGGCTGTTGAAATCATCAGGAACACCATAGCGTGTAGATTCCATCAAGAGAATCGCTGACTTTGGTCTGGGTCGAGAACTACCATTTCTTGCTGGCACTTTTAGTATTGGAGAATTGGATAACGATGAGTTGGAATATCTTCTATTGTGTACCGGAACTCCTATAGTATTATAAGAAGAACCTGCTACTGACATCGACGGAATACCCATAGTGTTATATGACATAGACGGGCTGTACTCTGAGGTAGTATCGTTGATTGAGTCGGAAGAAAAGTTAGCACTAGCAAGGTATTTGAGGTCTGGTGGTTGCTTCAAAGAATTAGATAAACCGTTATTAGGTTGTTGATCTAAAACAGGAGCCTCCATGAGTCCTGAATCTACGCTTGGATCTTCTTCTTCGATGTCCTCGTCGATATAAATCACCGAGCCTCTGTCATAACCACTATCTTGCGGGTCACCCGCATATTTAGACATGGCGGGAGCTGTATTTCTTCAAATATACGTGTACTTTATCGGGTATCAGTAGAATTTCAAAAGCCAGATGTCAGACGCGATTTAAATGGCTGTATTTTTCACTTTGTATATGAACGTATAGTATTTATCTTACATTGGTGTCTATTATTGACAGGTGCATGAGAACACAGCACCTCATCATCGTGATGTACGGGTGTACAATAACCACCATAATATTGGTGTACGGATGCACTATACAAGTATGTATACAACCTATGGTGGGTTCTCTCTGGTGGTATAAGCGTCGAAGAGCAGAAGATTTATGCAGCCGTCATTGAGAGCTGGTCCTGTATCCTCCAATAACTGGTAGCTCTTGAGAGAAAATTCGTAGCCTGCTTGTTGCTGAACATTGGCTGTCCCGAGGATGCCAAAGGCAGACGTGAAGGAAACAGAGTCTCTTCGGGAAGGTATAAGGATAAGATTACTCTCATTGACAGTATGAATATCACTGTCCTGATTCAATTCTTTCTCGTCAAGCATCAAAGCACAATCGATTTTACTAGCATCAATGAAGTCGGTGAAAGGATTAGTACTATTAGGCTCAGGCAAATTGAACATGGATGACACCAATGCAAGGCCCGAAGCCGGAGCTTTCGAGTACTCAAAATTGGAATTGGCATTTAAATCTGTTTCATTAGCGCCACTAGTATCATTCATCTTAATAAGGTCATCCCCTGGGCTCAAACCATTGTTCGGTAGAGCTGGGGAGACTCCTTCACCGGGTTCACTTTCAGTGTTTGAAGTAAGTGATGTGGTTAATGAACTTTTAAGAAGAAGTAACAAATCATAAAGTAAAATCTTTAATTTGTCACTACCATTCGACAAGAACCTGGAATTTAAAAGAGAAATCAAATTCTTGATAAAGGTGAATTGCTCTCCGTCATGTTTAATGATAATTGCAGTCAAGGACATTTTGTGAATAATTAAAATCCTCAAAAAAATGGAGATACTATCGTACAAGTTACGATTATTGCTTTCTATTGCAACATCTGAGTTCACTGCATGGACCAATTTGAGAAGAAATCGTGACAATTCTTGGAAGAATTTGTAAGTAGATGGTACACTATCCACGGAAGAAACTGAGAACTTCTTGAAGTAGTCCTTTAATACTGGAAGCAAGTTCATAGAAGTACTATGACGGCTCAAAACCACCACTTCATTAGCCTCCGTTGGTGTAGATTCTTCGGGGAAGTAAAAAAAGCTAGTATCTCTTAAGAAAATGCTCTCTAATATGTTGAAGATTTTCACCTTATAGTTCCAGTTTAAGTAGTTAAACAACTCACCAAAGAACGAATTATGGTATGCAAAATGAAACTTCATGTTGTCTAATATAATTGAAACCATTTCTTCCAATTCTGCCATCAATTGGTCACCCAGTACTTGTTTTAAGTCTTTGGTAGTAATTGCTTTGAGAAGACATTGAATAATAGGAAGATTAAACTCATTTGTTCGTTCGATTAATTTGAGAATATCATTTTTTGATTCAAACGGCTCCACTACGTTCAGGAGAAGCTGATTACAAATCAAAATTATATTATCGACAGCAAGATACCGACTAAACTCATCAATAGCAAATTTAGTATTAAGAATCAATATCTGTCTGAATAATGAAAGGACCTGACTACGATAGCACTCAAAAACAAATGACTTTTCTATAGGGTTCACTCTGAGCCCCCTTAAAGCAAAGCTAAAGGACGTGGTTCCATATCGTTTGTTATGGGAGTATCTTGAAAGACTTAACATCAAGGCCAGGTTTTCGGAGAGATTTTCCTGACTATCATCCCCGAAAAGAATATCGTAAGTTATTTTGGTTGTAATTTCCTGAAATTCAGGTCCTCGTTGAAACATGTTAATTAGCTCATGGATGAGAAATAATTCATAGACAATAACTTTTTTGAAGAATAATGTTATGCTGGTAAAATCGACTGATTTCATGAGTTCATGAACAAAACTGAAGAATTCATTGGAAAACGCTGAAACGTCGTCTAAGTTCAACAACCTCTTACAATTAACAAGGAGTTTTGCTGTATTTATCTCTTGTTCCTCAGTGATCTTACCTGCAAGAAACATGAAAAGAGGCTTTAAAGTGTCCTTTATTTTCTTGAAGTCAGTAAAATAATCACCACTAACGTTCAATGCTTCTAGCCCATTGAAGCTTTCCCTCAATTCTTCCGGCTCCATAGGCTTACTAGGTGTTTCCAATAGCATTTCCAAATCATTCCTAAACAATTCAAAAGTGTACTTCTCATTTTTACTTTCCTGGTTCCCAATTTTCAACGGAGAGTCCACAGTTTCTTTTGAAAAAAGTAACTTATTAATCCCCGTGGAATTTGATTCATTGCTAGGGAGAGACAGATTAGACTTTTCCACAGTTTTATCGATGAACAGCCAAACTTCGGAAAATTGGAAATAATCATATTCTCTACTCAGAAGATCCTTATAGTTGACAATTATTAACTTGAAAAGATCATAGCCCGTAGTGGCAGATTCATAATTATTGCCAGCAATAAATTTCACAAGTTTGGCATGCCTCATGATTAGTTTGGTGATCAAATGCAAAGTATCAAGGTAGTATATGATATTTTTACCCTCATTTTTCAATAAGAATTTAACGAAAACTTTGAAAAACACGGTCAAATTATCACAGATGGAATAGAATCGGTAGAAGTTGGTGATGATGTTTGGGGTGATATGGATCAATTTTGGTGAAGCAGCAATACTTGATTTGACTGCTGTAGTAAACCAGTTGACTAATAAAAACTTCAACCCGACATTTAATCCTTTGATATACGTCAAGTTTGTCTCGAAGTTTTCGTCAAAATTGTTATTCACTAATTTTTCTATAAGTTCACTTTGAAGTATTTGTTTCCCAGTCTCAAACTTTTCCTTGAAGTTGAAACCTTCTGGAGTCCATTTCTGCAAAATGCTATCACACTGCTTGTTGTTTAATACAGGGAGGTTCTTCAAAATAGCCAAATGAGCATCGACTTGCAGACTGTAGATTTTATTGTCATTTCCCGGAGTTATGTAGAAGATTCCCGAGGCAATTAACTTTCGAAGATAAGAAGATATGGTGATCACTTTCAATTGGTATAATTCATTAATCAACACATAAAAGTTGTAGTTATTAATGCTAATATTCTCTTCCCCGACAACATGGTAGATGATTTCTAAGATTTCATTCTCGAATTCAGCCTTTGTAGTGTTCATATTTTTCGCCGAGGTATTCTGTAGCACTTTCCTCTTCAAGAAGTTACAAACCGTCAAGATTCCTTCGCTAGAAGGAGAAGAGTCCCGGGCAGAGGTTATGCACCAAATAATCACCAACTTTAAATTTGTTTTCCAGGAATAAGCAGAATTCACTTTTTTAGGTCTTAGGTGCGTAGCCAATTCATCTGTGAGGGCTAATTTATCCAATTGGCTAATGATTTTTAGTATATCGTCACTACTCCGATTAATGTACGTGTGGTCACCTCTTTCCAATGCTTCTTGTGCTATTGGGGACGGTGATGGCACTGATTGACTACTGGAGCCGGGAACGTTAAGAAAAGAACTTCTTCTATTGGCGGGAGGTGCCATTTCTGCCGGAGGAGTTTGGTATAGGTGTTTCATATTAAGCATCAAACTCTCGTTTCTATACTTCACCAATTGAAGTTGTTTATGGAGTTCTTCATGTTCTGCGGCAGATACCGTATTGGAGTTATCTTCTAATAATATTCTGAACAATACTTCATTGATTAGTATCCAGTAATTAGGAATAATAAACACATTGGTGTTGTATCTGAACAAATAACCAACAGAGTCAGAAATGAGAATAAGGATGCTTTGCTTGAGTTTTTGAGGTAAAGAAGACGAGGACATGGGAGAAGTTTGGCGATTAGCGGATGATTTGGTGGAGTATGCCGGGATTTTTTCGATGAAAAAGTAGTTTAGTAAGAAGAGCTCACTGAGTTCCTTGCACAAGTAATCAAGCTTGATGATATCATTCCAAAAGATCTTTATAAGAGTCAAAGCAATCAAAGTTTGGCCGTAGTTGAGAGTAATGTCCATTGGTAGTAAAGAATCTTCGTCTCCACGTGAAGCTGCGAGGAACTTATGAGGCTCCAACGGTAAGCCTTCTCGTAAGAATTTCAAAATTGCCGAAAGAAAGAAGGTTCTGTCTAGTAAGCACTCAATGTATAGGGCTTGGATATAATTCAACAAGTAAGTTAGTTTAGCGGAATATTGTTGTTTCCTTTCTGGCGAATGAACGTTTCCCAAGTCTCTGGCGAATCTGTAGATGTAGTCCACCACTTGTTGGGACCATTCCTGGAGCCATTGGGCTTCAAGGGACTCCAAAGACGGGAGAGCTATACTGCTTGGAAGTGGACTGTTTGATGTTTGGTGCTTCGACAGAAGTTTCTTCCGGAGGACAAGGAATTCACTGTAGAGAGAACATTTTGTGAACCAGATTGCTCTGGGTAAAGGAACGTTTTTTGAGCAAAGACTATCGACCAACACCTTATTTCTTATACCATGAGGGAGCTTATTGGAAAGTTTCAGTAGTGGGATATTAGGATTACTTAAATCCTTTAACCAAGACTCCTTTTTCAGGGCCGTTAGTGTGACTCTTGGGGGGATTTTGAAGTTATTAGAATCATATTTGATTTTATTGAGAACTTCGTTTCTGGTCTTATAGGCGTTGGTTAAATGCTGGGAGAGTTCCTTGAGGATGCTGTTGCAGTTAGTGGTAGAGGAAAAGATGGTAGCCTGAATCAAATTCCTCGATGAATAGTACTCATTGGCTACGTGAGGAGCTTCGAAGTAACCTTTGTTGGAGAACGAAGAATTGTTCAACTTTTCTCTCTCGGCAGCAGCTTTATCCTTCGGGAGGTGCGTATGGTCCTTCCACGGTTCATAGTCGGGATAAGTCTGTTCTTTTATATCTTCAGACTCGTTGTCAATGTCGTTCATGGGGTAGATGGGGAGATCAGGCTTCTCCATCAGGTACTTGAGTGCTAGAAGTTCATCTTTGGTACTGTTTGAATACGACGTTCGGTTGTGAGACGATAGCAAGCTGTTCCTGTTCCTGAGTTTGGACATGGCCAATTGAGGTTGTGAGATGGAGATTGAAGAAGGGGCCGAGTTGGAGGTAGAAGAGAAATGATGAAACGGAATTGATGCGCTCTGGGCCGATTTAGCGCGGGTCCGTTTGGTGCAAAATACGGCCTACTGAGGGTCAGCGGACAGTGTTGGATTGGCAGAGAATTTAGAAATGGGCAGAGAGCTTTTAAAATAACTGTAGACCTACCACTAAAACCAGAGAAATTGAAGAAGAGTTGCCCATTTCTAGCTGGCATTCTGTGCAGAAGGCTTCTTTACGGGACGAGGAAAAATTACGGTGCCATAGCAATTGCCGGAGTCACTCCAGTTCGGCCGAATTCGGCTGAGCGCAGAAAAAAGATGTCTGCCTGTTATAAGAATAAACTATTGAAATAGTACTACTCTTATCGAAATGCTTCACTATTTCTGCTACTAATACTGTATTTATCTATTTCTACTGCTAGTGCTGCATTTATCTATTTCCACTCCTATTGAAATATTTACTTTTTTCTACTACTAGTTTTGTATTTCTCTATTTCTACTAATATCTCTCTTTCTCTGCCAATTACATCTACAGTGCTAGTTTCACTAGTGAATAAAAATGTATCTTGTTTACGTAAAGTCTGTTCTACTACCAATCATCATCATCATCATCTTCCTCATCATCACTGTCTCTTGTAGCCCCTCTCTTCTTCAAGGCGTCAGCAAGTGAGCCTGCCAATGTAGTCTCTTCGTTCTTCTTGGCCTTCAATGCGTCGGCTAAACCATTGCCCAAGTTGTTACCTGAGGTCGTAGCATTTCCATTGCTTACAGCGGGCCTGTGGCTGGCAACATTATTGGTTACTGGAGTTGGTGCTGGTGGTACAGTTGCGCTTCCATTCACAGGTGGATCACATGGCGTCATATAGTCCAAAGGAGACCAACCTTCTACTGTTTCCTTCAAATCTTTAACAAGACCCCATTTACCATTGATGCTGGTAACATACACAATCTCATCCTTCACAAGAGGCACCGACCCGGCAACGGAACCATCGTAATCATACAACGCTTTGTAAGTAGGATACTTGGGCTTTGATGCCGCAGTGAGGGCCGGTGGTGGAGGTGGAGCGGTTTTCTTCACCGGAGGAGCAGGTGCCACTTTCTTCACTTGACGCGGCGCTGGAACTGGCTTGGCCTGAGGTTGATGAGTGGCTTGTAGAGGCTTTTGAATATGTTGCTGATGATATGGCTGTTGAGTAGAGTTTTGGTTTTGGTTTTGATTTGGGGTTGGATGTGCGTATGCCAGCTGGGCAGCAGCAACTGCTGGTGCTGGTGGAGGTGCTTTTCTTTGGGGTGAACCTTGACTTGCAACTCTCTGGTGCAGTGGCTGGTGGTTTGGTTGATGGTTCTGAACTGGTGGCTGATGGTGCTGTACTGGTTGCTGAGCCGGTTGTGGTGGAATGTATGGTTGATGGGATTGCTGAATGTTCGCTCTAGCAACTGGTTGAGGGGCATTAACAACTCTTCTCGTAGCTCCACGATTATAGTACTTACTGTAGTCAACCTTTCCGCTAATACCTCTTGGTCTTTTAGGGTTCCGACTACTACCAGGTAATCCATTTCTGACAGTAACAGTACCCGACTTATACACATCCCCATGCACGGGAATTGTACTATCTGCTCCAGGAACAAACTTGACAGTATGGAACTTTCCTGCTTTCTTCTGGTAGTCGACTGTAGGTCCAATTTTAACAATTAATCCAGGATTAATCTTCTTAATCGTGGTGATCAACTCTGTCTTGAAGTCCAAATTGATGAACACATCCGGAGTAGTTGGCGTTGGTGAATGTAAGGAAACCGCAACCCAGTTATCTTGCAAATGTGATAATCCCACGTAATTGATTGAACCTACAGGAATACTGAATTCTTTTTGCAAGCTGAGTCTTTTTTCCACCAAAACTTCGGCAATGACAAAGAGACTATTTTTGGTAAGAATGAATATTCTAGGAAGTCTCTTCGATGATCTACCAAACTTGGAAAGAAGAATCTCCCCTTTGGCAGAGAACATAACTTTCTCGTTGATACCGGTTTGGCTCACTAAAAACTTTCCGTATCCACTAGTGTCATTACATCCCAAATAGTCTCCCATATAAGCTCTGGAACCTAACATGGACATTCTACGACGTTCTTTTCTTCCTGCCAAAAGCTTAGTACCTTCATCACGGAATTGTTCGAATTGATTCCCATGATTTTTCACTCTCCAGGCTCTTTGAATCGTTTTGGCTGCATCTTCTTTTCTCTTCACATATCTTCTCCATGCTCTTTGGATTCTAGCTGCCATGTTGTGCCAGTACTTATCTCTCATATCTTCCAATGCAAATAAGGTTTCTGGTGTCTTGATAAAAACTTTGGTTGTCCCCATTTGGAATTCAGAATCAGGTATATGACATGCTCTCAAGATCTCACGAACGGCAGTGATATCATCTCCATGCCATATATAATCACCAGCATATCCCGTCACAGGAGAAAGCAAGTAGAATCTTTGAACGAACTTATCAAAGGTGGTTCTGTAGGCAAAACCGGCTCTTCTAATACGGACATTCTCTTTTAATCCCAAATACTTCACTTGATGCAAAACCTGTTGGTTATCGTACTCTTTGGGTCTTTTAGTTTGATTGGGTTTGATGGTTCTAATATACGACGGCAGGCATTGGGAAAGAGTATCTACCAATGCATTGGCACTTCTTTTGATCTTATCGGATGCGGTTTCTGGTCTCTTTTTCGAGTCTGTTAACAGCTGTAAAAGTTCCGATGGGAATAAAACACCAACGAATGGATTGGTAGAAGTCGAGAGTGCTTCTAATAAATCCCTTAGCATACTGTCTTTGTTTTTATCAGTCATACCGGCCACTTCATAGGTAACATCACCGGCATAATGTTTGATAATGAACTTTCCTCTACGATCTTCAAAATGACGGTTACTGGCTCCGACCATGCTAAGTCTTTGAGCAAAAACCTGATCGGCAGCATCAGAATCGGCATGGGCTGTTTTGATCGAATCATTTAAAGCAGCAAATAATCCAGGTTGTGGTCTGGTGGCCTCAATTAAATCACACACAACCTTATTGTTGAAATAATCAATTGGAGTCCATTTAATTTTTTCTTGAACATATTCATCTTGTTCTGCTTTTAATGTAAGTTGAATGAAAATCTGTTGTAGTTTTTCATTGACATAATTTATACAAATTTGTTCAAAAGAGTTTTGCTCGAAAATTTCAAAACCATAAATATCTAAAATTCCAATAGATTTTTTTTCGACTGAAGTTTGGGTTCCTTTCAATGAAAGGTTGACTCTTTCTACAATCCATTCGAAAAGATTATTATAAATCCCTTTGGCCAAAGCATCACGAACAGAAGTGGCTTGAACAATATTTAATGGAACATGATAAGTGGAGCCTCGTCTCATTCCGTGAGAGGTTTGCATTACCCTTTCCACAAGACTCTTATTCAAAATCTCATCATTCACATCCAATAAATAGGCAATAAACTTCGTTACACTATCATCTCTGATGGCAGCATTTCCTGATTCATCTTCCACGAACGAGACATTACCTATCCATAAAATAGCTGCCAACATCCGGAAAATGTTATCCTGTTCTTGTTGTTGAAGACCGATCGTTTGCATCGCACGCAACGTATCCTGGAAATCTTTGGCATCGTCAATACCATCTACATTGATACACTTAGCAGCGGAGGTGTAAATGTAAGTCTCTGGGCCTTGGAGTCCAAATTGTTGCTTATACTGGGGAGGACAGTTTTTGGTGAATTGGTAAAAAATATGGAAATTACGTTCATTGGTAATTTGAGAAACCACTCTCTGTTTTTCCAACAAATAGTTGGTGATATGGGCAGCAATTGGCTGATAAGTAGAAGGATTGAAATGAATTTCGAGGTATTTCCCATGACGAGAAGAATTGTTATTTCTCAAAGTTTTAGCACATCCAAATGATTCCAACAAAGGGTTGGTGGCCAAAACCATATCTTTAATCTTGGTAATCCCGCTATTACTTGAACTCTGATCGTCTACAGATACATTAGCAATATACTGCATGATCTGCTTAGCAGCTTCGGTCTTACCAGCACCGGATTCACCCGAGATGATCACACACTGGTTTTCTCCATACGACTTCAAATGATAATACATCGATTCGGCAATAGCGAAAACATGGGGCGGAACTTCCAACCGATTTTTCCCTTTATACTTGTTCAAAGTAGCTTGAGTATAAATACCGAGATCTTCGAAAGGATTGACCGAAATCAACACATGGCCAATATAGGTATATATGGTACTGTTCATGAACCGTTTATGTAAATTATCGTTGATGGCATCGTCGGTGATTTTGGAAAGTAATGTCAAATCAGACACTCCCACTTCTTTCTTCTTGTGGAGATCAAATTCGGCCTTTTTGATCCCACTTTTGGTGGGAGCCTGTTGTTGTTTGGTTTTATTACGACCACCTCGTTTTACTATAGCCATTTTATTAGATGATTGGTGTTGGATGGAAGAAAAGGGTAGTTATCACCAGGAAACTGAATTTTGGTGGCAGTACTCGGGCTGGGTGCGGGTATATGCAGGTCACTGACCCAAGAATTCACAGCCATTTAACCGGGGATGCACGGATGGGATGGGAAGACAAGGTATTAAGAAAGTGGGTGAGGTAATGGGACTGAAGTATGGGCTACAGTATAGGCTACAGGACCATAGTGACGTCCACGGATAGAGGTGGTCTGTGAGATGGTAATTCTTGGGTAAAATGCGGAGTGAACAGGTGAGAGGACGGCGTCAGAGATAAGCAGAAAAGATGAATTGGAATGGAGTAATGGAAGGGATTTGGACATACATGTAACAGCTGTCTGAATATTGTACTTTTTATCTGCATTATTTTCATAAGTAGCTTAATGTCTGAAATTTTGACATAAGTTATGATGTGGCGAATGTCTGCAATTTAACTGTTCCCTAAGCCATGCCGAGAGATACAATGTCTGCTTGTAGGTGTCAATTAGCTGCCTGTAAACGAACTTATTGTACATATATACCCTCGCCTTTATTATACTCTGCTTGTTAAATGTTTGTATGCTGCTACAATTGTCTGTTTTATTTGCTGCGAAATGTCTGAACAGCCAAAATCTTTTATACGGTAAATTATTTGTACTCTATAACAATGCAACGGGTTGATTCTAGTGAGACCAGAGCCTTATCATCTTATCTTTACCTCCACTTGCAACTTTCTTCCCATCAACGCTCCAGTCTACAGCATACACCTCATCCGAATGCCCTGGCAAGTCCACCTTGAGTTTTCTCGTTCTTATATCCCATACCTTAAGAGTTGTATCTTTGGAACAACTCACCAACAATCTGCTATCTGCAGACCAAGCAGTTTGGTATACTGGAGCAACATGTCCACGAAGAGTACCAATAAACGTTCCTTTCAAACCGTCCCAGATCTTCACTGAGTTATCGAAGGAACTGGAAGTAATATGACGACCATCTGGCGAAAACGACACATGGTTGACTAGCTTTTGGTGTCCTGTCATACGGCAGATTGGTTTGGAAGACTTGAGAGGTTCCCAAAGGTACATGGTAAAATCATCACTAGCAGTAACCATTCTCTCACTAACACTTCCACCGAGCTTGGCGACTTTTTCATACTGCTCAAGGGCCCTTTGACGTAATTCTTCGGAGCTAACCCTTGTATTTCCTGTCTGATCAAAACCTCCCTTTCTAAGCACGTAATCTGTAGAAATAGATAAATGGTTGACCCAATGAGCATGGCTCTTAAGAGTTTGAATACATTTTCCTCCAGCAGGAATATCCCATGCCTTGATGGTTTTATCATGAGATCCACTATAAACAAGATTGGATCCGGACCACTTCACACAAGAAACTGCATTAGTATGTCCACTCATGGTAAATAAGCAAACTCTTCTGGAGGTGTCCCAAATTTTCACTGTACCATCTTTGGATCCGGAAGCTAATCTTGGTGATTCACCTTTCTTGACTAAATGCAATGGTTCCCATGATAGACTGGAAATCCACTTACTGTGTCCTACAAAGGCACCTCCTAATGGATTCCCTGTGCTGGCATCCCACACTCTTACTGTGTTATCCATGGACCCAGTAGCTATCATGGACCCACAGGGAGAATAAGCAATGCAAAGAACCCAGTTGGTGTGACCAGAAAGGGTGAACAACGGGGTTTGAGTATTACAATCCCACACTCGGGCAGTAGAATCACCAGATCCCGAGCACATTCTGCTTGAGGTATTGGGAGCAAACTGACAACACAAGATGGTGGATCCATGACCTGAGATTGCAGCACTAGACCGAGAAATGGGTTTGACTTTGAAGACAGCACGGGGAGTATACACCAATGTCATGAAATCTTCCGTGGTTTTGATTCCTGGCTTCAACACTGAAGTATATAAGTTTTCTTGTATATCAATGAGTTTATCTCCAGCGCCATTTTCTTCAGAGTTAAGCAAGGAGAAGGAATAAGGTACTGGATCATCTGATTCACCATGGAGCTGGTTCAAGAGTTCTTCCAACTGCTTTTCGGTGATGCCCCCAGGAACTCTGATGGATCCTCCAATAGATTCCCCAGTGTCTGATGCTTGGAACTTTATGAGGACATTGGGCAAGTCTGCGGGTATAAGATCGACTTCTCGCACCTGCTGTGCTTCTTTCTTCTGTTTCTTCGAAGGTGGAGGTATTACCGTAGCCATTTTAGTTAGTAAAGGAACAGAAAGTAGTAGCTAAAAATTGGTCTCTTAATGGAAAATATGAGATGAGGTTTATGTGCAGGAATTTGATTAAGTTGCAAAATATGAAGTGAAAAATCGCCAAAAAGCCGTATGGTATCAAATATACCGAAGACTTATGAATTGTTTAAACTATGGGCAAGCGAATGCATAGGGGTGAGTATGGGTTTCGCATCATGCATAATCAGACATGTGCGGACTACTTTTGTTCAAAAATAATTATTAGTGGTAATTTACCATGATATAGTATTGAATAAATGCGACTTTAAGAGGAAGCTATGGCTTCATTCCGGAAGAGAGAGAATGGAGCCGTTTAGCTCGTCTTCCGAGTCTTCGACGACCCACTGCAGATCAGAAATGGCGTTGTGCAAATTATCGGGGGGAAGTTGAGTGCTGGTGGCCTGTGGAAGACGTCTCGCCTGGCTCGGGGTCATATTGGGAGAAGACGGAATGTTGCTTATCTGTGTGTGTGCGTTTCTCTTAGTCTTTTCTAGATCTTGTATCAGTGTATTCGAGTTTCGTCTCTGGGTGTTTGGGTTGCTCACTATTTTGTCTAGATCTGCTATTGATGCACTTGGATTCCTTATCTGGATGCCTGTTCTCATAGGGGATGACAACTCGATTAATTTTGAAGGAGTAATCTTGCAGTAGTCAAAGTATACTGGTTTGTTGATAGAAATCAGTCGTAGATTATCGACTTCTGCTACAAAAATCATACTAAGTTTCTTCAAAGCTCTGTTCGGGCTCCAGTCCTTGTAGAAGACAATCCTAGAGGTTATCAATGAATCGATAGACAAGTTAGCATTTTTCCAATACGAGCCATTATTGATCTGATACTGGTTAATGAGAGAAGGGACAAATGCCATTCTCCCCCCACGATTAGTGGACACCGAGGAGTCAAAGAAAGAATTATTGGCCGAGCTTGGTGGTGATATCTGCGAGCTTGAGTCTATTTTAGCCCGGGAGTAATACTTAAATTTGGAGTCAAGTCTTCCCACAAGCAAACAAACCAGTTCATTGTTTATGGTGAATTTTGAAATGAGGTCGAGAAGCTTATTTACATGAGTGTCAGCTTTGGTGATGGGGTTTTCTATCAATAAGTCAGACTTTGCTGGAAGCTCGGGGAGTTTGAAGGAAGGGTCTTCTTGAAATCTTTCTTTGTTGTTTAGGGCCAATGAATTACGATATATATGAAATTTTAGTAGAGACTCTTTTTGGACCGATCGGAGTTCTAATTTATAAGAGTCGATTAAATCATGGATATCATTAATGATTATTAGGACAGAGCCACGGTCATAGTCGCCGATTGTGGTGAAAAACTGGAATAAATGTGCAAATGTCTTGATTTTATAGGAGGTGATGTTGTCCCACGAATCAAACCCCACAGTTTGTTCAAGCAATGGCCATGGGAAAGACTGGAGGGTATCTATGACGATGACTTTGTTCAGGGTGTCGTGATTAAGATGGGATACAATTATGGAACAGACCACGCAATACATGGCGTTAAAACCAGGAACGGACTGGAGATCAATGATGCCGCTGTTGGAGTTGAAGGACAATAACGAGTCGAGAGTAGGAATGGACGTAGATAAATGAGTGAATGCTGGCTTCTGCAGCATCATTTCAAACAAAGACATGGCGAATGTGCGAATGGATATGGGTCTTTGAAGACCCTTAGGTTGTGACGGGTTTACAGGAGTTGGCGATAGACTTGAGTTGGAGTTTTGACGTGCCTCATATTGGGTTCACGGGTGTTTTTTAGACGCGACAGAATACAGTTGCAGCCAATAGAACGAGTAAATAGAGACATGAGAGACAAGAAATGGAAGACATAAGAGTCATCAGAGACATCAGAGACATCAGAGACATTAGAGATTTGAGAAAATTAGAAACACGAGAGATCTGGGCGAAAATTGAAAGAGAATTGGGGATTAGACCTGCTAGTTACGGGTTTCCCCAATACTTGATTGGGAAACTATGAAAGTCTCCAATCCATCTGTACTGGGAGAGCTATTTTTCAAGATCTTCAACTCCCAGTCTAAGTGTTGCTATCTAGTTTGAATATGGTGTTCGCTAAATGTCTTAAGCTCTTACGATTACTTGCAGTTCTTCTATCACCGACAGTGTGATTGGCATCCAATTAGGCAATCATGTCAGACAATAGTCACAGACAAACTTAACCATTCCAGCTGAGTCCGTCCATCTGAAGCTAGAACCGTTACACTCTACCCCACATGCATGCAATGTCTATTATCGTCAACGGATATAACGCTTACATTTGATTGTCTTCTGCAAGATACGACAACAATTGCTACCAAATAGGTAGCCATGTCACCAGCACAGGACAAGCTTTTTCGCCAATTAAAGTTTCGCAATTGGTGAGGCACAACCACTATCCTCGATTGGATCCTGCTCCAGAGATAATACATTGTGCATTTCCGTATGAATGTTTCAGTTCCATAGCCCCCCCGGACACCAACAGGGCCATTTCCAGATACCACAGTTCTATTGTCACTCATCTGCGGGACTACTCTTTTCATTGGTTCTCTCTGGCTCTACATCAAATGCTTGCTGCTGCAAGTAACTGCTCACCTACATACACCAGCAGCCTCCGTGCGCTTTTCTCCACGGCACCATGGTCACAATGCAGGGGTTCAGTGAAATTGTCGGTGCTCCTTCGCCTGTTCACTACCTTTTTCTCCCTTGTGCTAAACCCTGTTATTTCCGCCGCCTTTGGTTATCCCTTAATCACACCAGTTGGCTGCCCTGGTCCCATCCGTACCTCTTGCTCCTCCCTGCATACTGGTGCCAGAACAAAAGAGGCAACCATAAGGTTGAAAACAGCCGTTTATTTATACTCTTTTGCTATAGGTGGACGGACTAATTTGCATTGTTCTTTTGTCACTTTTAATTCTTTCTAGTTTAATGGTTAGTATCTTGGGATTGTTCTATTATCAATTGTAAACTAAAAGCAGTTAATTTTCCTTTATCAATTAGTTTCTTTTTAATCATTTAATTTTTTTTTTTTTGTATTTTAATCTCATTTTTTCATTTGAAGGGTTTTTCACTTTCCTTCCTTTTATCATCCTATAATATTCACATCAATGGCAGGCCAATCGTCGCCTGGTCAGAAAGATAAGGATAAACCTTATCAACTTCCTTCCCTCAACCCTCAAGGAGCTACTCCCATCAATGGTGCTAACGCGCTTAATCATACTAGCACCAGACGTCCATCGTTGTTTCGAAACCCATCATCCACAAATATGATTC
Organism: Isabelozyma heimii; assembly: GCA_030555995.1. NCBI lineage: Eukaryota > Fungi > Ascomycota > Pichiomycetes > Serinales > Metschnikowiaceae > Isabelozyma > Isabelozyma heimii. Next base: position 125,812 of record JANIVW010000004.1, read on the forward strand.
ATTCATCTTCAGGGAATTATTCCTATAATCTAGACAAATCCAATCATTCTCCATTTCCCTCCATTAGCCTGAAAATACCTCCTGGTAACTCCAACGGCTACATTCCCCCCTCGAGCTCTGAAAGTAGCACCTCCAATAACTCTCCTTCCACATTGACACCACCTTCCGGGTACTCCCCTCATATGAACCCGCTGTCCACCAATTCGAGTAACACCAGTAACGATTCCACAGCCATGAACAAATCAAATTCATTACAACCGGCAAACTCGAACGTCAAACGATCGCGGTCTAAATCTCGTTCTTTGGTCCAAACCCTTGCTAATAATATGCATAACAACAATCTGTATCTTGCCCAGGAAAAGGCTTATTTGAAGAAAATTAAGAACCAGTACGTGGACGACTATTACACCAAGGGTATAACCGGCGCCGACGAGGAGTTTAAAGAAAGCGATACCAACACAAATGATGACTATGATGAAGGTGACGACGTTGATCATGACGAAAACAGTGATTTGTTGGCTGATATCGATGATGATAAGTATCAGATTGACTTCAGTTTGGCATTTTCCATCATGAAAAAGACTAACATCAACCTTAGTAATAAGACTTTCAATCAAGTATCTCGAGAAAATACTGATGATCCTGCGGTGATTGAACGACTCGAATGGCAAGCAATGTTGACTTCAGTGTTGACGGGGGATGTTGTGAGATCAGAAAAGACGAAAATCATCAATAATAATAATCTTGAAGATGGCCAAGAATCATTTATTTATACCCACTCGAAGAAAAATATCTGGTTCGGAGTAAGAGCTAAATTGTTCAACCGTACCGAAGACGACCAAAGAAAAATTGTTTCCTATCGTAGAACCTTAGTGGATGCATTTATTGAAGATGTCTTGAAGTTTGAAATCCATTATGATGATCCTGTTAATGAACCTCCTCGTCAACAAGTGGTGGATATCCTAGAACGTTATGAGAAGGCTTGTGAGCTATGGATGACTATGAAAGAAATGAAAGCTGATAAACCTGCTTGTGGCAGCGAAGAATTTGAAAACAGAATCCATGCCTTGAATGCTTGGTTATCAATAACTGATGCGATAGCAAGACAAACAAAATCATTGAAGTTATGGATTGGTAATGATGAACTTGATATTACTAAAACACCCGTGGACACTGAAAATAGCTCCTCAACCAATTCTGATAACGAAGAAGATTCGAATAGTAATAGGAAGGTGGTTAAAAAGATTTTTAATGAAGATAATAAATCCTTGGCAGAAAGGCTTATGAGAGAGAAAGATGTGTTGACCATTTTCAAGTCCCGTATTTTCAATCCTTTGGCCCCATGGATGGTCAAATCCAAAGACACATATATTAGACTAGGACACATGTTCGAAATATTGAAACTACCTGATTATATCCATGATTTGATCCAATTATGTTACATTCCTATGAAATTAATTAAAGAAATCATCAATGTGAGATTGTCTTACGCCAGGAAATTACAAAATCCGACTCTTATGATGATTGACCAAATGATTGATGATTTTAAATCGTACATTACTATTGCCTTAGAAGTTAAACTGGGGGTCATGGAATATTGTAAGCCCGATCCTAGTAAAACCTGGGTATTGAGTGACCCATTCGATAATGAAACTTCGGACTTTGATAATGTGGTGATCGAATCAGTTAAATACTTTTTGGTTTTACTCAATAGAAAGTTGATTGATAGTGCTCGATCCTCAAGTACTTTCCGAACTTTCAAAGAACCAGATGAATTGGAAGATACATGGAATTATCTCAAATTACTTGGTCGTTACGTAGAAGGAACCAGCACAGTAGTAGCTGAAAGTATTACTTTATTAACTTCCAAAATGGTGCATAGACTATTTGCTTATTTTAATAATCAGATAAGATCGACTCCGACTCAAGCACAAGGTACCAGTGATTTAATTAGATGGTATACTTCCACCACTGAAAATTTCAACTCCATACGTCGTAAGTTAGCAAGATTTACTGGCCAGCTTTCTCGTGATTTTAGTAATTCATTGGTCTTCGAAATACCGTCCACACCAAGCAATAGAACGAAGCTATTACTAGAAAACTTAAGATCAACCAATCATTTCTTGGTATATACGGGCACTGTTGAATCGCAAGGTACTTACTTCTTTGCCAGTGCTGAGTTACTAGGAAATGAACATGAGATTTTGAAAATTCTTAATGGTTCTTATGTTGGAATTGATCCTAATGGTTCTAGACTAGAATTTTCTGATTTGTTGAAAATAGTTCAGAGTGAGAATGATAAATTGGAAAACTTACAACCGAATCCATACGATCAAGCCCGTAACTCGCTTCCTTCTGAGCCCGGTGATTTCGCTTATATCATTGCATTATGTCCTGCCAAACCAATTGTTTGGGAAGGTACAGTTATTAGTATTCCTCTTGACAACGTTCCTATTTCTGATGTCAAAGTGGGCCAAATGCTTGTTGTTACCAAATTGCCTAATTACAATTTACATTTTGTTAGAGAACGTTTTTTGGAAGTTGTTAGTGAATCCATGATGGTTGGAGGTGGACTCTCGAGACCAATTGGTCAAAGATGCTCTCTTGATAAAGTGCACCAAGAATTAACGAAAATAAACAGGGCTTTCTTCAGAATGTCCTTAGCAGTTCTTGATTCTGTGAAAAGTGTTCGTGAAACTTGTAAGGTTTCTGCTCCCGAAGGAGGATATCAAGAATTAATTAACAACTTTTTCGTGTACGCTCGTGATCATGGTAAAAATACGGTAAAAAACCTTGACTCTACTAGAAAATCAACGGTAATCATGAAATTAATTCAATTATCTATTGAATGGGTCAGTTTTATCTGTGATGATTGTATCCCTACTGATCGTAAGACATTCAGGTACTGTGTTTTAGCATTAGAATTTGCTATGGATATGACAAGAGGGTTTAATGTGCTCGTTCTAAGTAACGAACAATTTTATAGGTTGAAATTGAAAGTTGCAAGATGTATGTCGTTGCTTATTTCTCACTTTGATATTATGGGTGCAAGATCAAGTGAAGCTGAGAAGAAGAAATTACTTAAATGGAGTTCTCAGAGACATCGTATTGAAAACTCTGCCGATGACGAACACATTATTAGTGCTTATCACGAAGATGTAATGAAAGCACTTGAAGAAGTAGAGGAATCAAGGAAAGGATTAGAGGAAGATTTACACTCAGTGGGAAGAGTTTTGGATGTTACAGATCTGGAATATCAATTTGTTACTTTATTAGCTTCATCATTTTCAAGTGTTTCTATCAGATGGCAAAAGAAGTCGTTTATTGGCAGTGGTTCATTTGGTCAAGTTTTCCTTGCTGTGAATTTAGATACTGGAGGCTTAATGGCAGTGAAGGAAATCAGATTTAATGATAGTCAGTCGATAAAAATTGTCCCTTCGATTAAAGACGAAATGACGATTCTAGAAATGTTGAACCATCCTAATGTAGTCCAATATTACGGAGTAGAAGTGCATCGTGATAAGGTCTATATTTTCATGGAATTCTGTGAAGGTGGTTCACTTTCAGGCTTATTGGCTCATGGTAGAATTGAGGATGAAATGGTGATTCAAATTTATACCCTTCAAATGTTAGAAGGGCTCGCATTCTTACATCATCAAGGAGTTATTCATCGTGATATTAAACCCGAGAATATTCTATTGGATCGTAATGGAGTAGTTAAATTCGTCGATTTTGGCGCAGCTAAAGTCATTGCTACAACAGGAAAAACAAGAGGAACTTCGTCTTCTATCTCCAAAGCCGGAGGGGTGGGAAACCATACTAATGTTAATTCCATGACAGGAACGCCAATGTATATGTCTCCAGAAGTTATCACGGGTCAACATTCAGACAAGAATGGAGTGGTCGACATTTGGTCTTTAGGATGCTGTGTGTTAGAAATGGCCACTGGGCGTCGTCCATGGGCTAATTTGGATAATGAATGGGCCATAATGTATCATATTGCTGCTGGGCATCAACCAGAATTACCCTCCAAGGACCAATTAACCGAAGCAGGTATTAAATTCTTATCCAGGTGTTTAGAGCATGATCCAAAGAAGCGGCCTAGTGCAGTAGAACTTTTGAATGATCCATGGATTGTGAAAATCAGACAAGTGGCTTTCGATTCTTCAGAGAGTGGAAGTACTCCTACATCGGAGGCTGGATCTGATTTTCAATAGGTAATTTACATATCATTTCCTTTCTGTATAATTTTCCGGACATGTAATAAATTGTAATATAAATAATATTTCTAATGTCATACAATAATTTTGACCCAAAAAGAGTCATATTACTTTAGAATTAGAGAATAAACAGGTTACTACAAGAGATGATTGCATCTATTGATATATGTTTCGGTAAGTTGTGAATTTTATTGGTATTTACAAGTATGAACGTCTAATTCATTAACATTAGTGCTTCAGGCACCGATTTGGTTATTGAAAACCTCATTGATTTCTTCAACAACGTCTCCCTTGACGTTGACATATCCAGCATGTTTGTTCACTACCACATTATTGGCTTGTAGACGAGGAAGCTGTTTCAATAAGTCTGCCTTGAACTGGTCCAAATCCCCCTTGATTCTCTTTATTTCAGTTGTTATTTTGGTGTTTTGGACTTTTTTATACACAGGCCAGTACCCGAATTTGGTTTTAGCGATATAATAGTTATTTTCTCCGAATCCATTATTTGGCAAGTCTTGGGCTGAAATGGATGATAATGCTGGAAATTGGTACAACTCAGCGGCTGACTTTGGGGTTGCCACTCTCACGGATCTGAGTGCTATTCTACTAGTTCTCATATTAAATTCAAGTTATCTATTGAAAAGAAAGTAACTTTCACTTTGAATTTTTCATTATTGAATTTTTCAGATGTAAAAAAATGTCGCACTACATGAAATTTTTTTTTGCAAATGTCAGGCAGGTGCGACATTTTTGCAATCACTACGATAACTTTCATAACTTGATTGTCTCAAAAAAGATGATAGTTGAGAGTGTCTGATAACATACATCCATCTTATTAATTTTTGATTTATGAAATAGTGATGTTTTCATGATTGTGTTAATAGCTTTTCACTATTTTGCTGCTGCCTCTCCTCTTCCTTGGAAAGTGTACCCTCAGTGATTTCGTCCTAGTTACAAACTATAATCTCCTTTCTTTTTCACTAATATATATATATAAATAAATACCCTTCCTTAACTTTATGTCTATATATAGGAATCTATACAGGCAATAATGCCTCAGGAGCTCTTATCTCCGAGATTTCTTGTTTCGCTTCATGTGCTCTCATATGTCTGGTGAGTTGCGGCTTTTTATCGAATTCTTTACCACAAACTTCACACTTAAATGACTTGAAATGGATCTTCATATGCTTAGTAAGATTCGAACTTTCGCTAAATCTCTTACCACAGTTTGGCCATTTACATACCAATGGCTTTTCTCCCGTATGAACACGATTATGGATAGATAAACTTGAGCTGGTTGCAAATTTCTTCCCACATATGGAACATGAAAATGGCTTTTCTCCGGAATGTATTCTCAAATGCTGTTGCAACATCGAATCAACTGCGAAACAAGCCCCGCATATTTCACATTTACATGGCTTGTAAAGAGTGTGGATATGGATATGACGCAACAATTTCTGTCTTTGAGTAAAGCATTTACCATTGTTACGTTCACAACCAATCCAAGCACAATGATATATGGATTTTCCCAGTCCAATATGATCATTGATCAAATGGTGCTGTAAATCACCTGATGAAGCATGCTTTTTATTACATGAAATTGGTTTACCATCGGTATCAACCCCAATCTGCCACTTACAGGTAAACTCGCTATCAAGAGGATGACAACAAGACAGTTTGCAACTTTTTGCTTTTGGAGAAATTTTCATCGAGGTAATGTTCAATTGTGGATCAGGCTTTTCTTCTTCTTTGACTTTGAATAATGAAGGATCATCAACGTTATAGTTTGGGGAAGTAATCGATGACTTGGAGATTGAATTTGGGGTCAATGCGGGTGAACGACCAGCTACGAGAGTGGGTGCTGTGGTTGTGTCGAACTGACTATTATCGATATCGTGTTTTCCTCGATGACAATTCAAGTGGTCGATTAAAGTATTCAAATCATCATTCATAAAATTACATTCATTCCATTCACATTGGTAGAACTGGTTTTTTTCTCCATTACTTTTGAGGTCATACTCTTGATCAATGTGGTCGGTGATTAAATGCAGCATCAAAGTACTATCGGTGACTTTTCTGAAACAATTATCCCATTGACATGAAAATGTTGGCGATGATTTTTCTTGTGATAACAATTCAGGAACAAATGGATTGGAAGAAATAGAAGGTTGGGTCATAATGGGGTTGGAATTTCCTAAAAAGGTCAGTGAATCTGATTGAGCTTTATTATGTTTTTGTTTCTTGTTTTGTTGTTCTAGAAATTTGTTGAAGTTGTTGAATGTGATATAGAAATCGAAATCCGACTGCATCTTATCTGCTGTGGTGTTTCCTACATCGGGGATTTTGGTATGAAAGCAAGATTGATGTAAATGGTGATGACTAGATGGTTGTATTTCTGAATCATTAGCACTTGATATTATAGCTTCATCGGCAATCTGTTCAGACGTAGCATCCGGGGGAATAGGATGACAAGGATGAGGGAAATGGAGTTCGAAATTCTTCATATGTTTTTCATTGTGAATAGCATCCAATTTTCTCTTTCTTGATATTTCGGCGTCATTGATATGATCAACATTCTTATAGACGTTTTCTATCAAATTTTCGAAAATTGGTTTTTTATTCAACTGAAAGTCGCATAGATTATTTTGATGATGAGTGTTGTGGAAATCAAATGAATGGTTATCTTGTAGCATTTCATTGTTATTTGGGAAACAACAATCATACTGATTAGAGGCATTACTGTCGATAATCTTGTGATCTGTACTTTGGAGACAACTTGGATCGTTACAAATGTCATGATCACAGCAGTAAGAGTAATTCAAGCAGTTTGGATCATAACAACAGTCATCTTTATCATGTTCCAGTCTTTCTGCATGTTCCTTGTCTTCACCTTCATCTTTTAAGTTACAAGTTTCAGTACAATCAATACACGTTGATTCATTGATATCCACCAATACTGGATCTTTGTTAGTATCATCACAGTTGAAAAAGTAGCAGTCGTCAAGTTCGTCACAGAAGATGTCCTTACAAATATTCATTTCATCAAAATGATGACATTGCTCATCACTAAGCTCCTTTGACTCATCATTATGATGGTCATGGTGATCATGATTATGAATATGACCATGTATGTGAGTGTGGTCCTTATGTTTATGAATATGACCGTGAACATAACCATGGGTTAAGATTTGATCAGTAGCAGATTTTTCATGTTTCTGACCGATTAATTCAGCCATGGCAGAATTTAGGTAGTTCTTGTCAAAGGAATTTCGCTTGGAAATCACAGTGGAAGAAGCTGGTGAATTATCCGTAGCGGCAACCGAAGTACCTGAAGCAACGCTAGATACCGAAGATGTGCCAGAATGAGAAACGTTAATTTCCTGTACTGGTGATGAAGTAGATGCAGAAACAGCAGTATCCCGTCGTGATGGGTTAACAGAAGGAGAAATGATCTTTCTGCTCCCCAGAAGACCCCCCAGAGGGTCAGACAGTATGGGAGTTTTGTCAATAGAACTCATTTCAATTAGTTATTCAAAATTTGGTACCTCTTACCAGAGAATAACCAACAAAGAAGTAAGTATAAAAGCTGAAATAAAAGCTTTAGTAATAAAAAACGTAAGTAAAAAAAAAATACATCAAATTTTCAAGAAAAAGAATGTAGCACGTCACTAAATAATCAATCTATTGCCTTTTTTTTTTCTCCGGGGTATAATATTCAAAATGACATAAGTTGAATTAAATTTAACTTTGGTGGTAATTATGTCTTTTTTTAGACCAGTAATTATGTGCGACAAGTCTGGATCGTTTTCCAGCAATTTCAAAGAGAACAATCTCGAAGAGTACGATTAATACTTAGCTAAGTAGCACCAAATTTGTTCTAAGAAAATCACCTCTTTGCAAGATAAATGCAAATATTTGACAGTTCGCAACGACCCTGGTGGTTATCATCGTCAGAATCTAGCGATGCAAATTACACGTGAGTATCACGTGAGTAATACGCAAGAGATGCATTGATTGCAAATAGAGTATTGAGCCTACAGAAAAGGACACCAGGTGATGATATTGGCTATTGCTTGCGGAAGATAGACCAATATTAGTGCCTATGATTTCCGTGTAGTTGCCACTTCAGTTAAAGGGATGAGTGGAATGTGCAAGCACAACGAATGATAGTTTTCTACTAATACTTTCGTGTTACTCAACAAAGATATCTTTTTGACAGCATTTAGCAGGGCCTCAGAGAATGACCCGTGATCTCCTCACCTCATAGCCGAGCTGCGGCGCTTAATGCCACACATACCTTGGCTTCGGGTGAGTAAAATTTCGTTATATATTTATATATATATCAACTAGATTGAACATATATCCACAACTTGATACGTATATTTCATTGATACGAGCCAGAACAATCATCACCTTTTGTCATCCAATTGAGAAAAATGGTTAAAGAAATTGAATCCAAAGAAGAGTTTGCTGAAGCCATTAAATATGACGGCTTAGTTGTTGTTGATTTTTTCGCTACCTGGTGTGGTCCATGTAAATACATTGCCCCTATCTTTGACGATATTGCTAAGGAAAACCCAACCGTGAAATTCATTAAAGTCGATGTTGATAAATTCAATGATATTGCTAAGGGATACGAAATCGCCGCTATGCCAACGTTCATTTACTTGAAAGAAGGCAAAGAAGTTGATCGTGTCAAAGGTGCTGATGAAAGAAAGATTAAAGAAAAAGTTGCCGAATACAAGTAGATGTATAAGTTGTCAATGTTATGGGATTTATTCAAGCATGTAGCAAAGTTGTAGTGAGAGATGAGCCACAAGTTGAGATGATCTACAAGTTTCGGGAGTAGGCAAAGGAATTGACGTTACTGCTCAAAGAAGAATCAGCAATGGACAGTTACTCTAGGAAAGGTCATGGAGCCTGACTTAAGTGACAGTCTACCATCTAACGCAAGTACCTAACTGATACTAGCAAGATATCATCTAATTTCTCAATCATTGCTTATCTTCCAGTTATTTTTTGTTGAGGTAATATTTTTTGAGCTGTCAAGTGTCGGAATTGTTATCATTTTCGCAATCGTTTAGCACATCTTGGAAACTATGCCAAGAATTCGTTTACTATAAGGCGACTTCTGGCGATAAGAGCCATGGATCTAATGATATGAAGATGCAGGATTGATCATCAATGTCTTAAGAATGGTGCAAATTCACAAGTTGTGTTTGCATCCATCCTACCTTAAATACGAGTGAAAAGCACAGTGCAGTGGTTGTGTTCCCAGCGACGAAAATACAATCAAGTTGAACAAGTGATTTTGTGATTGCACTTCCACGAAATGAACGCCCGGCCTGTTGATGTTTCACTTTAGGTGCAAGTGTGAAGTGAGACAATAGGTAAGAAAATAGCTTGTGCATCAATAGGAAAGACTAGACCCATTTCTAGCCACTCTTTCGCGAAAGACAAACTAAATATCACGACTATCTTGCAGCCTGTGTATTCTGGAGCCGTCCAACTCTTAGTTTATCCACATATCACTGCCGTTGCTTTCAAATCTGACTTCGTGTGAGTGGTTAGGTACCGCAGAATTTCATGCATCATATTTTCTGAGAATTCTCCGGTGCTCTTCTGCTTCACCTACATGATACATACGCACAGCAATTACAAAAATATATGCATTACCGGAGGCAGTGAATAGATGATTTCTGCCCACAAAACACCACGCTCAAGTCGAGAACATCACGACATTTGAAATTCACAATATAGAATGGATTTCATCTTGGAAATCATAGTCTCTTTGTTAGCGATCGATTGTTGAGGCTAAATCTGTAGCTTAAATACAAAACCGTGAATTTCCCTCATTTCTATTGTTATCCACCAAAACAGTTCGAGCTCCCCCCCCCCGATGACCCAAACCTTCTTCAAAGGTAACAACGAGGTTATTTCTTCACAGTGGTGACACAACAAATATACGAGATTCAATGCTAAAAAGTGGTGTTTCCCTCTACTTCGGGTTTCCGTCCTCAGTGATGCTTTTCCCCTTTCCACTCGCCTCAGCTACCTCTAAGTGGATCTACCGTTGTGCATTGGAACTGCATCTGCCAAAGGAACTTCTCTCTCGTTCACGAATAGCTTACCCTGTTTTCTTCGAGTTTTGTGGAACATCAGCAAATCAAATCTATGTGCTTTCCTATTTGGGACAATTGCAAAATACCGGGAGGAAAAAAAAAATACTAAGTGAAGGAATAAGCAAACATCCATTTGTGTGTCCATATCCGAGGGGTTTAGAAATAAGGTTGGCGAGGACCTTACATTATTAATACATTGGCCTTTTCCTGCTTTGTTGATGGGGGGCTAATCAAACTAATAAACTTAAAGTAATCGATTGACTGCTGCTAGCAGGGTTGAGGAAAAAGACGTGGATAAACTGGAGCACACCCTTGGCCCTCAATAACAAACGAATGAGCTATGATCAACCGACAAAGGAAAGGGTCACGGTTGGAGATCTAATCTACAAACGGTTTGGACAATGTAGAAGTATAATAGTAGAAGTCTTACCCAACAAGTGGGAAAGTAAACATCACCCATCTCCTAATTGTACTCAATGAGGAAATGCTGGGTGAGTTTACTATGAGAGTCCCTTGTGTTATTCCCAATTAGGATATAATTAAAAATCCGATCTCCATCTCTGGCGCCTTTTTTTAGAATTATCATTCAGCAGGCTGGGTATAGGGAGTTCACTTCTCGCACATTTGGGTGGTTTCAAATGTTGTCATACTGTCAGTAGTTAATGGTTTTGTCTGTTATTGAAGTCAATTGTCGCAAATCTCTCCTCTTTTGTTGCCACCCGACAATAGAAGGCAAGGTTTACGCTAAACTGCCTATTCATCAGTGCACCGATCACGTTTTAAGTTCTTCTTTGAATTTACAATCCTGCGTACATTTGCACAAAGCTATTGTTTTATTCTCAAAATATAACTTATTTTTTAAGTATTTTAGTCTAACTGCATTATTTTTTAAGTGGAAAAAAAGTTTAACTCCATATTCTTTATCCTAGACATTGACCACTATTAAAATGAGGGTCAATTGGCCCCAATAAAAACCTCGCAAGGTACTTCGTTTTTCCTACTATTTACTGTTTCTTACAAATCTTCCTTTAGCAAAAGCTGGTTTCTTTGAAGGCGATAAATAATCCTATGTTAATATGATATTGAAAGATCTCCTACATAGGAGAAAGACCCAAGATCTAAGAAAAGAATCCAAGAATCATGAATTAACCACCACCAAAAAAGAGGTAACACCTACCAAAGATATAACTAAAAGTATCAGAAAATCCAAGAGTTTTATGAACCTACTTTCTTTGAAGCTCCCGAAATCAGTGTCTAGTAGCATTCTAAAAAAATCAACCTCATGTAACACATTACCGAAGCTGACATTAACACCTCCTATCTCCTTATCAGGATCAAAAATAAACTCTCCAGGAAATGTAGACGAGATAGAACTAAGCAATCATTCTGCCAGAAAACCATCCACTTTCGTTGATGTTTCCAGCTCCGATATTATTGATAGATATAATCATACTTCAATGGTGCAGGGGTTTCAACGAGTTACAAGTAAACCTTCTTCCAACAAAATTGTTCATCCTCGTCCAAACAGTGCAATGCCTGTGAAGTTCCAAACTCCTCAACACTACGATTTTTCCCAACCACTTACCCCCGTCAAATATACAGCCAATTCAATTCTTATTGAGGACGAAATCGATACTCTCTCCTTCGAAGAAGATTTCTCTCATAGCACTACTCGCCAATCAATGAGACCGAAAACCTCCTCCACCTTCATGGGCAAAACCATTTCTCTTTCTAGTCATGGACAATTTGATTCAACCATGCATTCACTCAGTGAACCTTTTACTGATGCGGGTTCGATAGTGGATGCTAATATTCAAATCTATAAACATTATTCCGTTTCCAAACCTCCTCTTAAATTTGTTTCTACTTCAACTCCTGTCGAATCTCCTCCAATATCGCCATTAACTACTGGTTCGCTAGAACCTAAGCTTAGGAGCATACTTGGATCATACTCCATCAAAACTCAAGAAGTCGAAGACTGTTCGACTTCTAAGGAAGTTTCTTACCTAGAAGAAGACGAAGATGAGATAGAAGATGATGATGAAGAGGTGGAGACAGAAGGCGTCGAAGAGGAGGCGGAGATAGAAAATGAAGAAAGAGATACTACTGAACTACAAGCAGGGCCCACCAGTTTCACCTACAATGACACCACTTCTGGACTCTTGAATGATGCTGAACTTGATTTCACTGATGATAAAATTGATATGTTCAGATCTGAATTGTTAGATCTTGTCAAAAAGCATAAAGCAATTGTCCAAAAGCAACAAGAAGAAATAGACCATTTAAAATCATTGTTAATCCAAGAAAAGAAATATACCTCCTTCCTTTCATCATCTCCAAAAATTTCATCATCATCCTCTCCAAAAGAGCATCCAGCAAGAGCTTATTTTCCCCATACACCACTCCCAGCAACCCCAGACAACGAATCCTTAACCAGTCTGCTTACTTCTGCCAGATCCAGAAGAGTTAGAAGAGCTGGATTCATTCCTATCAACATTACAATTGCCAAAGATCATGATGAAAATTTGTCCGACTTATTGCCCCCTTTTAGACCATCTAGTTCACTTCCATCAACATCCTATGCCAACGTCAATAACCCTCACCTTTATTATGATCAACTAGCCGATTCATCTGGTTCTCTACCTGCACTCGATCAAGCGAGTGGTGATAAAAGAAACCATTCCGTATCATCTAATATCTCATCTGTTATGAGTGTATACCATGGCAACTCTACAATATCCAGTAAGGATGCTACTACGTCCCTCGAAAACCATAATCTCGAATGCAAAAATGGAGACTATTCTCCAGAGATTTCAAAAGAAGGGACCACATTAGATCATCCTGACACTTCGTTTACGTTTCAATTCTATGCTTAGACATTGCATCCTTATTAAATTAATTATGAACCATCGTTTTTTTTTTTCTTTCATTTCTCCCTTGTTTATTACTACTTATTTTATAGCATTTAATACCGGTGTCTTGCTACGCGGTTTCTCTTAATACATTCTTCAAATTCGTTTCAAATTTCAGGATCTTATGCATAGCCACACCATATAAAAGTATAGTACATCGACAATTATGTAAATTTCCAAGAAAGTAGAAACATTTACATTTTTCATGCAAGAAGGTGGCTCCACAATGCGCGCAACAACTGCGAGGTACAAATGTATTTATGTTACGTAGAAGTTAATTATAAAAGTTAATTCCAATAAGACCACAACAACATAACCTTAGGAGTTAATTTTTGTTTTATAATTCTTTGATTTCATTCTCATCAGCAACTAATCCCATTACAACTAAATACATGTTCAAATTGTTCAACAAGTTTTGCTTCTTGTACAAGTTAGCCAAATCCGTATTATCGATGGCTTTGGCTCTGTTCATGACCCCAAAGATCTCATCTCTAACCTCATCAACAATAATTCTTTGATGGCTCAATTTACCACCTAAAGATAAGGTGGCCAAAAATTGCCAAACATAGTTTTCTCTGGATGAACCATCATCAATATCTTCAGGAGGGAAAATAGCTGCAATTCTTGATTCCAACGAAGTGAATAATTCATCGTAACAAGAAGTCCACTCAGACAAATCGGTAGCAGATATAGTACCTTCCCCTCTTATAAGTTCTGCTCTGGATAACAAAGTAGTCAAAATAGACAACCCAATCTTAGTAGTGGAAACAAATGAAACATTATTATGTTCGATTAAAATCACCAATAATCCAATGATTTCATTAAATTTAAAGTCTTGAACTGCATTAATAAGTACCTTCGAAAAAGTTAATGAGTAAGTCTCAACCAATTTCAAAACTGGTTCTGGAACCTTCTTGTTCTCATGGGTAGTATACGAACCATTCTTGATCACCGTCAAGTTCTCAAGATTGGACATTACCAAAGTAACTATAGTAAGAATTTGTTCTCTGTTCAAAAATTTAAACAAACGAGGTAAAATCTTCAATGCTTTATTGTGGTTTAAGCACTGAATGAACGGATTAACAAGTGATTCGTCATCTCCTGAAATTGATGGTTGATCCAATACATGTAAAGAATCCCACAATGGCTTGGTATCGACTTCACTAGATAATCTAGATTCACTTTCCACATTCATCAATTTGGTAATGATATTTTCCATTACACTCATAGTGTCCTTCTTGGTATATCTCTTGATTGGCTTAGTAGGTGCCGAGATCGATGGAGATCTATCCTTCTTAAGGTCAGGAAGAGCTGAAGTAGTAGTTGATTCTTTAGGTTCAACTGATTCCTTGTTTTCTGCTTCTTGTTTCTCAATTTCTCTTTGAGCTGCCTTACTGAAGATCTCCAATTGTTGCCTTGGTTTTTTACCACTTCCAAATGAGATCTTACCCAAAGCACCTTCTCTGGCGTACTGAGTCAATTTTGGTCTTTCTTTGGCTACAGTCACGGCTTTTTGAATTTGCTGTTGCATTCTTTGCAAGGCAACATCCGCTCTTCTATGACGTCCTCCTAATCTATGACCACTTTGATCTAAGTAAGCTTGAGCAATTGAGTTGTTTTGTTGAGCTTGGTGTTGCTGAGGGTTAGAGTTGGCTTTTGGATGGACTACTTTGAATACCTGAGCATAGAAATCTTCATTGTAAGGATCTTCGGTGACAATTTGTGATAATTGAAATCTAGTAACAAAGTCCTTATCTTTAGGGTTCATGATACCAGAATATCTCATGATTCTCGATACTTTTTCTTGTCTCTTGGCAGCTTTTTCCTGTTGTTCGGGAGTTAAGTCTTGAGCTGGCGGTTGACTGTAGTGATGATGGTGTTGTTGATGGTGATGTTCTCTGTGATGCGTAGCATCGGTATGAACTGGAGCCACTTGTGCTTCCTTCGAGCCAAGTACTGGGAACTGAGATAAATCAACTTTTCCACCACTTCCTTTGCCTTGACGAGCTACAGCAGGCTTAACAACTGGTTGTTCTTGAGGTTCATGGGGCTCCTGAACAGGAACTTGAACAGCTGAAGCAGCCACTGGTTGTTGTTGTTGTTGTTGTTGTAAAGGTGGTTGTTGCTGTTGCTGCTGGTGTTGTTGTTGGTGTTGAATTGGCTGTTGAGGTATGCCTAATGGAATGCCTCGAGGGGGAATACCGTGGGGAGTAACACCTTGAGGAAGTCCTTGGGGTAGACCTTGAGGAGGGAATCCTTGAGGAGGGAATCCTTGAGGAGGAAATTGGCCTGGGAAAGGAGCACCAGGAAACTGTCCATACTGATCCGTGGGTGGCATGAATTGAGGCATCATATAGTTTGGATACTGAGGCATACCAAACCCTTGGGGGAACCCATATTGCGATTGAACAGGGGGTTGTTGGTGCAGCTGGGATTGGTCAATGGAGGTGAGCTGGGCTTCAATTTCTTCCAAAGACAAAACCTTTTTCTCTCCGCCCACAGCAGCAACGCCGGCAGAAGCAGGTGGAGCTACTGGGTTACCACCAGGTACACCAGTGGAGGGACCCCATAAGTCTTGCATGAAATCATCATCATTGGCAGCAGCTTTGGCGTAACTTACAACTTGCTTAGGGGGGGCAGGAGCAGGAGCAGGAGCAGGAGCAGAAGGAGCAGCAACAGAAGAAGAAGTGGCTCCAAAGTTGAAGTCCTTACCAACTGGGCCTACTCCGAAGGTTTCATCATTGAAAGCATCGTCACCTTCGTCCAATTCTCCTAATCCATCATATGTATCTTGGAAATCATAAGACTCAGGCTCTTGTCCCTTCCCTTGTAAATGAGGAGGAACTGAGGGATCAAATCCAAAAAACGACATGTTTCTGGCTGAAGGAATGAAAAGGGAGTTAACGTTGAAGTGAGTTTTTTGTCATTTTTCGTCCGTCAACGATGGAAAAAATGAGCAGCTAGAAACTTACAGGTTGGCATTTACAGATTACATGTTGGGGTACGGGTGTGTTGTTAGAATTTAAACCCGTACAGTTTACTAGTTTTCTTATTTCTATTTACCAGTTACTTACCTCTTACTGTATTTTCTATAGAAATATCTAGGTCAAAATATATTATCTTCAAGGCCCGCGAAAGACAACTAAACAATCTATATCTTGATTTATGATAATTGGTAATCTGCAGAAATGTTTTACAAATTTGCAACCATTATTGTTGCTCATTTTAATCAACTAATGTTATTCATACTTGAATGAAGCTGCAATTCTTGGTTTTATAATGCTATTTACAGATATGTACAATTATTAGAATGCCTGTAAAGCACTCGATAGTTTGATCTCCATTTCTTCCCATTCGTCGTCGACATTGCTGAGCACCGTAATAGCACCTCCAGCACCGATTCTCCAGACATTCTTCTCGTCCAGGTTTTGCTTATCGTCCGTATAATGGAAAACCGAACGGATAATCACAGACCAATCAGAATCATCTGTTACTGACCAGTAACCAGCCACACCACTGTAGACCCCCCGTCTTCCTCCACTTCCATTCGGCTGAAGCGACTCGATCTCTTTAAGAAGTTCCACGGATCTCTTTTTGGGGGCACCAGTCATGGAACCCGGTGGGAGTGAATGATGGAGGATGTCGATCCCATGATAGTTCTTCTTTAGCTCTCCTCCAATCACACTAACAAGCTGGAACACAGTTTTATACTCTTCAATTGACATGAGCTGAGACACATAGACATCATCAATAAATGCATGTAAATCATGTCTGATTAAATCAACAATCATAAGGTTTTCTCCCATTTCCTTTGGAGTGTTCAAGATTTTGGCCGCAGCTTCTAAATCAACTCCAACAGTCTTCTTCACTGTTCCCTTAATAGGTCTTAATTCAATGATTTTATGCTTATTGGGACCATCTTTCCAAGATAAGAACCTTTCTGGAGATGATGAGATTAATGTCACGTCGTCAAAACTCATGAAACATGAAAACGGGGACGGATTTTTATGTAACGTCAAAATCTTATATATGTCCCATGCCTTCACCGATGAAGGTACGGATATCTTCAGCGAAGTAGTGAGACATAGCTCATAGCTATCTCCGGAGTGCAAATAGTCCTGGCACTGTTGGAATTGTTTTTTGTAGGTGTCTCTATCGGGGAAATCGAAAGTTATGGACTCGCCATTCTCGCATAAGTCTCCAACACTTTTGGCTACTGTGTCTGCATCAAGTTTTAACTTTCCAACGGTGCCTTTTTCCTGAAGTTCTTGGTGCAATTTTTCAACCCATTCACCGTTGTCGGAGATGGAAATAATGAACCAGTCGTTAGTTAGATGGTCGAATAAAAGAGCTCGTTCAACGAAAACCAACTTCATGTCTGGAGTTGTCCCGGTGCATAAAGAGTCCAAGTTTTCAACAAAGATATGCTTTCCTTCTTCATAAGAAAAGAGTCCTAGGTAACCACCAAAAAATGGGATCTTTCTCGAATGGAAATCAGGTCCAAGAGCATTGTCGATCGTTTCTCTGGAAACATATCTCTGTTCAATTTTCTGTGCTACAAAATCCCACACTGTCCCTGAAAGTTTTACTCTGTCCTTTGCTGAGTCACCATAGGTGCTGGTAGATACAAAATTCATATCATCCACGGAATGGGTTAAGACCTCAGAATGCCCTTTAGTTGGGAGCCCAATGATAGACCATTGACCTGGTAATGATGCTGAGTTTAATAGAAGGAAGTCAGGAGAGCCATATTTTTGGTTGAAGAACTCACAGATGTCCATGGCCCCGATCTCCGATGATAACTTCAACTTCTTGGCTTTTATATTTACAGGGCGGGCAGTGGATAATTGCTGTGACTGTACCAAACCAGGAACTTGGATCGAAAACCGCTCAAATAACGAAGAAACCTGTTCTCTTGTTTCAGCACACAGCACCAAGCCATGTTTCAGGCGATATTCAGTAGCAAGAGCATCGAAGTCATGGATGAGTTTATCTCCTTGCTCCGAGCAAATAGATTCAGGATGATACTGTACGCCATAAAAAGGGTAGGTTACATGTCTAGCAGCCATAAGGATCTGTTTCGAGCCAGGCCGAGGGGCATCTATGGAGTCTGAGTTCGGTTCGTGGCACACGGCTAATGGTACTATACTATCGTTCAATTTGTTGATGTCCACGTACAACGAGTGGTATCTCACACTTTGAAAACTGGCACGGCTCCCAGAGTACAATTCATCACTAATAGGATGAATATTATAGATTTGGCCGTGTTTAACATCGTCCAATCGCTGCACGTCATTACCAAAAGCATAGCATAGACATTGCAACCCTAAGCAAATTCCAAGAATCGGGATCGATACCTCACGGCTGGCATGCTTGAAGAGAGCAGGAATGATACCGACATCCTTCAGAATCGAAGGGTGTCCAGGACCGGGGCCAACTATTACATACTCGAAAGTAGGAAGAATGGAAGTGAAAAAGTTATCGTAGTCCTCGGGATGGATGGTGTCATTGTAGATGGTGAAGACTTTCTTGCCGGTGGTGGTACTCACTAGACGACTGAGATTGTTCGCAAACGAGTCATACGAGTCTATAAGAAGAATCATGGCTTAGACGAGCAATAGGATCTTTAAGAATTAATGTGATTTTTCAATTGGTCGCAAAAAAAAAATATTCTCATCTGAGTTTAAAGTTTTCTCACTAAATAATAGCAGATGTGCAGGTGCATTTCCATAGTTGGAGCCAGAGAGATGTACGGCTATGTACAGCTATATTGAAAGTGCCACGGCTTACACTATGAATTATGCGAACCACTGTATGTATTTTGTTAAAGAGTAATAGAGAGATCAACGTTAATTAATGTATGCATTTTACAAAAGTGCAATAGTGAAGATGCAATAGTGGAGATATCGAAGTAACTATGATAAAACTTAGAGGCTTAAGCCCAGAGTGCAGCTCAAGAATATGCAGTATTAGATTTATGAGCCGGTAACTACTAGGCTAGACTTCGTCGTCGTCACTGTCTTCTTCATCGTCATCGTCATCATCGTCGTCACTGGACACATCTTGGTCCAATGCCTTCAACTGCTGCTTGTACTTCTTTTTCTTATCATCGATATCGCTCATGAGAAGCATGAGATCATCAAGTTCGCTCTTAGGTACAAGATTATCTACCTGCTGCTTGAGTTTTTGTTTCAATTTCTTGACTTCTTCCTGTAGTTTGTTGTCAGATTCAATCTTCTCTGCTTTGAGTGCTTGGATTTGCTTCTGTTCTGCTTCTTTGTCTGCTTCAAGTGCTACCATTTGCTTCTTATACTCCTCTACCTTACACACTACGGCTTTTTTGGCATCATCGACTTCTTTTTGATGGACATCAGGATCGATTTTATTCTCTGCCATGGTCTTGATACTGGCGAGTTCTGCCTTCAATGTCTCACTAGATTTCTGATTGGCATCGACTTCCTGTTTCGACTTTTCAAGTTTCGCCTTCGTAGTATCCAACTCCTTTTCTATATCAGTCAATTTTTGAGCAAGGGAATCATGTTCTTCAGTCAGCTTTGTCAATTCTTGGTTCAGCTTCTGTAATTCAATATTCGACATCTTGTGTTTCTTAACCTCGTCCTTTGCTGCCTTCAAGTCATTTTCAAGGACAGCCTTGGCCTTTTGGAGATCCGTTAATAGTTTCTGAGAATCCTTTAAACTATCTTGAGTGCTGCTATGATCACCAACAGACTTAGTCAACTCGTCATTCTTCTTTTTCAACTCTTCTAAGTCGCCCTTTAAAAATGCAATCTCCTTTTCGAGCTTAGAAGCTTGCTGTTGGGATTGCTTTAAATTCTTCTCGGCACTTGCAGTACTTTCAACAGATTTACTCAATTCGCTGCTCTTCTCTTCCATTTTTCTGGTCAACTCAGATATCTGCTTTTTCGACAATTCTAGCTGCTTCTTCCTATCAGAAAGCATTTGTTCTGATTTCTTTAAATCATCATCATGTGTTCCTGCTGATTTGCTCAACTCCTCATTCTTGGCTTGTAACTTCTGAATTTCATTCTTCAAGTCACCTGCCTCGTTCTCAAACTTTTCAATGGAGCCCAAAAGCTCGGTGACTTTCTCTTTGGCCACTTTTCTGTCTTGCTCTACTTCTTTTAATGATTTTAACTCTGATGACTTATTGGCAAGTTGCGTGTTCAAATCCTCATTGTTTGCCGCTATATTTGCCTTTTCTTTCTCCAATTCTTCGATGTTCTTTTTGAGATCAGAAACTTCCGTGGTGAACTTCGATGAAGAAGAAGTAAGATCAGTGATCTTTAATTCCAAATCAGAATGCTTGGCTTTCCATTCTTTCTCATATTCCGTATTCGCCAACCTTGCATTCAAGGATTCTTTCTCTAAAGATTCTAATTTAGTTTTCAATTCTTCACTTACTTTCTTCTCTTCAGCCAATTCTTCTTTACCAGCTTCTACAGAGGTTTTGGAGTCCTCTAGTGCTTTTCTGATCGACTGCAAATCTTCTTTCGTCTTGTGGAGAGTACTCTTGTTTTCTTCTAATGACTTACGAATAGTCAAAAGCTCATTGACGTTATCTTCTGCCTCCAAAGTAGTCTTTTCTAACTGCTTCCTAGTATCTTCTAATTCCTTGGACTTACTTTCCAAATTAGACAGCTCTCCCAAGCTTTTCACCTTAATAGACTCCAATTCCTCTTTCACGGTCTTCAACTCTTTTTCATATTCTTCTTTCTCACTCTGAAGCTTTTTGGCACTATCAGCTAATGCAGCCTTATCATTCTCAGTGCCTCGTAAACTCTTGCTGGAGATGTCGAATTTAGTCTGGAGAGTACTCAACTTACTAGTGATTTCGTCAATTTTCTCAGACAAGTCTCCCTTATCCTTTTGTAAGTTAGCCATTTCACTTGAATGATCTAGTTTCGATTTTGTCATAACTTCCTCAAGGTTCTTGATCTTGTCACTGTATTCTTTGATCACAGTTTCAGAGCTCTCTGAGAGCATTGCTCTTTCTCTCTCAACTTCTTTGATTTTAACATCCAAATCTTTCTCAAGGTTGCTTATTCTAGTCTCTTTCTCTTCTATGTCGGATTTCAAATGTTTCTTTTCCTTCTCTAAAGCTGATTTAACTTTGTTCAGCTCTTGTTCTAAGTCTTTAAGTTCATCAGCCTTTTCTGCAAGAGCCCTTTGCAGTTCTTCTACAGTGATTTGAAGCTCATTAATCTTCTTATTGTGCCCATCGATTGTATTGTAAAGGCCATCTGCAGACTTGTTGGATTCTTCAACACTCTTCTTAAGATCTTCAATTTCTTTTAAATATTTCGACTCTTCTTCTTTGAATTTCTCTTCCAAGCTAGTTCTCTCTTTCTTTAAGGTCTCTTTTTGCTTCTCTAACAATTCCAACTTTCCAGTTGACTCTTTAATGCTACTAGCCAACTTTTTCTCAAGTTCTGCATTAGTGGCTTCTAACTTTCCAATCTCAGTTTCACTTATCAGCAAATTGTCAGTAATTTTTTTTACTAACGTCAGCCTCTCATTCTGAAGGTTCTTCACGAGAGTTTTCTGGTTTTCTAACAGCGAGGTCAAAGAAGTGACATCGCTCTTCTTATCTTCTAAATCTTTAGCACTGACACCATGCGCCTCTTTACTCATCATAAGTTGATCTTTGATATCACCGTGTTCTTTCTCGAGAGCAACAAGCTTTTCTTCAATAGCAATCTTTTCATTTTCTAACGCATCTAAATTGGAAGCTGTTGTTTTGTTTTCACTTGTCAACTCTTTTTCTTTGGTTAGTGAAGCTGTTAAAGCCTCCTTAACTTTTCCAAGTTCTTTAGTCAACTCAGCCTTTTCACTTTGAAGACTTTCCTTCAGAAGGTTGGCTTCTTGCTCTCGCTTGCCCAATGTAGTCTCAAGTTCCTTATTTGAGGCCTCTAATTGTGATAAACTCTCCTTTTTCGATTCTAGTTCTTTCTCATACTCATCAAGCTTAATTTTCGCTTCCTCATACTCCGATTGAACTTTTTCCAACTCCAGAAGCTTACTGGACTTAAGTTCTATTTCTTTGCTTAAAGAGTCACACTTGACATTGAGACCTCCAACTTCATTAAGATGGGACTCTCTTAACAAAGTAAGATCAGATTTCAACTTGTGGTGTTCTTCACTCAATGACAAATGCTCTTGGGTTCTGTCTTCAAGGGACTTACTCAAAGAAGCAGACTCTTCTTTAGCACTAGAATGCGATTCTAGTGCCGCCTTGAGTTCAGACTTGAGCTTCTGGTGTATATCATTCAAAATTGAATGTTCGTTCGTTTTGTCTTCAAGTGACTTAGTAAGCGACTCTATGGTCTTGACGTTGTCCTCATTCAAAAGTTCTAACTCCTTCTTGATGGTCTCGTGATCTGATTTGGAAGACATCAATGTGCCTTCTTTATCGGACAAAGACTTTTCTAAAAGCAATCTTTCTTCAAGTAAAGACTTCACTTTATCGTCATGATTTGATATGAGAGATGTCAATTTATCATCGTGCTTCGAGACCATCAATTTTACATCTTCTTGAGACTTATCCAATTGCTCTTTAAGCTGGGAAATCTCTGAAGTCAACACACTGTTTTGTTTCTTCAAATCAGCAACTTCATTAGATAGTAAAGTGTTTTTCTCGCCTAACTCAGTAACTTCATTTGAGAGAGAGTTATTCTTCTTTAATAACTCCTTATTTTGAATCTCTACTTTCTTTAAATTTTCATTGAGCGTACTGAATTCCAAATTATTCAGATTTTTCAAAGCAGTTAATTCCTTATCTACCATCTCCTTAGCTTGCTTTATCTCGTCCAATGACTTTTCAAGAACCAAATACTTCTTTGTATCTGAATCTTTCTCATCTCTCATCTCTTGAATGGTTGTGGCCACAGATCTTAATTTATTCATGAGATGTTCTCCATTGGCTTCTGAATCCTTTAAGGCATCTTCGAGTTCATTGACTTTTTTCTCGGACGTTGTTGCAGACTCACTAAGTTGCTTATTCAATTGAGCAATTTTTTGTTCATATTGTTCGACCTGCTTTTGAAGCTTACGGACTTGAGCTTCAAAATTATTCGTCACTTTACTGGTTTCAGTCTTTAATGATTGGATCTCCTTTTCGAGCTTATCAATTTGGGAATCGGATTCTTTCTTTTGCTTATTCATTTGAAACAATTCTCTACTCATTTTATTAATCCCATCTTCAGCTTTGGTCTTAGCCTTTTCAGACTCTTCCACACGACTTTCTAGTTGTCTAATACTATCAGTCATTAGGGTATTTTTCTTCAATGAATCTTGTAACTCTTTGAAGTACTTACCCGATGAGCTCTCAAAATTCTTTTTAGTATTTTCGATATCCTTCAATTCCTTGGAAGTTACCTCGAATGCTTCGTTAAGTGAATGATGACTGGTTTTCAATTCTGCGAGAGTAGATTCCGCAATTGTGAGTTTCTCGTTAACATCTGAACGCTCTTTTTCCCAATTGGAAACCTCGGTCTCAAGTTTCTTCCTAGTTTCTAAAAACATTTTCTTTTCCTTTTCCAACTCATCTTTCAAAACTGTAAATTTCCCTTCTAATTCTTCATAAGCTTCAAATGTTATATGACCTACTGGATCAATATTTGGATCGTGAAACATAGCTCTTTTGATTCTAGTAAAATTCTCTTTTACTAAATCAATGTATAGTTGGTTGAAAAATATTTCTGGTAAGCCTGTTTCATCCTTGTCTTTAGGCAGGTCGTCAAAATTTTTGAAACTATCATTGTCTTTGAATTGTTTTATTTTGAGGGTATAATTGTCTTTTCCTAATGCTTTAGTGAGTAAGACATGTAAGTCCATTCTGGATATTGGAGACTCTTTCGTAGAGAATTCATATATGATTCCGATTAAAATCGTTACCATTCCATGGACAAGAATAGATGACTCTGATGAGTTATTTGAAAGAAAAGCAAGCAAAGACTTAATAACTGTAGCATCACTCAAGAAATCATTCACAGCATCAAAATTTTCATAGAGCCAATAGGTTAGAACCATTAAATATCCAATAGATATACGTGGATCTCTCTGATCAAGGGTAGTAACCAAAAGGCCCGAGATAGCTTGAATTGAACTCATAACTTCTTCTCCAGCTGCTTCGTCTCCAATTTGAATCTTCCTCGTCAATTCTTTATCATCTTCACTATCTTCGAAAAGAAACATTAAAATTTCAGCAGAAAACCAAAGTCTGTAAGGATTCAATTTTAGTTCAGAATCATAGTCCATAAGAGTGGAGAAAATGTTAGCAAATGGAGTAGAAGGAAGAGAATCAGATCCATTCTCAGAATTAAAACCATTGCCATTTGCTTCGCCATTTTCTGCAGACTCTGAGTAGTAATTTGGGTTTTGATATGCTTTTATTTGGTCGTTTAAAAAGGCTCTTTTTGACTCGGCATTGTCTTTGAAGTACGAATGCAAACAATGGGCCGCCCCCATTCGTATATCGAAGGTGTGGACAGAATTAATGTACAATGCCCAGTTCAACAATGCAATGGTGACAGGTGCTGCTTTATCGAAAGATTGAGGAAGATTTGGAAGAGTAGGGTCCAAATATGGCACATCAATTTGGGAGAACTGAAGTTGAATTTCAGCATTTCCTGCTATCAAGTCACCAGTAGTGTATAAAGCAATAGATCTAACCTCGTTAGGGATCAATGGAGAAAACACTAACTTCAAGACAATGAATAAGACTCCAGATTGGAAGAGATTGCTTTGATTTTCTTCCCTGAACTCGTTTTCTTCCGAGACAAATGTCTTACAAATTTCTAAGGCAATAATCATATTTTGCAACCTTTGTTCGGTCCATGCAATTGGAGGTAATGGTATTGGATTTCCGTTCTCATCGGCGTATCCATCTTCATAGATTTCTTCTACCGGTTCACCCATAATCTTGGCTAATCTCGGCACACAACCAGTTTCAAGAAAGTATTTCTGGTTTGAGGCATTGTACTGGAGTAAATTGGTTATTAATGTTAAACAATCTTGGACGAGGATCGAACCCCGAATTCCTCCTTCTTCATCAATGATGGTGAAGAGACGATCGAAGGTATTTTCAAATGCTACGAGTTTTTGGATGTTGAAATTGTTATTAGCCACAGCCATTAAAACCAAGATGGCTTCATTTCTGACGGGTTCATTGAAATCGTCAAGTAACGACACTAACGTAGAGATTGCAGTAGGGATGTTCAACAAACTCTCTTTAGTTTTAACTGTTCTTGTGGACACCAATGCTTCTAATAGTTGTAGAGCATATAATCTGATATGAAAATCGTCATTTTCCTGGATGATATCGATCAACAACTGCAATGCTTCTTCGTCATTGGTCAATTCGTCCGCAATCCACATGGAGAGTTGGTCTACAGAAACATCTTCCATCAAGATCGGTGACGGATACTTCCCATTTTGAAGTCTTGATTGTTGGGAAATCCAGCCTCTAGTATGGTCTTCGTCACCTTCACCACGAATAAACAACACCAAGAGTGTTTCCAAAACTGCTTTCACGATGATGAGGTTCAAATGGTCTTTTTTGAGGGTGGAAATCAAGGTTCTAAGACCATATTCAACCACGGGCTCCCGGAACTGTCGACTAAAACTTTTCAACCCTAGAACGGCTGATCGTCTGTCGGACGATAAATTGGCATGCTGTAGCCGGTTGCAGAGGGTTGGAATGGCTTCCTCAACCAGCTGAATCTTTTGGTTCTGTTGGGACAAGATGCTGTTTAAGTAGTCCATGACTTGGATTTGTTGTTGGTTGTCAGCGGATGATGGTGGTTGTCAGCTTCAGATCGGGTATGTTGAAGTTTTCGCGTACAGATGAACAAATATGCGAAGAGAAAATTATCGCGAGACATGGGCTAAAGAGACTTGAGTTAAGCAGAGAAAGAAGTGAGACGTGGACAGAGAAGAAGTAGAACTTGGAACGAGAAGCAATAGACCTTGGAACGACAACCAAGGTGCTAAACAAACCGAGGATCAAGCCAAAGAAAAAAACAGCAGAGAAGACAGCCATGGAATCTACAGTCACTTACTTCCCAAAGATGTCATTCTTTGAGGAAGAACCTCCCAACGAGGAGGTCGACATCATCGGCGAGTGGTCAAGGAAGCGAATTGCTTCTTTGCAAGTGAAGCTTGAGTACATAGAAAGGAAAAAGACCTTTTCACATAGTAGATTTAATCAAATCCTGGGACCAGTGATTATAAATCTTGCAAATGAAGTTTTCGGTTTTGATGGCTGGTCCTCCGAAATCAAAGACATCATCTCGGTACAAGAAGAGGAGGAGGAACGGTTTTTCTCTAAAGTTAGAGTTATTTTGAAGGACGGAACCTTCTGTGATGGCCAAGGATCGGGAACAGCTCAGAAACAGGCTACTACAGACGGGCTAAAACGAGCGATTATGGGGTTTCCTAATAAGCTTCTTACGCAAGAACTAGGTCCAGTTAAGGTTGAATAATCGTTGTATCCACAACGAAAGAAATCATAACCTGCGAATAACGGGCGTACACTACATTTACGAACATGATGCATACTGAGATCATATACTCAAAATTAGTTTTGGCTACTAGAAATCAAGAATAGCGTTCTTTGGGAACTCATTCACCACAGGAACAGGTATTTCCGGAATCAAATAAACCTCTCCATTATCATCAATTCTTTCTCTGTCTCTTTCACTCATATTGTGAATTTCCACAATGTTTTCCTTGATGAAGTCAATAAGGTCGCCCCAGTTCTTTTGAATCTGGTATGCCTGCTCCTTCATTTGTCTTCTAAGCAACGCATCAATAAGTCTGATGGCATCCGGTTGTGTTTGGTCTAATCTTTCTAATAAACGGCCCACTGACTTGATAAGGTACTCTTCTTCATAAATAGTACCTTTTCTTCCCTTGGCTTTTTTTCTTTCTTCTCTCTTTCTATTCTTGGCGGTTCTTCTCGAAGCTCCCGTTTTGGCAGTCCCTGAAGTCTTCCCAGTGTATCGAGTGAAGAAAGAAGGAGTGGTAGAAGTCTCTGATGCAGCAACAGAAACATTATCTGGGGTATCTAAATCATCTTGTGCTGTTCCATAGAATGAATAAGGATCTTCCTTTTTCTTTTCTCGCAACTCCCTTAACCTTCTTAATTGTGATGTGATTTGTCCTTTACAATCAGCCAAAAGTTCGGCTATTGTTCCAAACCCTTCCCCAAGCTGAGTATCCACAATTGACTTGATAAGTTCGTCTTGACCGTCTCTAGTAGCAAGCAATATAGCATCATCATAGAAATAGTTCTTACAGTATAATCTTACGGCTTCCTCGATGTGTCCTAAGAAATAGTATTCGATTTCAGCAGCAGCAGCATACTTGTGTTCATCAGTCAATGAAGTCACCAATGTCTCTGCCGTTTGAATCAACTTTTCGGAGAATTCAGCATTTTGCACGATAGCCAAGGCTTCTTTCCATCTCTTGGCCAAAATGTAATTTTCAAGTGCATTCTCATAGTCTTCTAAGAATTCAGAAGCAAGAGCAGACTCCACGTATTGCTGTTTGTTATGCAAGTATTGGGCATGGAGTGAAAGAATATAGTTGGATCTTTCCTTATTGTATCTGTAGATTCCAAATGCATATTTGTATAAATCATGATCAATCACGTATTGAGCAAACTCCTCATGCGCTTCTTCTCCAAGTTCGTGTAACCAATCCAAAGCTTTTTCATGATTTTTTAAGTGATCATCAATTAAGAACTGTCTTCTTAATTGTGGTTGTATATGCAAGTTTTGTAAGAATGGTAAGTACTCCTTTGGATCCTTCTGGGACTGTTGAGCAATAAGTAATGTTAATTTGATGTTATAAAGCCCAAGTGCAGTATTGTACAACTTATTGACATCTTGAAGGAAGCATAAGTGAGTAATTGCTTGCTCTGTTTCTTCAGGATTGGTGAACGAACTGATGAGTTCGATTGCTTGGTTTAAGTTAGGTGGTTTCTGACATGCGTAGGCAGTAATGATGGTTTGAAGGTAGGTTTGGGAAAATTCTGGGAGGAGCAATACCGAAAGCATGGCTTCACAGATTTTATTGACTTTAGAATCTTTCGCTGCTACTTGTTGGTCTTCGTTTTTGAATGAGATCCTCTTATGAATGTTTTGAACCACTTCCTCGGGGCCGGATTCTAATTTCAATTTCTCCAAATTAAGTGCATCGCTTTGTTTGATGGTGTCTTTATATTTGGTAAGTGTAACGTCCTCTTCGTGAAGGCAGGACACAAATAAGTCCAAATGCTCCACTTTTTTGATTTGTTTGATGAACAACTCAATATTAGATAGGAATAATGAGGGATCGTAATCATGCAAAATATCTAAATCAATTCTATGGGTTCTACAAGCCAAGAATGCGTCCAGGTAATGTTTCTGTTGAATGAACTTACGAACACCAGAAAGAACCATGATTCTGGGACAAATGGTCTCCAAATTACCCCTAGGAGCTTGTAATACCACCGAGTATTTGGATGGCATAGCAGATACCAATAAGGAGCCTCGCTCAATCTGTCTGATTCTCTCATCAACAAGTCCGTTTGTGGTGGCATCGTTATTTTGGAAAATATCCTGACCCGAGGCTAAATTCAAGTGAATGAAACACAATTGAGCAAAAGAGTTGGTGAAAAGAAGGTGTGATTCTGTCACTAACAAAGAAGTCACAGAAGATGCAATTTGCTTATCATCGGCATATAATTTACCGTTATTAGAAATACCAAAAGCAGTGAACGTGTTGGAGGGTTTATTTGTTGCCACCTCGAAATCACGGCATAGTCTGGGGAATTTGCTGATCTGAGAGATATCCAGGCTTTGGTCGAGCCTATAAACCGTACCATCGATAGCTTGGAGCACCACAGCATCAAAGTCACTCTGTGCCTTTACCAATACAATTTTGGGGGTAGTTTCGATGGAGTCATTGAACATGGGTTCATCTACCTGGGTGATGTCGAAGATCACGATTCTGGAGTAGTTGGAACCATCAACAACCACGATGAGGCATGAATCATTTAAGAATGCCACCTGTTTTGCAAATTCTCCGTTCTCAACTATCGAACCAGCATCAATTTTGGCGTTGATTAATAGTTGCTTACCCTTCTTCATATCCTCAATAGTCAATTGGCCAATGTGTACCTCATTTGTGCTGGTTAAGAAAGCAAAGAGCTCATTAGATTTACTCAGGGCCAAATCATTGATGTTGTTGTCAACGTCGATCTCTCTGAATGAGATTGGGGGAGGAACATTGGCAATTGATAACGGAGTGATTTTGGCAATGTAACCATCGGAGACAAGGGTCATACCCACATCATTTCCGAGTTCTGTAGGTCCTGTAGCGGTTTTATAGGCCAAATCAACGATTTGAATCCCACAACGAGTAGTTCCAATCATAAGATTGAGAGGTTTCTCTGGGTGGAACTTTATGAACGACACCTGATTCATAGGGTCTTCGTTGGTAATGAAAATCTCTTGTTTTAAATACCAGTGGTAGTTCTTGGTGGCCCAAATCTGGACCCGGTCGAATAAATGGAAGGCCAAAACTTCACTATTTGAAGACCATTCGAGGTTTATAATCGACTCTACCTCTGGGTTGAGTCTAGTGTTGAATTCTCCGTGTCTCAACCCGTTTCTTTCGTAAAACACCAAATCCAAGGCATTGTCACCGTCTTCATCGATATGTCTTTGGGTCGAGGCATAGAGTGATCCCTGCGGCTTCCATGACAAGTTGTGCTCCAAACCATCCACGGCTTCAGAAACACTATCCAATTCACCCTCTCTGTTGAACACCCTAATAACTCTCCTGTCAAATAGTTCTTGGGTGTCTTCCACCAAAACTGGTTCCTTGGTGGTAATACAGAAATATTCGCAATCACCCCTCCAGCTGATTTTACACAGATCATCATCAAATGCAGAAATCGTACCTTTCTCAACAAACCCCACTGTTGGGTCTCTCAATTGGGTTTCATCTCCAGTACCAGTCAAGTCCAAACCCGCATGTTTCAAGGCCTCCTTTTCACGTTCTAATGCTTTGAAACCTTTCCCCTTGAATTGGGTTTCCTTCTTCCCCCATCCAACAGACACATGCTTGGAGTCTGTGATTTTGATATCGTCAGGGTTTAGCAACTTTTCGGCAATTGGCTCGAAAAGCCTCGACAACAAAATCAATTTGTTCTCTTTGGATAGAATAGACAATGTTTCCTCATCAGGGGACCAGGTAGCGGCTAATAATCCATCATCAATGGTACCAACAATTTCCACTGTGGTTAAATCAGAATCGGATTGATTTGGATCATAAGTTGCAGTAATTATATCCCCACAGTCAAACACAAATATGAGTTGATAAGAGTCAACAAAATGAGTAAAGGATAACAATTTGGAGTCAGGATTGGAAATTGGGAATGAAGCAAGCACGAATATGTCTCCATTTTTCATATACTGTTGTACTTCAACTGTTCCTGATTCTTGCGATGACAACACAAATGTTATACTATCGGAGACGGCATCGAAAACAGAGTCCACCAACTCGAGGTCCGGATACGTTCTGGACTCCGGGCAAATGGCCCCTCTGTTGAGTATCACCAAGTTTCTCATCGCTTGCTGTTCTGGGGAATGAACTGTTGGTATAGTTGAAAAGTTGAACATCATCGCGATGACATGAAAATTAGTGAGCACGTGACAAGAAATGGTTGCAACCCCAAATAGGAAATGGCGAAAAGAGACTAGTAAGAACAAGAGCAAGAGATAAAAGATACAAGGAGGAAGAAACAAGGTTGGGAAAAAAGAGCAGGAGGGTGTTGATAGGTACCTGAGAATGAAAATTACCGGTCTACAACTTCATTCTATAAGATATGACGCTTACCTATATTTACACACTAGAGACATAATTCGTTTTTTGACGGTTGATATATTCCAGAACCGCATCTTTAATGGCTAAGTTTGGATAAAGTTGGTTTTCTTTGAGGGGAGTACGAGTAAGTGGATCGTACTTTCCCGTTTGTTGTAAATGGTCTATAAGGTTTGACTTCTCATAAGTGATTCCGCTGGGTGTGATAACTGGCTCACTGAAAAGATTGAAGGAGATAGGGTCTAGCAAGCCATCTGGAGCATTTTCGTCAATAGAAGCGCTGAGTGACAGTTTGGGCGATGGTTCAGATAGTTTTCCGGCTGATAACACACTCAGAGCAACTGAAACAGACGACAGCTTGCAGGATGCACGATACTGTAGGATTCGGCTCTCGAAAATTCCATGATTATAATTATACTGGAAACACTCAAATAGGTTCTGCAAATCCCGTAGGTGCCTCTTGTACACCTGGACGAGCTGTTTTTGATACAGGGTGTTTTTGGGGGAAAGGTCGTATTGATGGACTTGTTTCAACTGGGTTATTTCATTGGCTTGGTCTGTTTCTAATAGTTTGTACAATTTGTAGAACAAAGTATTGGAGGCCAAGAGGCCCGTAACCTCGTTATACTTTTTTATTTCGCTTTTGGTCCAGAGAATATCATCATGAACACACTTGGCTATGACATCATAGGTTCCGGTAATCGTCATGGGGGCCGATCGGTTATTAGAAAAGGAGTTGCCCATTATTATATTGTCATCTGCAGCCAACAGGCCCCGAGGAGGAAGACTGGAAATTTGCCCTAAATATATATATCCACATACATTCACGTAGCAAACTAATCAGGAAGCGGTCCAGAACGCAAGTATTTTTCTTTTCCATTTGGTTGAATGGGGAAATTTTCGTCTGAAGAAAATCGGTTCCCCGAAACCGCTGCATGACAGTAGTAAGCGAAAACTGATCCTACGTCACCAGAACAAACAAAAAAAAATTATGACATAAACAGTGACGAAATCGTACATGTGCAAAATTGCTACAAGATTCTGGGTTCCCCATCGGCATTTCGGTGTACCGCCCGTATCGTGAAGCACTTGGATGCCTTGACGATGCTAGATAATGTGTCAAACGAAACTGCTTGGCAGCTAAATGCCTTAGAAAGCATGAATATTGGCCGGGCTATCTTGCAGTTGAATGAGGTCTCAAACATGCATCAGGTCATCTGTCCACCGCGGGGACTCTCGTGTCTGCCCGTCCACGGGCTTATGCTTCCGTTTCTTTTGCTGTCCACGTCATCCAACGTGTATATGCGTTCGCCTGCCGATGGGTTCCGAAAGGTTGGATCCTGACAGAAATCTGGCCGTCCAGCCGTATGTCAGCCAAAAAGAAAAAAAAGCCCGACGCCGGTATCCCGAATGTAAGTTTATTTGTAGATCCGTGCACCAGGTGTACTGGTGTAGTGCTCCGGCGGTATCCTCCGGGTCGTGCGCTTTCCCAGGACCATGGCCGAAAATTAACCTCAAAATTAATCTCAAATTGAACAGTCTTATTGAACAGCCCCAGTGTTCATCAATCCATCATGCCAGAGAAGGAAGAAGCCGTATTCCGTATGTATACAGTGCCTCTCACAAAGCACCAATGATCCATTACTAACTAGTAGGCTCTGCGGAGATGTCTTTGGTTCAGTTGTACGTTCCAACTGAAGTTTCTCGAGAAATTCTCTATGAGATTGGTGAATTGAATATAATCCAATTCAGAGATTTAAACTCGAAGGTGAGTGAATTCCAAAGATCGTTCGTTCAAGAATTGAGAAGGTTGGATAACATCGAAAGACAATATACCTTGTTCAAAGGTGAATTAGATAAAAGACAAATCGAGATTAAGCCTTATCCTTACACCTCAGAATTATCCACTGTCGCCCCCCAATCAGAAATCGATCTTTATGCGGAAAATGCTCAATTACTAGAAGACCGCGTCTCTCAATTAATTGAATCCAACCAGAGCTTAAAGGATAAGAATAAAACCCTCAAGCAATTGAAATTCACCATTCAATCGGTCGACAGTTTCTTCAAGTCCGACTCGGGTCCAATTCCCGAAGGTTCCAGTGAACGTGATGCCCTTTTGGCTTTGGAATCTGGTCTTGGTTCTACTCATCCAGTACTTGAACATGCTCCATCCCAATTCATTTCTGGGGTCATCAACCGTGATAAAGTATCCACTTTACAACAGATTTTATGGCGTGTTTTAAGAGGTAACTTATACTATCACACTGAAGAGTTATCAGAACAGATATTTGATCCTAAATCAAACGATTACGTTCATAAAAATTCCTTCATCATCTTTTCTCATGGTTCCATTGTGTACGAGCGTATCAAGAAAATCTGTCAATCTTTAGATGCTGATTTATACACCGTAGACAATACTCCTGATTTGAGAAAGGAACAATTGAGTGAAGTTAACGAGAAATTGGCAGATATCTCTGTGGTTTTAGAACAAACTGAAAGTGCATTTAACTCTGAATTGATCGCCATCTCCAAAGATTTAGCGAAATGGTGGGAAGTTATTGCCAGAGAAAAAGCCCTTTACAAAACCATGAACGTCTGTGATTATGACAACTCAAGAAAGACTTTGATTGCTGAAGGATGGATCCCCACTGATGAAATTGCATCTTTAAACTCCACTCTTAAAAACTCGTCTGCTTCTCAATCTATTCCGACCATCGTCAATGTCTTGGACACTCAAAGAACCCCACCAACTTTCCACCGTACCAACAAATTCACCGAAGCATTCCAAAACATTTGTGATTCTTATGGTGTGGCCACTTACCGTGAAGTTAACCCTGGTTTACCAACCATCATTACTTTCCCATTTATGTTCGCTATTATGTTCGGTGATTTGGGTCATGGTTTCATCGTTACATTGGCTGCTTTAACCATGGTTTTGAACGAAAAGAAAATCGGTGCTATGAAGAAAGATGAAATTTCCGATATGGCCTTCTCTGGACGTTATATTTTGTTGTTGATGGGAGTTTTCTCAATGTATACTGGTTTATTATACAACGATTTATTCTCCAAATCAATGACTCTTTTCAAATCAGGTTGGGAATGGCCAGAATCTTGGGAAATTGGTGAATTAATCTCCCCAAAATCTGTGGGCACTTATGCTTTTGGTCTTGATTCTGCTTGGCATGGTACCGATAATGCACTTTTGTTCACAAACTCCTATAAAATGAAATTATCCGTTTTAATGGGTTATGTTCATATGTCATATTCCTACATGTTCTCTTTGGTTAATGCTATATACTTCAAGAGTGCTATTGACATTGTTGGTAACTTCATCCCTGGTTTATTATTCATGCAAGGAATCTTCGGCTACTTGTCTCTTTGTATCGTCTACAAATGGTCAGTCGATTGGTTTGGAATTGGTAAACAACCTCCAGGTTTATTGAACATGTTGATTTCCATGTTCTTATCTCCAGGAACTATTGCTGAACCATTATATTCTGGACAATCACATATTCAAGTATTCTTGTTGATAATTGCTCTTATTTGTATTCCTTGGTTATTATTGGTCAAACCCTTATATTTGAAACGTCAATTCGATAGAGAAGCTAAAGAACAACAATACCAAGCTTTGGCTCAAGATGAAGAAAGTTCAACTGAAGGGACCGAACCTCATGATGACGACGATGAAGAACACGAGGAACATACTTTTGGTGATGTCATGATCCACCAAGTTATTCATACTATTGAATTCTGTTTGAATTGTGTTTCTCACACTGCATCCTATTTGAGATTATGGGCCTTATCATTGGCTCATGCTCAATTGTCATCTGTGTTATGGACCATGACTTTAGGTGGAGCTTTTGGTACAACTGGTATTGTAGGGGTCCTCATGACTGTGTTCCTTTTTGGTATGTGGTTTGTTTTGACAGTGGTTATTTTGGTGGTTATGGAAGGTACCTCTGCCATGTTGCATTCTTTGAGATTGCATTGGGTCGAGTCCATGTCCAAGTACTTTGAAGGTGAAGGTTCATTATATGAGCCATTCGGCTTCAAAGGTTTACTTAATGATGTGTTATAAACCAAACTATTACGTTTTTACATTGTTACAAGAATTGACATTAGTCTTCTATTTAAATACATTTTACTAATTTGACCTTAATTGTAGCTTTTTTTTTATGTGCAGGACTACGATGACTATCGTTTTCTAGTGAAAAGTTTCGGCTTCTGAGCTGAACCCATACGAGAAAATTTATAAAATTATTCATGTTCTTGCCCATACCAGTGATTTTGCAGGAGTTGGAGACTACTCCGACGTCTATAATCCCAATATTGCGAACCTTACATTACCAGACAAACTTGATCAATGAGATTACCAAGTCTGAACTTAAACATCTAGTTTCTCGATCTTTGAACTTGGCCAGATCTCCCGATGCTTACAACAAATGGTGCGGTGTTAATTTAATAAAGGTCCTCAGCAAGCATTATCCTATATTGAGCAGTGATGGGTTACATTTTGTAAACCAGCTTGTTTCCATTCTTGAGGCTCACAATGGGAAAACCGACCCCAAAATCTTATCATCGACAGTAGACTGTCTCAATTTCGTTTGTGGTAGAATAAGAGGCAAGCCTACTCTAACCAGAGAGATCTTAACCCCCAAGCTTCCAGCGATAATTGGTTTATACTTGGAAAAAATCGACTTCAACCCACACCTTCTCATTAAGTCCTTGAACCATATTATGAAGCACCATCCAACAACTTTCAGACCATTTGGAAACAAGTTAAAGGCAAGATTATTGGAAATATGCAGCTCTAATCACTACTTGAACTTCCCCCAGGCTTTGAAAGATATCATTGGACAAACGGTGGGGACCTTGCCCATTATAGAGAAAACTGAACCAGAGAGTAAATGGGCCGACAGCGTTAATGAGCTCATCGTTGAAGTGTCAAAAGTGCTACTCATCTACAATAATTTCTTGACCTTCAATGACGATGCTGACTTATTGGACTTGTTTAAGTCTTTGCCCCTAGCCAAAGAATCAGACTCAAGTGCATTTACTCCATTGAATGTCAATGTAGCTGATCATAATTCTATTCTTCTGATATCAACTCGAATTCAAGTACTTCTTGACTTGTTAAGAGGATACTTGACCAATTCTTCCATGAATGCTAGAGTCCCACTTGGCCATATTATAATCTTGAACGAAATCATCTGTTCCATCAACACAAGGTTTATATCCTATAAGAGAGAGATTCGCGATGAACAGCTAAAAAAATTGATTGAATCATCCATCATCATCAATCACAGTAACTCTGTGAAGTTACTAACTATATTACCTTCAAGATTTAGAGGTAATATAGTCCCACATCTTGCCAATGTGTTGTCTATTTTGGAGACCTTGATTCCCTTCAAGAACAAAAAAATTAGTTTTGCTGATGTGTTAATACGAGAGAAATTAGTTTGTTCCCTTCTTGTCTGTGTCGAAGCTTATCTCGGATTATTGAAGGAGTTCAATGACAATTCTCAGTTATTAAGATTCATAGATGTTGCTCTCTTCCTTGTGGAGCCTAGAATTACCAATCAAGATGCTACTAACGCTCAACAGAAGAATGGGGTGAAAAGCAAAAATAAAAAGAAGAACTCTGGTACGGTACCACTAGCAGATATATTGTCTCACCAGCACTTGTTCAAAGACACCGTCCCTCAGTCTTCAATTAAAACTGTTCGTTCATTCATCAATAGCATCATCTGTCGTACAACTTTACCGCCAACCCAGTATTATAGGATCATGAGATACCTTTTAATTGAAGCTGTTCAGGCTAAAGCGAATGGTAATGAGAAAAATATTCCCCAGGAGCTCAGAAACTTGCTCATTGACGCTGTATTGTACCCTGCCAATGAAAGATCTTCATTATTGCCAATAGTTGCCTCTATTATGGGTAATGATCCATTAATCAGTGTTTTCTGCAATCCACGATTCCCTCCTTTGCCAATACACATGAAAGAGATCAAGGAAGAAGAATTTGAAGAGGGAGAGGTCGAAGAAGAAGAGCCTGAGTTGGAGTTGGAGCCAACTATCGAGTCTCCTAATATCAAACGTCGTAAGTTAGAGGAAGTAGGAACATTTGAATCTTCTTCAAATGCTCCTTCTGCTAAAGTCGAGATTGAGAGCAATACTATTGTTACACCTAATGTGAATATATTTTCTAGTGCTGAGATACAGCCAGAACAGCTCATTAACTTCCCCAA
This sequence comes from Isabelozyma heimii, assembly GCA_030555995.1. NCBI lineage: Eukaryota > Fungi > Ascomycota > Pichiomycetes > Serinales > Metschnikowiaceae > Isabelozyma > Isabelozyma heimii. The sequence goes on from JANIVW010000004.1 coordinate 163,206, forward strand.
ACCATCGGTAACGGAACAAGTTGAAGTTATTAACACTGTGGTTGAGCCAGTTCCTATACCTGAAGCTCCTATGGAGGCCCTTGTTGCTACCGTTGACGATGATTCGGACTTTGAAATACCAGCCCTCGATGCTGGTGATTCTGATTCTGATGAAGATCAGTGACTGTGATCCACTGTTTAGACCAACTTGACCATTTCATAGACTACATACACGCTTATATCATACAGCCATTTAAACTAATCGCTATCATATTCCGACAATTTCGTTTGGATGGAAATTGTACTTGCATTCTTCTGCAGCTTTTGTTTTTTGTTAAATACTGCAAAATCGCGAAATGTTTTGATCTTTCGTTCTTAGTTCTCCTACTCTTCTTCCCTCTTCCCACAACATGCCATCAAAGGGTCAGGGGATCAAATTGCTCCTCACAGAGGACCTCTCGCCTCATAAGATTGCATTGTTGTTCCTTATTGTTCTCTATACCACCGGGTTGGTCCCCGAAAAATACCTGCAACAAGTCCTCTTAGCCCTCATAAAATTGTTAGAGAACGAGCCATTGTGCACTGATGATAACGAATTCATAATCGTCCCTTGTTTAACCGACTTATGTGCTGGCCTCCGACGGGCGATGCTTGGAGCCGGGAATAACGAAGTGGTGGAACGAGACATCGCTGACCTTCAGAGGAAGTTACTCCAGGCGGCGTGGAACATCAACTCCGTCGAAAGCTTAGACACTTATATGAAGAACACTTTTTCTATACTACTGACTCCATTGGCTATAAGTGTTCCTGAACATAGTCATTCTTCTGTGAAGAAGTTGATTTCCCCCCGGTCCTTCATTGGAGATTTTATACAAAAAATCGTCACCACCTTTCGGTTACTTCACTTTGATGAAGAATTCTTATTATATGAAGCTTTGGTGGAGTATCGAGAATCGTCCAGAGACTTGTTCCTTTCCTTGGGAGGCGAAATAAACCATCATGTAAATTCCAGTAGTAAACCATCACCCAGGAAATCAAGAATCGACTTCTCTCATCAAAAGCATCAAACATCAAATGAAATGTTGGAATCAGATGATTTGCTCTTCAATAACCTAAACGCCCAGTTAGGTGAAAGCTTGGATATAAATATACCCGTCCCATCACAAGCTATTACCGAGCTGAATGTTAAACTAATTCCTGTCCCTAAACATGACATGCAGGCCTTATTAGACAAACAAGTGAACTTACTAGAGACTTATGGAACTGAAACCCCCGAGTTCTTGAGAAATATCATGTCTTTGATGGCGTCCCCAAATTCAAACACCTGTATGATTCAAAATGCCAATTTCAACAACCTTCCATCCTATTATTACTTGCGATATTTGGAGAACTTGCATGAAAATGATTATCATGGAGCCTTTCAATCATTACATCAATATTTTGACTATATGGTATCTAAAAGCTCTAAATATTTTTATCACTTTGCTCTCATTTCCAGAGCCTCTTTGCATCATTATTTCGGAGAGGATGAAAAAGCTTTGGATGCAATTGAAGAAGCAATTTCGGTAGCTAGAGAAAACAAAGATAATTCTACACTAACATACATTTTATCCTGGCTATTTAATTTCATAAGAAACAAACCAGAGCTATGGCAGAGCCAAAATTTCTATCAAAACAGTAATGAACTGCATTTACTTGATTTTTTGATTAAAAAGTCTCAAACGGTATCACTACTGTTATATGCCATGAGTTACAATTTCGAAACGGCTCATTTAATGAACTGTTGTGGACCCATGAACAGATATCTTGAAAGTTTACTCAAAGCAATGTATATATCCATAAATGATGAGATACCTACTTTCATTAAGTCAGCAGAAATGGCCTCTACGGTTTGGACTAGAATAGGAAACCCACATCTAAGTCAAATTTACACCAATTTAGCATCAGACTGTGCAAAGGAAATAGGTAAATTAGGAGATGAGCTCTCTATTGAAATGAGAAGAAATTATTTGACATATCTCCGGGGTGATATAGATGATGCCTATCACAGCTTTAAAAAGTTAAAGGTCAGAGCCAAGAAGGATAGATCGTTGTTCAAGTCAGTGCAAATAAGAAGTCTGATAATACTTGTGAAAACCGACTTGAGAAAAGGAAGATTAAAGTATGCCGAGCGAATTATGGAAAATCTAATGAGTATAGACCTACAAGATAGTGAGTTAAAGATGGAATTAATTTACCTTGATATAGAGGTTCAAGCAGCTTTAGGAAATTACTCTAAGGCATTGGAAATCATATCGCGAAGCTTGTTGGAATTGAACAATCAACAAATGAGAATTCAAACCAACAGTCATACGATTATAAGGTTGAATCTATTGAAATGTTCTATCTTCAATAGAGCCGGTGCTCATTCCCGTGCGATTTCTCTTTTAATCCAGCAAATTCAATTAGGTAAGAAACTTGGGTTCACATCTATTACGGTTGAAGGTATGATTTTGATGGTGTCGGTTTTAAATAATATGGATGCTTATGAAGATGCATTTGATATTCTCAGTAATTACATGCCAACAATATTATCAGTGAATAACGAGGAATTCATCTGTACAGCCTATTATGAGTTTGCTAAAAGTTGTTATAAGATGGTACAACAAGAGACTAACAAGCATTGTATCTCCAAAAAGACGCTTTTCAACATTTTCTTAAAATATTTGTTATTGAGTATCACAGGCTCAAAGCGATCCATGAATATGGTGTTGTTAAAAAAATGTTTTGAGCTAGAGGGAGAAATGGGTAAAGAATGTGCTTCATTTTCCGAAAAAATGAAAGAACTGCAATCACTTGATGATTTCCAACAACACTCGAAAGCAGGGTTGATGATTCTTAATAACAGAGCTATTCAAGAGGCGGATTATGGGTTTATTATTAATAAGGTGCCCCCACAAAGATTGAGTAGGCATACGGATGTAGAAGGATATGACAGCAGGTAGATGGTTTCCTTAAGGTTAAATTATGACTTATGATGACGAAGATGATGTTTTTGAATATTTGTTTATTAGTTTTATTATATTTTGTGGTTTTATTCTTTGGGAGTTTCTACCATGTAATGACATCTTAGCATAACTAGAGGTTTCAGATTAACATGTTTATTAAAAAAAAAGGTAAGGTGTAGAACAATATATACTAAGGTCATAATATCAGCTAGAATCTTCAGGTAGTATGAAATGGATAGTCAGAACGAATAATCTATGAGTTTATTTCTTTATATTATTAATCATTTCAGAAGTTTAATTCTTTTTGGCTTCTCTTTCTCCAGCATCAATGGTGGCTAATATGAGAGCAGCATTCTTTAATTGAATCACATTTGCCACTTGTTTAAATGCCCAAATTGGGGCACTAGCCCAAGCCAAAAAGGTACCTAACCAGAAGAAGTCATAGTAGTGTAAGTATAAAGCCACATAAAACAATTCATTGACGAGGCAAACGATGAACAAAACTTTTCGATTACTGTAATATAATGACAAGAGTTTCGATTGTTCTTTATTGACGTTTTTATGGGAAGCTGAACCACTAGACATCATAGCATACATGTGCATGTAGTGAGAAGCCAAATCCAAAGACACCAATAGTTGCCAGACGAAGCAGAAACCTGGATATATCACACATAAATAACAAATAAGGGAACTGGTAGCACATCTGTCGGTGACCATATCTAAGACTGCACCGTATCTTGTACCTTGATTGTATTTTCTGGCAGCGTAGCCATCAAAAGCATCTAGGAAACCGGAAATTCCATAGAAAATTAGAGTAAGTATTGGATGGTTTTTCATGATGGAGAATGAAATCACTGCAGTTAGCACCCGAAAGTAGCCGATTAAGTTAGGTATGAAGAGCATGACATCTCTGACTGTGACTTGAGTAGTAGTAGACATGTTGTGATGCAATAAATATATGCAGAATTAGACGTGATCAACACCAGAAGAGAATAAACGATCAATCAATGGTCTTTGATATTCATTAAATACGAGATGAGAATCCCAACTTTTAGCCCAAACCTGGATCAGATACGTATACTTGACTGATCTAGAAGTAGAATACCCTAATTTGGCACAATTAGAATGTTAAGGGGATTTAAAGCTTCTTTTTTGCCCTCGAGTTTGACAATCAAATCAACAAGCTGGTTGTAGAAGAATGATTTGGTTATTGAAAAATATCAAGAAGATGTCAAAAAAAAATAACCTATTTCGGCGAGCCTTTTTTTTCAGTATTTTAACCCCCTCAATTGACACTATGGAGTTTTTCTATCTCACGAGATTAAAGACCCTTCAGTGTGGAATAACCAGTAATATATACAAGTGATAGAGCGAGGATGTTTCCAGATATCACAATGACACATTTTTCATTGTAGGGTGGCCCGCAACGTCTCGGACGAGGCTACGGAAGAGCTCGGATAATAGTGCCGAGTATGGGGTAAACCCCCTACTGTTGACATGGCTAGTACGGAAGAATTAGAACCACTACAGTGAACGGCATTAGGATAATAATATCATATCAGAGTAGAAAGTAGTGTGATTAGAAAAAGCTTAAACCAGTTTGTGAGTTAAGCGAGTTATAATATAGATAGGGGAAATGTGTCAATTTTGCAGGAAAATATGACTTTTTCGAAAATTTGTGTAAAATCGTAATTTTGATGAAAAATGTAGATCAGCTTTCTTCGTCAATCTAAAGAATATCATGTATTTTGCCCTTTATCTGCATTGCATTTTGTTTTAGATGAACAATGTTTACCATATCATCGAAAACGTGCATCTCGGACTACTTATGCGCTTAGCTTGAACATTTAGCATTGAACAAAATTTGCTGTATAAATAGCTGTGAAATTAAACAGAATCAAATTACGAGAGCAATGGTTTCGATCTCAAGATTGGTGAATGGAGGCTTGATAGCATCAGGGCAAACGGTGTTCCAGCAACTAGCTACCCCTGAACAGGCAGCAATTGAACAGTACAATATTGTGAGATACCTAGGTGGTCTGGGTCCATATATCCAGCACCCTGGACTTGGTATTTCTACAGATATCCCTGATCAATGCTCAATTGAACAGATTCAACTCATGAGTAGACACGGGGAGCGGTACCCCACGACAAATGCCGGGAAGAGATACGAAGCGGTTATGAAAAAGTTCGATGATTATCCCCACCAATTCCTAGGAGATTTAGCCTTTTTGAACTCTTATGAATTTTTCGTAACCAATAAAGAGTACTACGACCAGGAAACCAGTCCGTACAATTCGCCAAGTCCCTTCGCTGGAACCTCCAATGCTCTCAGACATGGAGCAGCATTTCGTGCTCGATACAATGCTTTGTATAATGAATCAGCAGTTATCCCAGTGTTTACTTCCAATAATAATCGGGTTATGCAGACATCGCAATACTTCATCAGAGGATTCCTCGGAGATCAGTACGAGTCCAATAAAGTGAATACGGTGGTGTTGTCAGAAGACCCATCAATGGGTGCAAATAGTTTGACACCTGCAAGCGCTTGCTCAGCTTGGAACCCCGATGAGCATGCTGACATCATCAACAATTATACCACCAAATACCTCGAAGATATAAGAGATAGACTCACAAAAGATAACGAAGGCCTTAATTTGACTGCTAGCGACGTTTATGAAATGTTTGGCTGGTGTGCTTATGAAATCAATGTGAGAGGCTCATCACCTGTTTGTGATTTATTCTCCCAAAATGACTTAGTTCAATACGAATACTCGGTAGACTTACGACAATACTACAACGATGGGCCTGGGAACTCAGTAATCAAACCCATTGGTTCAGTTCTTTTAAGAGCCGTTTTAAAACTATTGAAGGATGATGCGAACCCCAACAAAGTTTGGCTATCCTTCAGTCACGATACTGACTGGGAAAACTTCCATGGTGCACTTGGATTGTTCGAACCAGAACTGCCTTTACCTTCAGACCACATTCCTTTCCCTAATGTGTACGTTCACTCCACAATGGTTCCACAAGGTGCAAGGATATACACGGAGAAGCTTAAGTGCGGTGATGATTCTTATGTGAGGTTTATTGTCAATGATGCAGTAATTCCTATCAAAGCATGCTCCTCCGGTCCTGGATTCTCCTGCAAATTGGACCAATTCGAGAACTATGTCAATCAACGGTTAGAGGGAGTTGACTATGCAAAATCGTGTGACATTGGCAATGCTACTGACACTTTAACCTTTTACTGGGACTACACCACCAAATATTACAACGCTACTTTGCTGACTGCATCTTATTAGAGGCTGCTGCTATTGCTGCTATTTTTCACCAATTCAAATCCTTTAATATCAACATCTTCTTTTCTTGAAAATTCTTTGTAGAGCTTAAAACCCTGATTTTGTTGTAGTAGACCACACAGGAATTATTAACGCAGTTACTCTCAAAATCCTTCTTGTCTATTCCCATCCTCTTGAAATTATGATCAACACAATTGCTACAGGCTTTCCTTAGCAGAAGGTGTTTGATTTCATTCTGTTGTGATGTCATAGCTATGTCAGTGACTAGACTCAATTCATCATGAGCACACTCCAAACAAATGTTTTTGTATGGAGTATAAGAAGATAACTTCTCACCACACTTTAAACAGGAGTTGTAGCGAATAAAATTAGAGACATTTAGTATGTCAGTCTCATTTACTTGATATTGTCCTATTTTGGGCAATTCTCGATACCAGCTCTTCACATTAAGTCCAATTAAGTTGAAAATTCTCGCCAAGGGAGGAATTAATACTCTGGTTATGTAATATTCATGATCAAGGTTATATGGGCTACTGGTGTTAAATGAGTTAATGAAATCCTCAGGAGAAACACATCGGTCCTTTACTCGTTGTTTGGTGATGTCCTGAATCACCAAATACGGTATCCTCTCACGATATTGAGGTTCACTTCGAGGATCTTTATCAACTTTTTCAGCTGCCAATATGGCTCCCGGAGGTAAATATTTCTCATTTTTGTAAGTCCCATATCTCACTTCCTTGGCGAAGCAAAAATCTTTAATAACAACTCTATTAAGTAGCACTTTGTAGAATTGTTTTAGTGTATAACTTTTCACGAGTGAAAGATTCTTGGTATTGAACAAAATTCTTAGCGTCTTTTCAACCATTTTTTGTTGAGCAGGTATACCATCTCTTCTAATAGTCTCAATTCCCTTGGCATCAAATTTAGGTTCAACTTGATCTTCATACTCATAACTATAACCCACATATCTCTTTTTGGCTAGAAGCACACATGGATGATAAACTTTTTCAAATTTCAACTTAATTGGATCAGGAAAGTGATTTGTTATCATGCTGGAAATTTCATTACCCAACTTAAAAGCATCCAGTTTGGATTTTCCTGGGAGATACACAAATAAAGAATCGGTATCACCATATACGACTTTAGCACCATAATTTCCTGATTCAATAAGGTCAATGGATTTCGAAAGAATTTCTTGTCCCGTAGCAACAATAGCATCAGCAATATCAGGATTTGGCATACGGCCGCTAAAAGTTGCTGAAGTATAACCATATGTAACATTTGCAATCAACTTGATTGCAAGTTGCCTTGAGTTATACAATCGGGTTAACTCCTTGTCATCTTTGAAAAGCTTCATCATATTTTTGATACTGACTCTAGTACTCAATAAAGATTCTAACATTTTAGCCAAAGCAGACTTTCTGACAGTACTTTTAACAAACATTAATCCATTAGGCGATAAATTTATCCCATTCTTATTGTTAATTAAATCAACTAAACCAGGCATTAAATGCAAGTTTTTTATATAACCAAAATGATTTTTGCTCGAGCTAAACCCATTTAGCTTACCTAGTAGCGTTGAATAGCAATAATTATAGGCTATCATAACGGAGGGATATAAAGATTGGAAATCAAGTACAATTAACGGAGATTTATAGAAGTTGGATTCTGGTTCTAAGATCAAGGGAAGACATTCAATTGGCTTCATTTCATGAACTTCTTTCTTTGTAGGTGAATTTAAAAGCATGCTTTCTTGCTTGACAATTCGTGCCAATATAGATTCTACTTTATATTGTGAACCCCTATAAGCGATTGAGTTAAAATCAATTCCAACTAATCTAGCTTGCTCAACGTTTCTGATAATCATTTCTTGTATATACATTATTTTCAAGACCAATGAAACAATCTTTTGGTAATACTTCAAAACAATAAGTAATTGATCTATATTACCACCTGAAAACCATTGAGAAAGTTGCAAATTCAGATACTTGGGTAATGTCTGGTGCAATAAATGATAAGTGATGTTTTGTATTGAATAATTTGTGATCTTTAATTCTCCTTTAATGATTCTCCATACGTTTAACAAGTTTCTTCCGTTAATTTTAATGGCAGAGGTATGCGTATACCCCCACCTATCCCCCAATTTCCCATTACTTTTGAAAGTACATCTGCTTAAACTAGCAAGTAGATTGATATCATAAGCTATACGGAATCGTTCAATAAGATATCCCCAACTCGAAGCATTAATTTCATAACCAGAAAGAATATCAGGATCGAAAATGGAAACTATGTCAAGAAGTCTGTCGACCATTGTCTTTTCGTCCCGAAATATCTCCATTTTAGTAGGTTCATCATCATCCAAAAATGGTAAAGTTTTCTTCAACTTTTTCTCGTACTCTTCATCACAATCTTCGTTTAAATAAATCAATATTCCAAGCGTTGGAAGCTCAAACATACTATGAAAATCTTGAAATTTGTAGAATATTAAATTTACAGGATCAGTCTCAGGGTTAGGTAGCAAATCAGTGACGGTATTTACATGAAGTTCAAGATAAAAATTGGTTAGTGAGGTGAATGCACTTGAATCACGAGTGATCTTTTCCGATTCATATGAAAATTTGAAGTCATTCGTTTGAGTAACACCAGGTTCAATTTGCGATCTAAACTTTCGTCTATAATGTAACCGTTTGTCTTCCTTTTTCATCCAGTTCGTAACAAATAATTTCAGAGGTGGTTCAATGGTGTACTGCCAGGTTGATAGGCCATTTACTGTTTCTGGTCTACTTTCATTGGTTCTTGTAGTGTGATGGGATACACTATTAGGAGAAAATGGATGCTTGAAATGATCATTGATATGGGGAATGAGTATCTTTTTGTTTGAGAATATGAATGGTTTTGGGGGAATATCGGATTTAGAAGCCATGAATGGATCAATATAGTTCACTTTTAAAACATTGAGATCTTGGAAACTCTTCATGAGATTATCCTTTTGAAGAGACTCTGGTACAAGGACTTGGTAAGCATGCCTCGGGTTAGAAACTAAGTCAACAAAATGGTCATCTTGGGAAGCAATCGATGTCTTGGATGAAGAGGAAACTTGTAGTACGGGCAAAGGATCATTACTGTCATTCATGAAAGAGTCAGAAATTTCAGACAACTTTCTTTTCCGTTGTATCTGACTTATTTCGTACAATGTCTGAGAATCCATCTTACCAGGATTGTGGTATTCAAGATCATTGGTTTCTGGTGCTTCATCCTCTTTCTCGCTTTCATCACTACTGCTGCTCGAGTCAGACATAAAACTCAAATCTAGTATCTGAGAAAATGTCATTGATTTTGATGGTTTTGGAATATTTTCACTCAATGACTTGATCAGCTGCAGGTTAGGATCAAATAATAGGTCAAACTTATAGTCTTTTAAAATTTCAAGATCCATATTTAAGAATTGAAATTTTATCTGTCTCCTCTCAATGTCAACCTGTTCAAATGTAGTAGGAAAATGTTTGGTAAAGGCTAAGCATGATCTAAAGGTTTTATCGTAATACAAATCAATATCTCCAGTCGATGATGTACCATTTAATTCAATGACATACTTTAAGAGGTTTGATTGGTGTTGCTCATTGGGCCATTTAGTGGAGCCTGCTCCAATGGATGAGTCTACAACATTTTGTGTATCAAGGAATGATTGTGGCTGGCTTCGTAGTTGGCATTGGAATCGTAAGTCATCATAGATGTTTTTAATGGAAGAAAGATAGATTATTTTGTCATGGGAAAGGTGTTGCAAATTTTTCATTTCGGAGAAATCGTGATGAATGTTTCGTGGTGTTAGCAGCGTTCTATTTACAATATCATAAGCAGTTATATCAATCTCTAACAACGATCTTCCTATTCTGCTATGTGATTTTGGATTAAGGACATTGTTTCCAATTAATGGTTGCAAAAAAAGTTTTAGCGAGGATAACGGAGATGCGTCAAGATCTCGGTTGATGATGGGATAACGCAAGAAAAAATAGGATAACTCCAATAAGCCACAGCCAAATAAATTATAATCAGTTAGAAACTGTAGAATGAAAGGGAAATGAGCTTCATATACGAAGATTTGCAGCCTCCTTTTCGATTTTTGTTTGGCGACAGAAATATATTGAGTCTCCCAATCGCATATATCGAGCTGCTTTTCGGTGATAATTCTCGTGAGCCTGGTCTTATATGCCTGGGATAGTAGTGAGATCTTGTATTTGAGTTGATATCCTACCTGGTAACCATATATTGGCACTCCTTTACAAATGCTTACGTCTGCCACGTACATCCGTTTATCTTCGACTTCACCAAAATCCTCCACTTCCACTTCGCCGCCATCGTCATCATCTTCGTCAGCTCCAGGACCGCGTCTTTGGAAAGATTCACGTAGGCCATTTTCCACAAAGTTCGTAATATTTGTAATGAAGTCCTCGGACTTGAGAACGCTCACATCTGTAATACGACAGTCGACGTAGAGGTAAGGAAACACGTTATGAACATGGACCAACACGTTGTGAACATGGGTTTTGCCATCTAGAGCAGGAACGGTAAGAGAACCAAAAATTCGGATTATAGGCACTTGGACGACTTGGTCTTGGAGCTTATCTAGTTTCAGGGGCTTGTTCTGGTAAGTGTCATAGTCGTTTATCTGGACTTTTATATTATCATAGTGCATGTGTGGAGATCTGTGTCTTCGGGCCTTAATGACAGATGGGAACCTTGATCTGAGATGCAATGCGTGTCGCAGAGGTACGGGTGTCACATATGTCGCAAATCACTGCTATGTGTTTGCTGCAGATATCGGGGAGGGCAGCCGCATTATTTTTTTACGGCAGGTTCCCAAATGAGAACTTGACAACTGGGATGATTACGGCGTTACGGCCATAAAGCGAGGGGACGACGAAGCTTCTGTGATTAACCATCGTCTGAGGAGGAGAGGAGTGGTGATCACCACATCGTGGGTGCAGAGCCCACTGCGGCAATCCGACTTTTTGTATGGACAAGATATGTTCCCCTTACTTTTTTGGCGAGCAATAAGGTACAATATACACGACATTGTTCCAAATTTCATCTCAATTACAATTCGAATAGGCAAATTGTTCCGAACTTGAAGTTCTCCAGGCAAGTCACTATGCCATCCACACCTCTCAGGCTGTCAGGGTTTTTTTTTTTTCGATTGTTGCTACTGCGTTTCTGCCTTTGTTCTACATTCTACCCAGATTATCCGCACCGGGCCACTCATCTCCCACATTATTCAAACCACCTCCCGCAGGTGTCGTTTCTTCCTATCATCTTACCACTTCAGACCCCTTCTCTTCGTCTATTCTCCTGACCCTTTTTGTTAAGTTGTCTTATCTCAATTTTTTATTTTTTTTTTCACTTTTTATTTTTTACTTTTTACTTTTTACTTTTTATTTTTATTTTTATTTTTTTTTTGTCATCATTACATATTATCAAATATTTGTACGCCTCGTCCCTGTGCCCCTCCTTTAGATCAACAGAAAAAAAAAAAAAAAGCAAAGCTTTCAACACAAGTTTTTTTTTTCTTTTCTTCAAACTTCTCTTTTTTTTTTTCTTGACACCATCCTCCTTACAACAATAGAATTATAATTCATTTTCAATCATCTATTCAGCTTAGTCGTTCCTTTAATATCCCACGCTATTTGTTTGAATTGAATTTATCTTCGCCCTTTTTCATCCTTTGTCATTCTATATTTCCTTTTTGTTTAGTCTAGTCCGTTGTCATGCCTCAAATCGAAAGTAAATCAGAATCCCCTCAAATGTCGTCTTCGCCTATGGATCGATCGTCGGTAAGCTCTCCGGGATCTCGTCATGGTCCATTGAGTAGTGACATCCAAGCAAGAATTATGGCCTTCCAACAAAAAAGAGCAAATAAACCTCCGCAATCACCTTCCGGCAGTAGCCCTCGTGGTGAGTTCTCATTAAATTCATTATCTGCTCCTAACATCCATGCCGCCAGCCTAAGTGAGGAAGATTATTTAAATAACCATGATACCTCATACAAACCAAACATATCCAAGGCACTTCCAGCTCTCCCCAATAATCGGTCCTTGTCGCAGAATGACGCTCCCTCGGCCAGTTTAATCCCATCCCCCATTCCAAACTCAATGTATCAACAGTTTCCACACGAAAATAAACCCAATAACTCCTCCAACCCGTTAATAAACCAGCATATGGCCAGACTCCAATTAAGCCCCGAGAAGCAACCGTTTGAGCTAACGAAAAAACCCTCATTGTCTCAAAGAAGAGGTATGAAATTAAATATGAATGAGATGAAATTCGATAGTGGCGGCAACTTGACCGACAACAATGAATCTACCGCGTCGTTAAGTTCTCCCCAAATGTCAATCCTGGACTCCATCCCAGACTCCACCATCCCAAGAATACCTTCGGGCAAAAAGAGACCTAACTTTTCCCTTAATCTCAATTCATTGAACAGTAATGACTCCCCACTTAGTTCCAATATCTCATCATTATCATCATCATCTAATTCTTCCCTAACCAATTTGGACGACCGTAATCCTCAGGCCCTCACGGCGTCTTCCATACCGAACTCTCAACAAGCAGCAAAAAAACCTCAACTTCAAGGACTATTCGCCAATTATTCCAAGTACGTCGATGTGAAATCTGGCTCATTAAACTTCGCTGGTAAAGCTTCATTGCACTCTAAAGGGGTCGATTTCTCTTCTGGTAGCTCTTTTAGAATTTCCCTTGACGAGCTTGAATTCTTAGATGAAATCGGCCATGGTAATTATGGAACTGTTTCCAAAGTTATCCATAAACCTACTGGAGTACTCATGGCAATGAAAGAAGTTAGACTTGAATTAGACGAAACCAAATTTACCCAGATTTTGATGGAATTGGAGATTTTACATAAATGTGATTCTCCTTACATTGTCGATTTCTACGGAGCTTTCTTCGTTGAAGGTGCAGTCTACATGTGTATGGAGTACATGGATGGAGGTTCATTAGATAAAGTATTCAACTCAGAGCATTGTGTTGAAAGTGAAGCATGTTTAGCATATATTACTGAATGTGTCATACGAGGATTAAAGGAGTTAAAAGACGAACATAACATCATTCATCGTGATGTTAAACCTACAAATATTCTAGTAAATACCCTTGGTAAGGTTAAATTATGTGATTTTGGAGTTAGTGGAAACTTGGTGGCTTCGCTAGCTAAAACTAACATTGGATGCCAATCTTATATGGCACCAGAAAGAATAAGATCAATCAATCCTGATGACACTACATATTCTATTCAATCAGACATTTGGTCTTTGGGATTGACCATGTTGGAAATCGCAGCTGGCTCTTATCCTTACCCATCGGACACCTATGACAATATCTTCTCCCAATTGAGTGCCATTGTCGATGGAGATCCTCCTAAATTGGATGCAAAGAAATTCTCCAAAGAGGCGCAATTGTTCGTCAAATCGTGTCTTAACAAAAATCCAGATTTAAGACCACCTTACGCAGCTTTGCTTAACAATCCCTGGCTTGTCAAGCACCGTGATGTAGATCCTCACATGGCAGAAATAGTCCAGGCAAGAGTGAATGAAATTGAAGAAGAAAAGAACCGCAGAGGTCTTAGTAGATCCAATAGTACCAGTAAAACACCATCAAACCATACTGTGGGCACTCGCTCCCATCCTTCAGTTGCAGATAAAGGGTTCCCTCAAGCTACTCCGGTGATTGGAAACCAAAGCTCTAGAGAAACTGTACTGTCACTATTGAAGAACAAGGTGAACGCCCCACCTCTCCATAAGGGAGGGTTATCGAATGCTAACAGAAGATTTCGGTAGACACTGAAATTTCGGTAATAGTTGAGGTTCCGGCTAGAATTCGGTAAGGTGAAATTTTCAGCCTTCACATTCAATAGGCAGCCATTTCATGTCATTTCATGCAATTTCATTTCCTTTCCGCCATTAGCATTTTTCTCTTTCATATACCTGTGTTACTAGGCTTACCATATGTACTTGTATATCAATTCATGACTTTCACTAGTCCCCCTAGAAATAACAATAGAAGCAGCAAACGGGCAGTGTAAATAAATGGTGCACGGGCTTATAAATGGTGCACGGGCGTCTTATCTACACTCGAATCCCGCGCCTACCCTCCCTCCTGGCTTGTTCACCAACTAAGGTTGTCCATAGTTTAATTGAGCTAACGAATTGAAAGGAATTAACCAAGAATCATCCAATCACAATGTTACAGATCGAGCAGAATAACTTGTTGATTGAGAAGACTTTGACAGAAAGAATCTTTTCGGAAGACAGCAAGTCATTAGATAGAATAATCACCGACTTTGATTTCACCACCTACCATATATCGACTTTAGAAGATAGAAACCTTTTGTTGATCTCCATATACGTGAAATGCTGGGATGATTTAGTCAACTATGGAGTAGTTAAATATTTAAACTCCAAGTACTCGAAGTTTAGTAGCTCCTTTTTGACGGTATTGACCGGTGGAGACATTGAAGCTGGGTACAACTACTCCCTTGTGCTAAATACTACCGAATTAGCTGGGGAATCCGATGAAACGAAACAAGAAGTCATCAGCGAGATCTCGTTCTTAAAGAGACACTCAATTGCTTCGGCATTTGAGTTAGCGTTCAACAGATATGATGAATTATCCCAGCAATATTCCAACTCCAACACTTATTCGGAAGAGATTCAAGCCGAATTACAAAAAGAATCAATCTTGGTAATCAACTATCGTGGAGCTGACGAAAGCATTTACATTAAACCATCATTCGATAGAGTTACCGTGATTTTCTCCACCACCTTCCAGGACGAAACGGATAAAATCTTCGGAAAAGTATTCTTACAAGAGTTCGTAGATGCCAGAAAAAGATCCGTACAGACAGCTCCGCAAGTGTTATACTCTCATCAAGAGCCTCCATTGGATATTCAGAGTGTAGTAAAACCAAGTACAGGTAACGATGACAACAAGGGGTATGTTACGTTTGTTCTTTTCCCCAGACATTTAGTGAAAGGAGACAGAAGAGAGAATTGTATTTCTCATATTCAATTTTTCAGAAATTATTTCCATTATCATATCAAATGTTCGAAAGCCTACATGCATTCAAGAATGAGATTTAGAGTTAAAGAGTTTTTGAAGATTTTGAATAGAGCAAAACCAGAAAATGTCGATGACAATGGTAAAGCGATCGAAAACAGAAAGACTGCTAGTGGTAGAAGATTTCTTGGAGTGTAATGACTATTCGACGATTTATTTGAGTAGGCTGTATTGAAACTATGTTTCAAGTATATTATTAGCTTCAGTAGTCATTAACTATCTAAAATCTATGTACATGTTTATTTACTAAGCTATTGTTTTGGCTTTTTAACCCCATATTTCGATCTGGATGTAGATCTATTAGCAACCCCAGCCAAATCATAAGCTCCTCTCACCAATTTGTACTTTACCCCCGGTAAATCCTGGACTCTTCCTCCTCTAACAAGAACGATATGGTGATCTTGTAAATTATGGCCTTCTCCAGGAACATAGCATGAAACTACTTTCCCATTGGTTAATCTCACTCTACAACATTTTCTTTGGGCTGAATTGGGCTTCTTAGGTTTAATGATCATCACTCTTATAACTACTCCTTTTCTGAATGGATTAGAGTCCAAATCTGGAGATTTAGACTTATATGGCTTGTTTGGTTTCCCCTGTTTCCCAGTTTTGATTTGATTTAAGGTAGCGTATCTTTTTTGTTGGTGGAAAAGGTTCTGGCTGATTTGGTTGAAAATGGGCACATTGGAACGTATGGTTTGTCCATATGCAGTGAGTTGCGAGAATTTAACTTGTGATCTGAGTCCCAATCCCGGAGAACGTATACCGGTCTTTAACCCTTGAACAAATCCTCTAAACATAGTCTGGGGTGGGAGTGTGAAATGGTTGTTCAGTGGTAAATCCACTGAAAAATTTTGGCTTGAGATATGAAGTTCGTAGCCCGTGCACCAACGAGAAATTTCTAGCATCCGTGCACCTCATGCTCTGATTTATACAAAGAAATTTTCAGCCAGTTAAATTTAGTTAACATCCTTAAACTTATCAACATGTACAGAAGTATCATATTAAGAAGCATTAGGGCTCCATTAAGAACAGTTGCTAGCCAGTCGATTGTGAAGCCGGTGAGACTTGCATTCCCTTCTTTCACTCGTGCCTATTCTTCCTTTCCAGAATTGACTAGAGAACTTGCCCAAGAAAGAATTCTCGAATTATTAGAAGGATACGACAAAGTTGATGCATCCAAAGAGATTACAGCTGAAACCTCTTTCATAGGTGACTTAGGTTTAGATTCGTTGGATGTCGTTGAAGTCGTGATGGAACTTGAACATGAATTCAACATTCAAATTCCAGATCAAGAAGCTGATTCCTTAAAAACAGTAGGTCAAGCTGTTGACTACATTCTTGCTCAACCTGATGCCTGCTAAATCAATATGACCAGAATGTGAGTAGAGTATAAGCATGATATGAGAAGATACAGACCATTCTGTATAGATGTGTAATACAACCAAATTATTTATTGCAGATTCGTAGAACATTGTAGCAACCCTCTTCAGCACCGAAGTATTATTAGTGGCCATATAATCGTCCTCTAACAGTCCTCTTCTTAAAATGCCTGTTGTTAGTGAAATTATATTTGGAGTGCAAGTCACGTGCACAGCCATTAGCCAATAATCGATGGTGAAATCAGCATTTTTTTCCAATGAAAGAAGTACTATACTCATTAGCTTCTAGACAAACACACATAAACCATGGTCTCCGTATGTATGAATGTCTTTCGTCGCCTTTCATAATGTGATTGGCTATTTCCCAGCTTACTAACAATTTAGTACGTTAAAGGTCCTGCCTACAAATCTATTCAAGCTCTTGGTCGTTTGAACATCCCACTTCTTAAGAGCTACATTCCAAACCTCACCATTTGGGGAGCAGCTGCCGGAGCTGGTGTTGCTGTGTTCACTGAAGGTATCCCATTATTCCAAAACACTTTCTACACCAAAATTCCATACTTCGGAGAACACTGGATCAAAAATCCTGATCCAGAAGATGTCCCAGTCTAAACTATTTATTTAATATACATCTGACATTACTGATTGTAAGTGTTAACTATGGCACATAAACTAGAGCCTGTCCCTCGTATTGTCCTGGCTGTGCTGGTTGTCTTTCAAGAAGGTTGAATTCAATGAGATTCTCAATATTCTTCTTCACTTCCAAAACCGTCACCGGGGCTCTATTTTCAATTTTCAGAACTGCCTCGGCTATCAAATCAACGTAGTTCATCGTTCGTTTCTGTTTCATGATTCTTGCAATCGCAGCTCGAATCTCGGATTGTCTATCGACCGCTACTATCTCTGGTACTACTTTGACAGCCACCTCTCGGTCTCGGGAAATGGGCAATCTTATTTTGCTTGACTTGTCAGAAAATTGGCGATTGAAAGTGTACTGATTGTTGGTATCTTGAAGTAATACCTTATATTTCTCAGTCGTGAAACTTCCTAGTATAACCTTCAACAATCTAGTTTCGATATTAGTGAGGGACTGAATTTCTTCAAAACTGTAGCTATCTTGTTCCTGGAAAAGTAATATAACTGTAGCTTGTAAGAGATTGATATATAAATCCTTTTCTCCATTGTCAAACTGAGTAGTGAGTGTAACTTGGTGTAAAGAGTAACTGGTCCAGTCTAAGACCTTGGAGTTCTGTTTCACCTCTTTCTTATATCCTTCACCAAAGGATTGAAGAATTGACTGAAGAGATTCTGGAACGATAATGCTCTTGTCATTCTTAGGAACTTCAGGCCAATTTCTGGAATCCAAAACCAAAGCATTAAACTCAATGTTAATACCACCAACTTTGGTATACTGTTCCTTTGAAAGTTTGAAATCCGAAAGCATACCTGAAATTGAAGTTAGCTCGTCAGAGAATCCTACAATATCCAGAAAGGACTGGACAATCAGTTCCTCGAGAAGGAACGTTGAAGAGCTAAAGCTTCTTGCTAATAATAACCTTCTAGATAAGTCTTTTCTGTAGGTAGTGATGAAATCGGCCTTGTTCTTGAAGAAGTTAAAAATGCTAACCACCGTCTTTATAAACTGTTGAAATTTGGTGGTATCGGGAGAACTAGTTTTTGTCAGTTCAGACTTGATATACGTGTCGCAGTATTTTGATAGTTGTTGGAATAAATAATCATTGTATTGGGGCTTTGCAAAAACGAACGACACTGCATTTCTGACTTCAAGATCGAATTCTGATTCTGTCATTTGTACTTCCAATTGCTTAACCTTTTCAATCGACTCAGAAATGGATATTATGGCGTTTTTAGAATGACTTTCCATTAATGCCTTCACCTGGACATCGATTTCTTGTTTGACCACCTCTAAAAACTTGAATCGAAGAACTTTCATAGCATTTATGCCGTAATAGAGAAATGCTTCTTTTGAAAATTGTACTAATACTCGGAGGATGTTTGCTAGCTGCCGCTGTATAACTGGGGTGAGAGACTGATCCAACACATAGCTAAAGTCATAGAAAAGGTATTCCCAGAGCAAATTTATTCGGAGTTCTTTAATAAACGTCAGGCTGTAGCGACAAGCTTCGAACATGGAAACCTCTTTCTGTAAGATTGTAAGTACGAGATATAAGTACTCAGATGAATTTTGATGAAAGAACGAAGGTCGCACTTTGGCACATGAATACTTGATATCTTTAAATATAGCCTTATTGATGTCAATGGAGGTGTTTGGAGTAAGTTCCTTCACGATACGAGCAACTCTTTCTGCAACTTTAAGAGTGGAATCATTGGCGAACATCTCAGTTCGAACTTTATTCAATATGGAATCTAGCAAGTGAATAAGATGATCAGCTCCTGGGTTACCTAAGTTCAAAAGGTTTTTACGAGCCTCACAGTAGCCGAACTCGATTATTGTTGATTTAGTGGGATGCGTTAATAGGTAGCTCTTATCGAAATATAGGAATAGTTTTCTCATGGTGAATAGTTTCTGTTCATACTCATTAAATACCACAAGGAATTCATTAGCTGTGGATTCGACATCGCCATTTCTATTAAGAATGTCCTTCAACACTGGCAAGATGCTATCATTGTAGTAAATTCTGATTCTATCAAATATTTTCGTCGCTAAGTCTGCTTGTTCACTGTATTTCACCTTACAGAGCGACTGTACCCTATTGTAGTACCATTCATAGCTATGGGCCAACCGGGTTTCTTGAAGTATCACATCCACCAATTCATAGACCTCCAGTCTAAGAGCATCAAGCTGGTCACGAGGAAGGTATTTGTTAGCGGATTGTTCACTGGAGTTGGGTTTGGCTCGTTTAAACTCCCGTCGAAGATTGGTTTCCGATCTGTTATGACTCGAGGCGAGATGAGAGGGAACGAAGGACATCTGCGGGCCACCCATATCCAATAATTCGTTTTCACCGAGCGTCATCCGCACCAAACTGGTTTCTTCTTATCAGTGTAGCAAGGAGTTTGAGGAAGGAAAAAAATGGTTTTGATCTTTTAATTTTTTTTTTTTTTTTGAGAATCTATTTACTCCTTCTCTTTATCATCATGTCAGACAACGTTACCGACAAACAGCTCACATCTGTTTATAAGAAGAACGGTTCATTCGACAAGCAGCGGAAGTTGTTGCTAGAGAACTTCAAGGAGTCAGAGACACACACCAATCTACTCCTCAAGCTCAAACTAATGGTGGAGAACAAGATAAAAATTGATCCCTCAATTTTAATAAAGAATAGAGGGAAGATGGGCGCGTTAATACAAGGAGAAATCATCTATCAGCATCTAGGACCCAAAGAGAGTGATGGTAAGAATGATAAAATCAAAGTCAAAAACAGTAATAGTCTACTAAATATCGTTGATAAGGATATTCAGGAAAAAATCATTGATTCACCTGAATTCCATGATTCTTTGAAAGTAGAACTCAAAGACATAAAGAGAAGAATAGAAGGCATTAATGACGAGGATTATGCTAAGATATTGGAGGAGGAAAGAATAGCGAAAGAGCAGGAGATGGAGAAGCTTAAAATAAAGAACCAAGAGAAGGAGTTGGCTTATAAGAACAATTTCAAAGTTAAGCATTTGACTCCAAGTCATAAGGTAACAAAGGCACCAAGATTTAATTTCGGGTCTACTTCAAAGAATGTAAGGGAACATGGGAATGGTAATGGACAGAAAAACGATAGACAGCCATACTTGATGTATTAGTGTGGCTGCCTTGGGTGTACAATATGAAGTATAAAGCTGGACATCTGATTGAACTTCATGCCCCTTTATGACTAGTCAGGCTTACAAAGTTTGGCAGCAAGTCCGTTTCTACGAGGCTGTTCTCACGGTCTACATAGAGCTGAGGTTGTTGACCAAGGTTAGCGTTAACGAAAGTGGGTGGATCGTATTAAGTCATATAGAAAAAGTACAGTGTTAAAAATACATCATGCAGTTATTCCTCGGTATCAAAAATTTCGTTGGCAATTAACATCAACTCCTCCACAACTTTGGTCTTGTAGCTGAGATCCTGAGGACTCAAGGAATTGTCATTAAGAATTGCTGGTCCCCAGATAATTGCCAACGACTTGGGTGCCATTCTATTGTGCTGTTGATTAGCTGCAACTTTATTTAAATGGAAAATAAGTGCTCTCAAGGTGAAATAAGCTCCATCAGGAAGGTTATACACAAGATGATGCAATTTCTTAGCAATATAAGTTTCATCCAATGATTTAACCGTTTCAATGAACGATTGACAATACTCATTGGTGAGTAATGGTTCTGGTAAACTGGCGAAGTAGACTTTGAGCAATGATGCTACACAATAAATGTCGGCATCAAGCACGTTATTCGCATCGATATTGTTACCAATTAAAAGGTAATTGGTGAACTTCATATCGATAGAGTCTTTCAAGTGTTGAACTGTGGTTTTGTTTCCACTGGTTCTATAAATACCTTCAATGTCTAAACCATAGGTTTCAATTACTTCAATACATTTCTTCACTACCAACGGCACATTGTCGATTCCGGCAAATTTGATAAGTTCTTCTATTGACACACCAAACGTTGGTTGTGACATTTGGTTCAATTGAGTGTTGAGGGTTTTAGGACCGTTCAAATCAGGAGTGTTAGGTTGACTAGCCGGATCTAAGGAATTGTAGGTGACGGCTGAATGGGTATCGTTGATGTTTGGCAGAGGCAGGAATGTTTTCGAGTTGGTGGATTGGTTGATGGTGGTGCTTGAAGGAACCGATAAGGTTTCCTCCTGATGATTGCTGGAAGTGTTAACGAATGTGGTACCATTACTAGGTTTGGTGTGATTGTTAAGGAAAGGTTTATTAGGTGTTGACTTTAATTGAGGATTGTTTCTTGCAAGTGAAGGATGGACGAAGTACTCCACGGGAACCAAAGATCTGTTGGAAGCGGAACTCTCGTGTTTAATTAGGAACTGGTACAAGTCCTTCTCGTTATCAATGGAAGAAGCAAGAGACTTCATGGAAGGCTTATTTGGTTGTAAAGGACTGATCAAAACCCCGGAATTCATAATGAGAGTTTCATTCCACGTAGCAAACTTTTGCAATTGAACGTTTAAGGCAATATCGGTTTCCAAGACCAAATTTTTCAATTTCTTGGAGTTTGTTGGTCTATGAATCATCATCATTTCGTCCTTTAATTTCTTACATGAGGTTACTTTGGATTTATAGTCTTGATCTGCCAAATCGACTTTTCTTTGTAAGTCGTCTTCTTGTTGCTCAGCGGATTTGTTTTTCAAACTGAATGATTTCTTATTAGGATCGGCCGTTTTTAACTTTTCCAAATCATCACATAAATGGTGGTATTTCTGTTTAGCCTTTTCTGCAGCATTGATGGCATCCATACACTCTTTTTCCTTTCTTTTCCCCTCTTCTTTGATCAGTTTACGGGATCTAGAGATGGTTTGACATAACGAGGTGATTTCATCATACATCACGTTCAATGCTTTCACATACGACGAGCCAACACTGTATAGTTTTTCGTCGAATTCGAGAATCGTGTCTAGCTTACTGCCAAAAGAGTCATTCTTAACTTTAGTATTGAGGTTCTTGAGAGAGGTCCGAGAGTGACCAGCGAATTTTTTCAATTGGTTGTAGTGTTCATCCTCGATCAATGCTCGTTTCTTGATGTACTTCGCGAATTCTTCTCCCGTGGTTATACTTTGTTTCAATCGGGTTAAGAGTAAATCTAAGGATCCGTCACCGTTTAATATAGTTTTGATTCGGTCTTGGTCCAATAATTTGGCGTATTCCGAGTCTGATTGAGCATCCACCGCCGTCATCGCAGTAGTTTCTGCTCCCAGAACCTGACGTGAAGACATGCTGATGATGGAAAAGGAAAATCGGTAAGAAGAAAAAAGTATTAAGGTAAGAAAAAGAAAAACGTCAACAACAAGAGGATTTTTTTTTTTTGGATCTGTGTGAGGAAAAAACGTCATACGAAAATGGGAAACTATCAAAGAAATGGCGGCGCAGAATCGCAGACCCGCACATTCGGCAGGTTACAATAGGGAATTTGCATGAGCACCGGTCCGCGATGACAGCTTTGGCAGACATTCCGGGGAACACATGGCAGGAGACGAGGGAAGCGGCAGGGGACTGGCCGTGACACGAACAGAATTGGAGAAATGAGGGCATGAAGGGAACTGACCGAAGTGAGTTGGGGTAAGTTCTCGGTCCAGGAGTAGCGGCACTGGTCCAACAGCAGCCTCAACCATGGCTTGTTGTGGCTAGAATTTGGTCCGGAGACGGGCTGCGCTGTGAGCCTTGGGCCGATGAGTGTGCGGAGTGGGCCTAACCTAGGGGGTTGGACGGACTGATTGTGGGCCAGACATGGGCCGACATAGACCCGTTAGTGGTGACACATGGGCCCATTTGTCTGCTAAGCCCAGAAAAACGGGCCCATCTGTCTACAGTACAGAAACTCAACTCTACGTCTTGACGATTTGATATACATTACAGCACTATTTCTTTTTGCTATATCTCCTCCCTATCTCTTAACATGCGGCCATTTATATTATACAGCCCAGAAAGATAGGCTTCTTCATCTTGTACAGCCAGAAACTGAATACTACGTCTTGACGCTTCCCTATACATTATAGTACTATATCTTATGCTATCGCCCCTTTCCTATCTCTTTTCATCCTCGAGGTTGAACGTATTAACCCCGTGTTCGACGGCCACCGAGAACTCGAGATCATCGGTCGTAATCATGTCCCAAAACTTATAAATCATCATCATGGTGAAAATATTGCATAATGAAGCGAAAAACAACCCATCAATGTAGTGCTTGACTCCCTTGCAAATCTCGTAGCTAAACACATATGCCAACACTTGGCCGGCGACAAAGAAAAACACCCCGAGGAGAATGGCACCAAGAGGCCAGTATGAGTCAAGTGCAAAGATCACAAGTATAATCTGGGAAATCACATAAGCAGCAAGAATCACTGCATTCACCACATAAGTTAAGATGAAGACCACTAGAGGGCTTTGGTTGTTAAGCGCCGTATGCCAGTTTTTGAACGTTACCAAACTGATGATGAAATTTAGCACTCCCCAGGCGACGCAGATTAATCGGAGAGTCCACATGGATTTCTTGGACCCATCTTCCCAGAACTGGAAACAAATTAACCCATTATATAAGATGCAAATACAAGTTGAACTGGCAAACCCAAGTTGGAGCGAAACAAAGTATGGATAACTCCCAGAACTTGGCGGAGACACACCACAGTCCACCACAAGACTGCTGACGATTAACCCGATAAATATGTAGAAAAACACCAACATTTCTTTCCGCCCAATGGCTGTATACTTAGCACGGATATTGAATATAATGATTAACGTAATAATCAATCCTCCAAAGTGAATGAACGCGTTACCAATTTGGAAGATCATAGTGTTGGCGAATTCCACTGATCGGGCATAACATTCTGGAACGATTCCTCGGGAAAAATAAGACGTCTCATTGACTGCTCCCACCACCGAGCACAACGGGAAGGAGGTCTTGTTACAGATACTGTCAAAGCTCCCGAATGTCATTATGTTATGAAAGCTGTAAAGAGTTTTTTCTTTTATTTATGTTTTTCTCAATTTGATGCTAAAAAAAAAACGAGATTGTCTCCAAAAGGAGAAGAGCAGAAAAATAGAACTATAAATAAGAAATGAAAAATTTCAAGCACACCTGAAACAGAAAGCTACGAATGATCCATCGAGCATGAATATAAACTCAGGTACTACAGGTCTTGTTTCCGGCAGCAGAGTAATTTAGTACTGAGGAAAAGAAATCATCAAAATGAATACACTGCAAGAGCATATGCACTACAAAGGCCCTTTTCTGGTCTTTTCAGATCTTTAATAAATATGAAGCATATATACATCAAGTTTGGTAGTATGGAGGTGGCGGTACTTCAAACATTTGGTCATTATGCGACCTATAGTGGGTGGTCTTTTCATCATTACTTTTAAGTTTGAATGTTTTGAGTTTATCATTAAGCTTGGTGATATCAATCGAAGAGATTTTCGATTCTTTCTTAACAGGAATAGATATTATCGTAGGCGTATTGGTTTCATAATATTGTTTGATTGGCGACGACGAAGTGTTGGTGGGATTGGTGAAATTAAAGTAGTTATTACCAATGCCCACCCCAGTAAGTACCGAAGAATTGGTATTTTGCAATGGTGAAGGTGAGGGGGAAAGATTTAAAGATTTGATGAATTTAGAGTGAATAGCATCATTAGTAGACACCGTAGGTCTCATAGGCTTGGTATGGACAATAGGCGATGAGTTCTTACTTGATGAAAGGCCAGAATGCATCGATACGGAATGAGTCAATGGAGTAGTTGGCATTGCGTCAATAAGTGTGGCCATTGAGTCTGATTCTTCGATAGTGGTGTTGGCAGACATGGCAGCAGCCTTGGACTTCGATAACTTCTTACCCAATTTTATCGTTCTTCTTTTAGGCTTGATATTCACGTTGTTCTTGTTATTCAAATGATTAGAATTATTGTAATTGTAATTTTGAATATTACTGATTTCTTTCAATATATTATCAATCTTATCGAAATCATTACCTAATAACAAGTCAATTGGGATACCATTGTTATTGATGCTTCCATTGCCATCCAATAAATTCTGATTTGATAAATTCAAATTACTGTAAAGAGAATTGATTAAATTAGGATAATACAACTTCTTATTGAATCTATCAAGATGCGATCTTTGAATCACCTTCTTGAATTTGGGAATATTCAACTTAAGAGTTTCTCTTGAACTAAAAAGTTTGCCCAATTTAATCAAATTATTTGAACTTATCGTGGTTGGCATTAGTATATCTTGTTGTTCGTGGTCGTCGTCATCATTATTTTCATTGATTTTTTGTTGTAATTGTTTTTCATGCTGTTTATGTAAATCATTAAGGGTATTATCATTGAACAAAGTATATTTCAAGGATAATTTATGAATCAAGGTGGGTAAGGTTTCTCTAAACAAATCACGAATTTGGTTCTCTATTTGTTTCTGTAAGAAATTGGCCAACACTTGGACCGAATCGAAAGTAGAACTCACCTTGATGGAGTCCAAGGGATCGTTACGGAAAACAAGCGTCAAACCCTTTGATTTACTGAAAACGATAATTCCTATCCCCGAGATTTTGATATCACTTAATTTCAAATCTAGGGGTAAATTGAAAGGATCGTTGGATAGTAAGAAATCTGGAGTGATAAAGTTGTAATTGTAGTTACTGGAGTTATTATTGGGATCATCAAAAATATCACAATAATTAGCAACTTCGTTCTCCAAACTATTATCACTATAGATTTTGAGAGGATTTGCTTGGACTTTTGTATGTAAGGTTAGATGGAAATCTCCATTGTAGTTTATTTTAAAAATACCTCTAAAACGGTCCTGACCAATTTCCCCGATTTCCAAAATTTCAAAAGTTGGAGCAATCTTCCCAAAATTCAAGTCCTTGATTTCGATATTAGATGCAAGGACATTAGGCCTTTTCCCGGAATTAAGAGCAGCCGTTAATAAGTCTTTAGTCCAGCTCGCCAACGAGTCGGTTTCCAAAGTATTCCAATCCACTTTAAATGACATGCTGAATAAATAGTATAAACCTTTTTCGGTGTGCTTTAGGGAGTTATCAAAACTCTTTGTATATCTTTTATCCGGTGCTTGTTATAGTTGATTTTTTCTCGAAATTTCTTAAAATGGCTTCTTTTTTCTTTTTTGTAGCTAAAGCAGTGTGTCTGTTCAAGCTCTAGTGGTGCTAGCTAGTTGCAATGTCGTTTATCCACAACAATAGAAGTTTTATGAACTTGTTTCTTGTGATGGCGTTATGAAAAGAGACGATATCAGAAGTTTTTTTTTTTGCTCTCTCTGTGTTTTTTTTTTTTAAGTGGTTCGTTTTTTTTTGTCCTTTTTGGGAAGAAGTCGTGTGGTGTACAGGGATGGATTTGATAAGGATAACTCCGGGTTGCCATATTAACCTTTTGGACTTTAGTACTAGAGGGGAAGAAACTCTGTTCTATGGCCCCTCACCTTCTCCAGTGCTCATTAAGAGCACTTAAACCCACAGTTCAGTTCTAACTCCTGTCGCTAACAGCCGAAAGGAGACATACCTCTGGAGTTAAGAGAACCCGGGGTAAACTGGGATCGGTTTTTTTGGCCACGGATGCACGACCGAGAATAGACCGAGCGGTTATCGCACTACCACATCTAAGATCCAGTTTGTATGTCGCTCCGAGGGAGGTTGAATAAGCGTGATTATTAATGGTGAAGTAAACAAGAAAAAAAGCTGCAAATAACGTGCTCTATTCAGGTCAATGTCACAATCCAAATTCTACTCCTTCGTTCCTCTCGATGGGTTCGAGAGGCCATTTTCATTCTACTCACTACGGGGGAAAGTGGTTCTTATTGTAAATGTCGCTAGCCTATGTGGATTCACACCACAGTATAAAGAATTGGAACTCTTATATAAGAAGTACCGAGATCAAGGATTGGTGATTATTGGATTTCCCTGTAATCAATTCGCCAACCAGGAGCCTCTTGATGATGGTAATATTGGTGTCTTCTGCCAAAAACAATTTGGCGTCAACTTTCCAATATTGAAAAAAATTGAAGTTAATGGTTCAAATGCCCATCCGCTATATAAATATTTGAAGAAAGAAAAGGCTGGATTGCTTGGATTTAAAGGTGTGAGATGGAACTTTGAAAAATTCTTAGTTGATAGACAAGGTAATGTCGTGGAAAGATTCCTTTCAGAGCAGACTCCATTATCGTTTGAACAAGAAATTGTACGGTTATTAAAATAAAATTGTAAATAGATTATAAACGAAATAACGAATAATACAGCAATAGATTTTTTTCCTATACATCAATGTAAAACTTTGCATTTATTGATTGTTGTCAACAGCCTGCTTCCATTATTGTATAATTACACATCTGTAGTCCGCTGATGCTTTCATGTTGCTACTATAATTACACATCTAGACTTAGCTTATGCTTTCATTTTCTTGTACTATAATTACACATCTATATGTTACAACCTATCATTTAGTTTTTGTCTTTTTGGCAGGTTTCTTGGTTTCAAGTGGTGTACTTTCTCTCTTCTTGGAGTCTACGCTTGGTGGCTGCATCTCTTTAACCACACAGGCCAATAAAGTAGTACATCTTCTTGAAAGTTCAGAACTATTTCTTGACTGGAAGAAAAAATCAAACTGAAATAACGGACTATCCCTAATACTGTCTCTGATACGATCATAAACATCAATTCTGTCGAGCCCAACCCGGTATAATTGAACTAACAAAAACCGATCTTCCTCATCACTGAAAACTCTCTTGTTGGTTGTTGCAGGCGGGTTCTTCAATACCAATTCTTGTAATGGATATTTATATTGACTTAACTTTCTTCTCAAACATTCCTTTTGCAATTTCAACTTGATTATCTTTTCTTCTCCCATTTCAATTTGGTTTATGAATCTTTCGTACCCTTCAATCTCTTCATAACTACGCCAGAATGCTTTGGCATATTCCCGAACTTCCTCTTCAGTCTTATCCTCAAATTCTTGAGCAATCATCGAAATCGAGTTTCTACCATATTTACAGTTTACCAGAATGAAATGCTGGAAATCTCTTCTATTCCAATTTCCAAATCCTTGCTGTAATAATTCCTCTTTTAAGTCCTTCTCTTCTTCCGTCAATGGTCTCGAGTTATCAATTTCTTCTTGTTCAATCTTTTGGTCTAATTCTCTTATTTTCAAGTCACCATTTTTACCTGACTTTAATGGTACAGTATATCTGATTTGTTTCTTATAATAGTTTTTTTCCAATTCGTAGAGCTCAAACAATTGCGGAGGATAAAATTGATGATCGTATAAATTCAACTGTTTTGGTTGTCTTGGCCCACTCTTACTAGCATTAGTAGTTCTGCCCCCGGTGTTCAACACGTCTTTATAGTACATGTCAATAGAGTAATTTTCTTTACGTTCTCTTTTACCAAGGGTTATCCAACCATGCCCAATATTATTGATGTTGGAGGCTGAGATATCCTTCTTCTTAAAGTTCTCGCCATTCCACTCATAAACAGATTCATCATTGGTGAAATTTTGTAATGCATTCAAGTTCAAACTTTCGTATTTCTTATTTAATTCTTTCGTTTTATTTTGAGATTCGGATAATAACGTTTCAATGTCGATATCAGCTCCATCATCTTCCTTACTATCACCACTTTTATCAAACATTGCTGCTGCCCCATGTTGGATCATATTCAACAATTCGTTCTTAGATGCAGATTTATTTGTTGATTCGTTATTGGCCAAACCTCCAGAGTTTCTTCCTTGTTGAATAACTAATTGGTCTAATCTTAATTTTTGAGTAGCTCTTTCCAAAACCTTTTCTTCAATGGCGTTTTCAGTAATGAATCTATACACCTTTACCTGTTTTGTTTGACCAATTCTGTGAGCTCTGTCCATGGCCTGTAAATCTGCTTGCGGATTCCAATCACTATCAAATAAAATAACAATATCGGCAGTGGTTAAATTAATACCCAATCCTCCAGCTCTGGTGGTTAATAAGAACAAAAACTTTGAAGATCCGGGTTTATTGAATTCATCGATGGAATTGATTCGATCAGCATGCTCTGTTTGTCCATCAATTCTACAATATTCATATTCACGGAAATAGCAATAATCTTCTAAAATATCCAACATTCTACTCATTTGTGAGAATATGAGAACCCTGGAGCCTTCTTTCTGAAACTTCTTCAATAATTTGTCCAAAATTATCATTTTTTGAGCATTGAAAACTAAATGCTCATCGGTAGTAAATGGAGGTCCTGGTTCTGCCCCCTCAAACAAGTATGGATGATTACAACACTTTCTTAATTGCATGACAATATTGAGAAGTCTTGTTTTGGATTCCTTCTTACCATTAGCACCATTGACGGCATCGATATCTTTTTCAAGGATCTTTTGATACCATTTTCTTTGCATATCTGTCATTTTGATGTAAACGTTCATTTCCTGTTTTGGCAACAAGGATTTTTCCACATCGGCTTTTATACGACGTAATAAGAATGGTTTCAATACTTTATGTAATTGGGAGACAATGGTATCCTGTTTTGCTTCCTGTGATTTCCCATTTTCGATTTTTTCATCATTGGTGAACCATTGATCAAAGGCATCACTTTCTCCGAACACATCTGGTAAAATAAAATTCAATAATGCCCATAATTCATGTAAATTGTTTTGTAGCGGAGTTCCTGTAATCAATAAACGATTTTTAGAGTGAAACATTCTAATGATTTGGGATAATAAGGATTCTTCATTTTTAATTCTATGAGCCTCATCAATGATAA
The DNA here is from genome assembly GCA_030555995.1 of Isabelozyma heimii. Lineage (NCBI taxonomy): Eukaryota > Fungi > Ascomycota > Pichiomycetes > Serinales > Metschnikowiaceae > Isabelozyma > Isabelozyma heimii. Next base: position 193,420 of record JANIVW010000004.1, read on the forward strand.
TATATTCCCAATCGAACTTTCTAAAACTTGATTTTTCTCTAATCACGATTTCATATGAGGAAATGACAACATCGAAATCACAAGTTAATAAGCGGTCAGTTATTAACTTCTGTCTTTCTTCTTTATCTCCATGTAACACCAACACCCTGACTTCAGGAGTCCAACGAGCGAACTCCCTTGCCCAGTTATCCAAGGTTGATTTAGGAACAATCACAATGTGAGGGCCATTGATGTTTTTATAGTATCTCAAGAACCCCAAGAAAGAGATTGTTTGTAAGGTTTTTCCCAATCCCATTTCATCGGCTAAAATACCAGAAAGATTGTTTTCATGCAAAGAAATCAACCAATTGAGACCTTGGATTTGATAAGGTCTCAATTCACCATGAACGTAGGTAGGACTTTCGGTGAATTCCGTGATGGAGGCGGTTTCAACTTCATCGTTCAACAACTCAGCGTCTTCTTCTCGTTCGGTCTTACGTCTTCTGGCAGTCTCTGACTTGGCACCATTGGATTTCGCTTGATCCTGATAAACTTGCTGAAGCACCAGGGCAAAAATTGGCTCTTTTTCAGCTTTGGCGTCGATGAAATGTTTAAATAAGCCAGTCAACCCTAATAAATAACCAAATCTTTTGGCGGTCTGACCTATATCGATTTTTTGCTTTTCTGAAGTAGTGAAATATTTTGAACGGTTTTCGATGATGTTAGTGACGGTGCTATCAGCAGTTAATGCTGAAGAACCGTTGACATGATCTGTGTCTCCATTATCTACTGATGTATCAATATCAACAGGTTCCGTCATGGTTAGTTAATGTAATAGCAGGGAACAACAATGAGCACAACACTATGATAAGTCAACGAGAATGATTCGTGATGTTTTCACCTGAACGACGACTAATGAAAGAAAGGTAGTAAATTGGTGAAATTTGCTACTGGTGAGTGAGAAGTGAGATTTGTTTTTGGCGCTTTTTCTTCTGGTACGCAAGTACCTGCTGCACACAAATTATAACCCGGAACAGAACAGTAAAGCAAGTAGCAATAAAGCAGAAGAAGAATCTCTATTGATGTGACAGTGTGTCCGAAGACGGTGCTGGCGTTGGAACTGGACGTCGGGAGGTACGGGTGATAAGTACGGCTTACCTCCGTACATCCGGGACACGCGTCGGCGGCGATGAACACATCGGGACACGCTAAAAGCGACAGGATGCACGGGTTGTACAAGGGACCAGAACCTTAGGAGGATGGAAGGGTATTGTTTAGTGGAGGAGTGAGTAATTTGGCTTATAAAACGGGATCCGGAAGAAAAAGTAGAGCAAACGGCTAGTTGTGCCAAACTACAGTGATGGTCATGGCAAATGCGAATGACCGGCTTTGGTGCACCACGAAGACGAGCGGCATATGCTTACCTAGTCCGACTAGCGATGATAAGCGGCTGATTCTACGAGTGGAGCCAGTCCAGTTCCGGGGACAGTTGTACATTAGGTCTGGTGCAAGGCTTCTGTTGGCTGGGGCCTTTTTTTTAGCCTACCTATGTGTTTCTCGGACGGCCTTTTCTGTGTCGGGTCCGTATTGTTTTGCAGCTGACATCACTGTCTTTCCTATGCTGCGCCCACCAATCTACATACCAGCCTGAGACGAGACGAATAGATAAAAAAGATCGTCTTTCAACTTTAGCAACTCTCTGTTAGTATGGGCAGATAAAAGAACACTACATTTTCGTTTCTCACGAATTATTTTCTGTTGCGTTTAGTTTCAGGTAGGTGAAATTCGTCTGTCACAGAATTTATCACGAGACCCCTGCTATTCCGTAATCCGTCAGCATGGAGTCAATGACAGATTCGGGTAAAAAAGCTCCTGCTCCAGCTCTTTTCTTGGGTAAAAACGATATTGACTCAGATAGTATGTCAGATAATGAAACAACCATCGACTCGTACATCGAGAAATCACCCATCACCAACAAGTTCAGAATCGAGAATCCTAACCTCCAGCCAATATCTACACGTTCCGATAAGAGAAGTACTGTGTTGAGCTCCAAGGAGAAGGATACTCCGATATTCGGTTCCAATTCCTACCACTCAGCTCCCCATGGGTCCAACACAACTCCACATGGGTCTATCAATCCGCTATATTCTCATAGAAGGGCCGCATCGCATGCCCAAACCGTGCCATTATCTCCCCCCTCTCCTCCCCAGGACACCGACAGCCAATTGTCTCGAACTTCCACCGCCACCAGTGTTTCGTCCCGGAGCTTCAAGGACAACTTCAAACGAATATCGCTTCCAAATTCCCTCGCTAATGCCACCGGCGACATGAAGCGCAGCATCAGCCGGCTCTCCTTAAGCAGACCTGGCTCTTCTTCCTATAAAGCAGACAATAGGCCAGCTGTTTCCGAAAACCCTCGCGGTCTCTCTCCCTTTTGGAAATACCATATTTTGAAGTTTGGCAAAAACCTTTACCTCACCACCAACCCTGGGTTGAAGCATATTTATTGCAGAAATGGTCCAGGATACTATGTAGAAGTTCAGCGAACGAAAGCAGGGAAGAACCTCAAGGATGGGTTTTCATTGGTGTTCCGCGATATTCATACGGTAGAGACAAACAAACAAGCCAACGATATTCCCCCTATAATGATAATAACGAAGAAATCAAAAGTCGAAGGTGGGTACCTTACAATTTCCGTCCCTCGGCACAGTAAATTGCAAAACGATGTTGTTAGATACATTCACAGTGATGACCTAACTCAAGCTCCAGTGTTTAACGGATTATCCATACCGAAAAAAATCGACCCAAAATATATCCCTTCAGACCAAATCGGAAGCAATAGGCGTCTTGAAGATACTTTTCGAAGCTATGAGTTCAAAGACTTTAACAACATCAGATGGAATATCGGATCAATACCTCGGGTAAGAGTGAGTAAATTGAATCGAATGAGATCGAAGTTGAAAGACGAAAAGGACGAACAAACACAACTCAAATTTATCGGCAAAAGAAATATTTATTTCCATCAAAATTTTATCGAAAAGGAGCTTGGCATGTATCCTAAATATAGTGTGAATACTGATGACCCTAAGAAAGTTTATTTGCAAGAGTCCGAAAGCAACTATAACTTTCCACCAGTTTTGGCATTATTCAAACCTCACGAGAGTAAAACAGGAAAGATGATCATGAAGAGTATTAATAGAACATTTCAAACCAATTCCCCGCAAATCAGTGAATTAAATTCGTACCAACAGCCAAACAAAATTAACCATAAATCTTTGGATCATGATATTGGGGCCGGTGGAGACATCAAAAACTACTATCAGGCTGGAGATGGATTATATTATCAAAGGAACCCAAGTGATGATGTACCGAATGAAAATAAATTGGGTTGGATAACAGTTTATGAGGATAAGAAGATCTTTAGCAGTAGAGGCATGTTCGATATTGTTGTTGGATTGACACTAGCAGTAGGATTCGAAAGCTGCTTGGACTAGGACCATTACTCGAACTTAATGGACTAGAATCCAAAATAACAATAAAAGAAAAAAATTTTTTAGAGGAAGATGGCTTCCTTAGGGTAGAAAGTCCATAGATAATCAATCACTTGGAACAAGGTTGTAAGATGTATCTCTCAGAACTAGTAAATTTTAGACCGCCGATGATTGGTAAGGATCTGATATTTAACCGATATTATCTCTTGTGATAATTTCATTCTATTGTGACTATAAACAAGGGAATCTGTAGTAATTTGACTCAATCTGGGTAATTTGATAAGTAGCTTAATTTTTTATTGTGATCACTTTTTAGAAACACAATGTATTGCATGGAATAGGCTTATGGTTTTCGAATCAAGGATAACCTAATATGTCAAAAGAAGAAAAAATACGTTATGCAATCAATTATGCATGTTATAAATAGTTAACACAAAATAGCACTAAATTGATTGGCAATGAGGGTCGATCGAACACAATGTGAATATTGAGTAATTTTAATACAACAAAGAAAAAAGCTTAGCCAAGGATGAATTGATGCAAATCATGAAATTCGTCCTAGCAGGCAATAGTACGGATTGGGACTTAGAAGCGAGAAAGCATCAAATGACAGTAACTACGAAGTATATTCTTTGACAGAACCGGCGGATTCGCGTTCAGGCAAAGTGAAAACGTTTCAGCCGAACTGATTCAGAACTTTTGCCAGTATTCCCACGACAGGTCGATGCAAATGAATCATGTATGTGAACAGAACATGGACCCTTTCATCTTCCACCTAAGGTGCAAGGGTTAGATCAGCTCGCAAATCTACGATTAGGACTAATCGGGAACACTAATGATGAGCGTCCTGCATCTGTCATCGAAGGTCGCAGCCTCCAGAAAAATAAGGTGCTAGAAGGGGTTGATGACGCGTCTCATTTCGTTACCAAAGGGGTAATTTTCTATTGAAAACCTTGTTCTAGGTTGGGTATCATGAAATCAGGTTTAAATCTGTAGGGGGAGGTAAGCTATGTATTTCTCATTGATGCCATGCGCAACTATTGGAGACACGTATGAGCGAGTCGTGGTAACTTTCATTGAGAAGTAGTTGAGTTCTGAACTAGAATTGGGTTTGGGTTTGACTGAGACACCGCAGGTAAATAATAATTCATACATGGGCACTCGTGCGCATGATCCTCAGCCTTATCTCAGCCTACATATGCGAAAGAACTCATGTAATTCCGCATGCTCCTAATACCCTAACCACTGAAACTAATAAAAAGGACGGAAGTCCTCGCTGCAAGGACTTCGAAGGGATTCAAGCAGAAGTTCTTCCGTGCCATGAACACTGATAACAACAAGGTCAGCTTGCTACTACATGGTTATAATCTCTGCTGTTGTTGTTTAAAAAGCACGTCCGTAAAAAATAATTCTGCACCTTTGAGGAAACTCATGAACCAAATTCGAATCGCGCGTCTTTTTTTCCATCTATTCAACGTCATCGCATAAACAAACTGTGCCCACTTCAACCAATCTGCTTTCTTTAGCAACATATACCTAATTCAACCAAATGAGTAAACTGTAGTAAACGTAGATTACTTGCACCAATCACGAGTCTAGCCGGATGGGGGCCTCAGTCATGCATTAAGGGACTTACGATTAAAGACGCGTTTGAGACTGCTACCTGCTTACAGAACAATAACACACAATTATACCCAAAATCAAACGTTCTATAGAGGGTTCGAAAAAAAGCTGAGGTGAGTGCTCATATCACTGGCCGATAACTTTCGCGGCGGTGAGCGGTTTTAGCCGCTTTTAGAGTCGCAAGTCTGCCGCATCGCTGACGCAGTGGGTACAGTGAAATTATAGATTTAGGTCTTCTGACTTATGGCTTTGCTCTAGCAAGATGTCCAGCACAAGCTGTAACCGGTAGTAGCAGTAGTATGTTGTTCAGCCACGAAGTATCGTGTTGTTTTGGGAAAAATTGGATCAAAAAATACCTTAGCCATTCAGCCGTCATGCAGCATCCCTGTATCTTTTCGATTTATTTTTTAGTTAGTTCTTACTGCAACTGCAACCGTCGCACCCTGTCCTTATGTGCTATTTGGGGTTTAACCTTAATAAACAGGCACTGTCGGCATATGGATAGACAATTCCATTATTAGAGCCCACACGAATTAAGGTTCCGATTTAGGAATTTGTCTATCTCGATGACCAACGGGTGATTTATTCTTGTCTTGCCGCTACGAAGCTAGATGCATTTTATGGTTATATTGTTTACACTTAATTGTTTTATTCACTCTTTTTTTGGTAAAAATAATTTATGACATTGGTTTGTAACCGGTGTTTCTAATATTATTTTCGATAGTTTTAATGTAGACGCTTCTTGGTCAGATATGTTGATGTTTAGTATAAATAAGAGGACAATTCCTGTCTCATAACATTTGCATTTTCGTTTTTTTGAAACATATCTCATCAACCTCATATATTTTTTCTGCAATCATGTCTAATCGTGTAAAGGATGCGTTTTCATCCCTCACCTCCAAATTCAATCATTTTTACTTGATTCCTTTATTTGGGTTGATTTGTTGGTATGCTTTGTGCTTCGGCCTTATGGGTAAGTGGATTGCCGATGGTGCTAAATCTTATCCTGAATATGACGAAAAGGAAACCCCACTACCATTAGAAAGAGTGGGAATGATCTTGTTACCAGGGTTCTTCATAACTTTCATCGTGCTACATGCAATTATCTTTTGTATTTCCATGTACTTGGAATACTACCATAGAAAAATCGGTAAGTTGATCAAATTCATCAAGCCAACCATCCAAAAAAGATTAGCTTACGCTTCGTTAGTCGTTGGTATTATTGCTCAAATCTTCTTAATTGCTCAGGCGGTAAGTGGTACAGTGTTTGTTAGAATGAAACAAAGACAACATTCACATTATGCTGTCTTATTGGCAACGTTTGCCATTTTGATCATGATATCCTTAGGTCTTAACTTCACCAACTACTATATTATGGGACAGTACTATAAAAAATATGTTAATGGAGAGAGATGGAATAAATTTACTATCTCCTTCGTGGTGAAAATCACTTGGTTGGTTGTAACTATTGTTGTTGCTGTCGTTTGTTGTATCTTCTACGTTAAGAGACAAAAGGATATTTCATCCATCTTGGAGTGGGTGTTCCATTTCTGGTACGGGTTGTTATTGGCATTCTGGACTTATGATTTGTATCCATTGACTGAGTTAAGAGCTTTGAGAAGACAAGAAGCCGACAGCGAGAGTTATCCATTCGACAACAGAAAACTCAAGTTCTGGTCCTCGAAGAAATTCTCCGGTCACAGACTTCCAGAAGATAATTCCATGGAGAAGACTGGTAGTGATATCACCGCCGTGTCGATTGTCAACTCTACAATGACTAGTGACGATTCCAGTCATTTCTCTCACAATATTTCTTCTCCTGTTGGATTCAACTTTGTTTCCCAATATGAGCAAGTATAATTCGCTCACTTAATCGATTCTTAACGTTCATTATAATTTCGGTCCTTTCATGCACTTTTTAATTACTTCATCCATCGTTCATCGTGTGTTCCTGAGCAGGTCTCTTTAATTTTATTCGCTATAGATAACTGTACATTATTTCAATGATCGAACCGTAGGCTTCGCTCACAGCTAACTGGCGGCACACCACACTGTATACTTGTATTCTAGCATTGTTGTTGCAAATAAATCTGCGAAAGCGGCTTAGAGAAAGTTGCAGGGGAAACTTAATTGGGTACGCCAAGAACCGGTTTATGAAACCGGTCATTCTGCGCGGTAGGATTGAAACCGGTTATCTTTGCAGATTATTGCGGCCAGTTGAAAACCGGTCAATTCACGCGTAAGTCGGTAAGAGAAGGATCTCCAAACCGGCCAACACACGCGATGGATCTCCGGTCATACATGCGCCAACCTTGCATAACAACCCCGAGAACGTACAGTAAAATTTTATCCTCCTTGCAAAGATGAAATTAGAAATTTTCGATTCTCCCCTCCCGTCGTTAACTTACGGCTCCTTCTTTTTCTACATCTACTGTCAACCAACATTATGTCGACCGATTTGGAAACCCCATTGGTTGAATCCGAGGGTCCCCAATTCAATGATAAGTTCTGTCCTAATTCTCACCAAACGTTTAGAATTGCATTGAACTTGAAAAAATTAATTGATCAGGTTATTCCAATTGTCTTTTCCAGCACCGAGATCACCAGCTCATTATCGCCAATTCTTAATGAACGCGTAGTGGCATTAGTTTATAAGGCTGCTGGAGGTAAAGGAAATGGTGAGAAAGGAACCTCCTCTTATAAGTACCGTGCGTGTTTGGTGTTCGCTTTATTGAAGGTTACCGATTGGTACTGGCAACTTGCAGAACATGAATTGTCCAACAATGAATTGTACTCGTTGAGAGCTGTTGCCGCCCAGACTTTGGCTGCTAATGTCATTGAAGAGTGTAAAGAAGACGAATACTTGTTTTTGGGAATGTTATGTCACCGTTACACCATCCATTTGAACGAAGTTGAATCTGCTCCTGTCAGTGCCTTGGAATTGGCCGTGGACATGCATTCTACGATTGTGATTGGATCTTCGGGTTACCAACGTTGTATCAAATGGTTATGGAGAGGGTGGATTGTCCAGTCCACCAGCGACCCCCATTCTTACGTTTTATACCGTGGAGTTGCTTCTCACTCGGTAAGAACCCATTTTGATCCTGCTCGTATCAAGACTCCTTACTACCAGTCTATTTTGGAAGTTGTTGTTAGTATCATTTACCTTATTTTGTACACCATCATCTTAAATGGGCACCCGGTGGGAGTAACACCAATCGATGGCTTTGAGGTGCTCTTCTACTTATTCACACTCGGTTCAATTATTGATGAAATCATCAAACTCTATCATGTTGGTATGAATTACATTGGTTTCTGGAATGCCTTCAACGATACTATGTACGCACTTTTGTCGGTTGCTATCTTCTTCAGATTCTTGAGTTTAGATAGCAGAGGAATCAAGCGGGAACAGTACGATGAGATCTCTTTCCGTATCTTATCGTGTGCTGCCCCTTTCATGTGGTCAAGATTGCTTTTGTTCTTAGATGCTCAGCAATTCGTTGGTGCCATGATTGTGGTTATTAAGACCATGATGAAAGAATCTCTCTTGTTCTTCGTGCTTTTGTTCGTGGTCATTGGTGGATTCTTACAAGGGTTTCTTGGTTTGGATGCTTCTGACGGGAAAAATGAAGCTACGAAGAAGATTTTGATCTCTTTGGTCAAGGCAGTTATCGGAGGTTCATCATTTGATGATGTGGCCACATTGGTGCCTCCATATGCATCAGTCTTATACTACGTCTACTCATTTGTTCTCAGTGTTATCTTGATGAATATCTTGATTGCATTATACTCCACTGCTTACGCCAACATTGTTGAGAATGCCACTGATGAATACTTTGCCCTTGTTGCTCAAAAAACCTTAAGATACGTTAGAGCTCCAGACACTGACTTGTACGTGCCTCCTTTCAACTTGATTGAGTTGTTGGTTAGTCCAATCTGTTGGGTAGTGAGCAAGCATACTTTCAAGACTATCAACTATTATATTATGTTGGTGATTTACTCTCCTTTGTTGACCTATATCACCATTGATGAGTTATCCAATGCCAGAAGAATTCAGTACAATCGGTTCAAGGGAGTTGCGGACGATGCCAATGAGATCGACACCGAATGGGACTTGACTGACGGTTACGATGTCGATGCCTCAAGTGGATGGGAAGGTATCCAAGAACGAAATCAGGAAGTCAGCGCTGCCTTGAGAGAACAAAGAGAAGGTGAAAATGAAGATGCCGAATTCAGAGCAAACTTTGCCGATTTCGAAAAGGAAATCAAAAAAGTGGCTAAACCAGTGCAAAAGGCTAATAGACTAGGCATCAAATGGGAATTCTACGAACTTTATGAGAAAATTGACCATTTGAACAGTCTTTTGGAAGCTGTTCTCAATGAGAACAAAGAACTAAAGGAAAAGTTGAATAAGAAATAACCAAATCTCTAACTAAACCGCTGCTGAAAATAACAGTAAATTTAACCAAAACTCGAACCAAATCTACTCTAATTTGAATATTGTTATAGAACCAATCCTCTTCTCTCACTTCATTGTAGCTTCTGCTCTTCTTCGGTTGTGGGCCAGTAGGGTGGCTTGTGTGCAGTCCTATTGGCGAATGCTCTTCAAACACCAAAGATTTTTCATGAGGTTAGAAAAAAAAACTCCGTGACTTTATCAACGACAAAGAGAAGGTTTGTAAATAGATATAAATATAGAGCTGAGAAGTATACTATCTTTAATACCGTCCTTTCCCGTGGTACCTTTTTTTCCCTGTGCAAAAACGATAATTTATATGGGAGCTTCCCCCAGAAAAAGATAGACAAGAAAACACCATGTCGGATTCACAGCTACAACCGAGTGATACGTCGCAATTCACTAATGGGAATGACGTACATTTTGACTATAATCAGAACGATACCCCGGCAGCATTCCCGCCGTCGTCATCCTCCTCCTCCAGCAAGAAGAAGAAAAAAAAGAAGAACAAGAACAAAGACAGAAACCTTGGGCAAGCCGATGTCCAAGCTACCATCAATGATCCCAACCTCGAGTATCCTACGTCTCGAGTCATAAAACAAGCCCCTAATGGCGATGTGATAGTGGAGAGTCTCGATGAACCCACAGAAAGACATGAACCTCTGTCCGCAGCGAATATATGGGATAATTCCTCTATTGAAGAGCAAGAGAATTTGAAAAACTTCTGGGAATCATTGGATGAACCCCAAAAAATGGAACTTGTGAAGATAGACAAAAAATCAATCATGGAGATTTTCAAAAAAGAGGCAAAATCACTCAACTACTTCTCCAATCATCACTCCAACACTTCTGCCTCCAATGGGAGCCATGGTAATAATCAGGCAGCGAATCTGAATCACTGTACTTGTTCATACTGTGGAAGAAAGACCAATGTCATTGAAAGTGAATTGGAAAATATTTACGACAATCATTTTGACGATATAATCGACTTTATTCATGAGGTGAGAGATATTAACGATTTGTATGCGTTACCAGGACTTCTATTTGGAGGATTCCATATGTTAGAAGAAGAGCATAAGTTAGTGAAGCGTCAACAGCGTGAACTCCATCAACTCAAACAGAAACACAGTATACAAAGAGATCAAGTAGAAGAAGAACTTAAGCGTCGTCTACAAAATGGCCATTCGCATTCCCATAGCCATCCTCATTCTCATTCTCATGGCCATAGCAGCGAGCATCACTACGAAGAAGAAGAAGAAGAGGAAGAAGAAGAAATTGGAGATGAATCAGAGGAAGAACATTTTCATCATCACCATGAACACGAGCATTCACATAGTCATTCGCATAGCCGCATGCATGACACTTCTGATGAAATCGATGAGTTCCTCGATAGAATACAAGAAGTGGATGAAGAAGATGAAGTAGTTCGAGAGAACGAACAACAACTTACTTCAAATACCGCGGGGCTCGAACAATCGTTGTCGGAGAAACAAAAGAATATTCGTAGAATACTCGAGCCTGCTTTATTCGAAGCCTTGAAAAAATTTGGTATTAATGATGGAGCTGGAGGTAATGAGAATGAATTTCAAGATCAAGGGGATATAATAAGGAAGGCCATCTACTTAAAGACACATATGCATAACCTCAATAGTGCGGACAGACTTGAAGTAGAAGGAATCTTGAGCCTTATAACCAACATGGCTAAATTGTTTGTTCAGAATAACAAAAATAGCCAAGTAGATGGGGAGAGTTTTGAAGGGTTATCATTTTTCGCGGATGAGTTCATGAAAACTGATGGCAATGCTTTTATTGATATGATTGAATCTCTTACTGAGTCCCGAACGAAGCGAGAAGATACTTTGAAAGAAATGAATGATTCTTCCAATTTGGAACGTCAAATGAGAAACTTGCAAATCACTGAGCAAATAAATAAAGCAATGGAAAAAGAACCTGAGCTACCAGTAATTGATCATTCTTTCCATCATGATGAAGAAAATCAGCAATTTGAGGATGAAGATGGATATGATGACGAAGAATATGAACAGGAAGAAGATGATGAGGATGATGAAGAGAATGAGGAAGATGAGGATGCACTTGAAGATGGTGAACTCAGTGATACGGAATCAGAAATATCTGAGGAAGAGAAAATGCAAGAAATCAGAAGGCTCTTTTTGATCCAAGTAATCAAGTTGTTTCAAGAAAGATTAAAGAATTCGTATAAAGAGAAATTATCTCAAGATCGAACGAAATCATTGATTGAAGAACTTGAAGCAGAGGAGAATGCTAAGAAAGAGCGGGAGAATAAGAAACTCAGACAAAAGGAGAAGGCCAAAGAAAAGAAAAGACTTCAACAACTAGCCAAAGAAGAGGAAAAGAGAAAGAAAGAGGAGGAACAACGATTGAGAGAAGAAGAATTCAAGAGAAAGCAAGAAGAGTTAAGGCTAGAACAAAAGAGGAAGAAGGATGAGGCCAAATTGAAACGAGAAGAAGAGAAACGTAAGAGAATCGAAGAACTTAAACGTAAGGAGGTTGAAAATCAAAAGAGAATTGAGTTACAACGGAAGAAAGAAGAAGAAGCGAAAAAGTTGAAAGAAGAACGGAAGAAGAAGTTAGAGGAAGAACGGAAGCAGAAGGAGGAAGAAAAGAAGCAGAAGGAAGTGAAGAAAAAACAACGAGAAGTGGAAAAGAAGCGAGAAAAGGAATTAGATGAGCAAAGACGAAGGGCTGAACTCGAACAAAATCAACACGAGGAGGCATTGCTCTTGCTTCAGAATCAAGAGCGAACCCGGCTAGCAGAAGCCGAAGCTGAAGCCCAGGAATTAAATACTTCTTCTCCGGCAAAGAACCATATTCTTGCGCAATTATATCAAGCCAAACCTCGGTCGTTGTCTTCTTCTGCAAATACAACTCCTGCACCAGAAGCAGCTTATAATTTGTCTGAGTTGCCCAGCACTTTCAATCCGTCGTCAAATCCAACCCAAATACTCCCCGTTGGCTTCAATTCTGGTCTCAATTCGTTCGGCCCACCGCAACAGCAGCAACAGCAGCTACCACCGCAGCCCCAATGGGACAATAACCATGGACTTAATGGAACATTGCCTACGGTGTTTCCTTCTAACGGTGCCACATCAGCTACTTTTAATAACGGTTTCAGTCCGTTCAATAATGGTTTGGTTGATGCTAATGGAGCGGCCGGGGCGGCCACTTCCAATGTCTGGGGGTCCAGTACCAGTTCGAGAAACAACTCTATCTGGGGTAAGTCCTCAGCAGCGACTTCATCACTCTGGAATACCATTCCTCCTTCAATTGGTGGAGGATTATCTGAAGAAATACATCCAGGTGGTGGAGCTGCTGCTACGACTGCCCCGATGTCGGCTAATGGAAGCAGTGAAGAAGTTTCTGTTGATAGCACATTAATCCAAACTGCGGCTTACGAAGCGTTTTTATTACTACAAAACAGTGCTCAGTTGGAGTTTGGACTTGCACCCAACCTCAAGTTATACCAAATGACCAAGAACATCCTTTCCAACCCCCATCTTACGATCCACCAATTTTTGAATTCGTGTCGAAACTACAACAGTAACGGTTATCGCTTTGACTTCATCTACGATGACATGGGCACCATCACTCATATCAAGGTGACATTGACCGGGTTTATATCTCAACTTGCAACCAGCACCAGCAATACTCCGGTCAAACCCGTGGTGGGGGTGCCGAACACCACGTCTTCACCTCCAGGGTTGGTTTTTAGAGACCAAGGGCCTCAATTGTTGGCATCGATGCCCAGAGACATTGGCCAGGCGCAGGGCCCGGCTCAGACACAGTCAAACGGGCCATTCAGCGATGTCGGTCTGAATCTAGGCCAAAATCTAGGACAGAATCTCCTGTACAACGACCCGAACCTGAATATTCCCTTTAATGATCCCAACCCGAATCCTCCCTTCAACGACCCCAGCCTGAATCCTCCGTTCAACGGCATCAGCAGTTTATGGAACTAGCCCGGCGCAGGCTGCGGCAGTGTGTAACCCCATTTAGGAATAACCTGATACGGAATTTTCAAACGTAGTCTTGTGTAATTTTTCACCAACTTTGCGCGCCAACATCAGCCAAACTTTTAAATGAATGACAATTCATCATCTTCACAGCCAGGACGCGATAGAAATCCAGCCCGCTCCCTTAGCTGGTTTAAGAATATGATCATAGAGTAATATCTTGAACAGAGAGAAGCAAAGTGTTCATAGAAAGGGCTGAAAAAAAAAAAAGTAGAGTAACCTGATAAAAAATGTCAGGAGAGAATCCCATTAGAAGAAAGATTGTTATCGTTGGTGATGGAGCTTGTGGGAAGACCTCCTTACTTTATGTGTTTACGCTTGGAGAGTTCCCAACCGAGTACCATCCCACGGTGTTTGAGAACTACGTTACTGATTGTCGAATCGATGGTAAAGCGGTCCAACTAGCACTATGGGATACTGCCGGTCAGGAGGAATACGAAAGGTTAAGGCCGTTAAGTTATCATAATTCTCATGTTATTTTGATTGGGTTTGCATTGGATGTTCCTGATTCCTTGGATAATGCCCGGCATAAGTGGGTAGATGAAGTTAAACAATATTGTCCTGAGACCCCTTATATGCTAATTGGATTGAAGAAAGATTTGCGCCCTAATGATAAAGACCGCAAGAATTACGTTCAACGAGATCAGGGTGAGTTTGCGGCTAAGCAAATGGGGGCAAAGGTATATCTAGAGAGTTCTTCATTGACGGGAGAAGGCGTAGATGATATCTTTGAGTATGCTACGAGAACAAGTTTGTTGGTGAATGAGAAGGTCAAAAGTGGATGCTGTGCCATCCTCTAGAGTTCAAAAAGGTCGGGTCTATTAGTTTATAGAGTGTAATATAGGTGTCAGTGAAATACTTCCTGACCTTATTGTAGAATTCACCCTCCAATGGCCGAATAATGCCCATAGACGTGATATTGAGTTATTGCGTGTATGGACCCAATTCCACCCTGAGTCCACGTCAACCAGCAGAACAATGGACCCTCACTGCGTCCGCCTGCTGTAGTTGACGTCCCTCGGACAATCAGGCTGTGAACGAGGGGTCTACCAAGGGATCGTTCCATAAGTACTTCATCTGAGATGGAGATTTCTGCACGAGAGCCTCCCTTGCCTGCATAAGGGCCGCACTATAAATTAAAGCCCAATCCCCACAAATTTCATATTAATTTCTCCCTTATACAAAAGTCATTTAAATATTAAAATGAGTCAAGATCAATCATTGGGTGAATTAGGAAAGGTCGTCCAAGGCCTCAAGGACGGAGACAAGGATGCAGTCGAAAACGCTAAGAAATTCGCTACTGAGAACCTCGGTAAGTTTGAAAAATCCGATAACGAATCCTTGTCCAAAGCTGCCAAAGACGTTTTAGGTAAATTCGAGGGTTCTACCGAATCCAAGGAATGAGTGTGACTTGCAAAGAGACCAACGAACGAAGAACGAACTTTGTATAACGATGAGATATCGACTGTAAGCTGAATCCAATTGCGAACTGTAATGCTGTATTCTTCGTTGTGTATTCTTCCAAGAACTTTGTATAAGATTTGTATAAGATTAACTGTGAAATTATTATATTGTCAGATTATCTCTTTGTATTGTAAGAACGTCTTTTTGTTGTCAGATGTAGATAGAAGCTTTGATGATGCGCTGGAAAAATACTGGCCACCACATTCTTTATCACCATGTCAGCAACCAATGATGAAAAAAAGCTCCAGGACCTCCAAGACAAGGGCGAATACCCTACTACCGAGGATAAAGACAAGTTGGTTGCTTTAGTGAAGAGCATTTTGAACCCCAATGGCGAAAATCCAAAAGTTGACGAATATATTAACGGCACCTTTGGCTACATCGAGGGGGTATTGAAGAAGATGGCGTTATCGGAAAACAAAGAAGAAACGGCTGAGGAAATCGCCCAAGACCTTAATGAGAGATTCGACCAGTGGACTGCACAACTTGAAGAAAAGAACAAGAAGAAGGAAGAGACAGACCAGCAAGAAGCCGAAAAGCCAGAATCTGACAAGACAGAAGCGACAGACGACGCAGACACAACTTCTT
The DNA here is from genome assembly GCA_030555995.1 of Isabelozyma heimii. NCBI lineage: Eukaryota > Fungi > Ascomycota > Pichiomycetes > Serinales > Metschnikowiaceae > Isabelozyma > Isabelozyma heimii. The sequence continues at coordinate 209,073 of JANIVW010000004.1, forward strand.
CAACATAAAAAACATATTCTTAAGTACAGTATCTAATGAAATTACGCCGTTTTTGGCTATATAGTAATATATAATCTGGCCCCAATTCCTAATTAAGCTACAAAATGGCCCAAATGTGTGGCTCCACACCACCCCAGACAAAGAAAAAACTGAACGGGTCTAAATAGACGGCGGAAAGATTGCTCAATCTCCGATATGTATATGCTACATTCTTCATTCCACCATTCGTTTTGTCACCATGAAATTGGCTCTCCTAGTGCAATTCCTAGCAGCCTTGGCTGTGGCCACTTGCCTGTTCATATACAACCTCAACGAGCACGATGTGGCATTCGGTAAAAGTTGGTCTCTTAACCACCAAGATACCGAGTTCGAGAACTTGACGGACTTCAAAGTTGACCACATCTCGTTATTGAGCTTGCACAAGGCCCTTGTTGACATCCAGTCCATCAGTAGTCATGAGTTGGCCGTCGCTGTCTACTTAGAGAAGTTTCTTACCGATGCTGGCTTAACAGTCGAACTCCAAAAAGTCCCCGACAAAACTGGTGGTCCAGGGAGATATAACGTCTACGCCTATTTAGGAGCCACACGAAACACCACGGTATTGCTTACATCGCATATTGATACCGTTCCTCCTTATATTCCATACAAAATCGTTGGAACCAAAATCTATGGCCGGGGCTCCTGCGATGCTAAAGCTTCGGTAGCTACCCAAATCTTAGCATTCCTTTCGCTCTACAAATCGGGAGTTATTAAGGAAGGAGATGTGTCGTTGTTATTCGTCGTGGGCGAAGAAGTAGGCGGTTCTGGTATGAAACATGCTGGCCACCAACTTGGTGCTTCGTGGGAAACTGGTATTTTCGGCGAACCCACGGAAAACTTGCTAGCAGTGGGTCATAAAGGTGCTTACAAATTTCAATTGTTTGCCCATGGAAAAGCAGGACATTCAGGATACCCTGAGCTTTATGTTTCTGCCTCAGAAATTTTGTTGCCGGTCTTGAGTAAGCTATTAACTTTGGAATTTCCTGTAGACGATCTTTTGGGGCCTACTACATTAAATATCGGGCAAGTTGATATTGGGGTAGCTTCTAATGTTATCCCTGGTAATGGGTTTGCCGATGTTTTTCTCAGAGTTTCAAATAATCTCGAAAAAGTCAACGAAATCATTCACTCCGTGGTGGATAGTGTCGACAATTTGGAATTCGACCTCCAAATTAGTATTCCTCCTACTTATTTGGATTTTGAGGTACCTACTTTCGATTCTATAGTAGTGGCTTACAGTACGGACGTTCCTAACCTTCTGGTCCCACTTAAAAAGAGATATCTTTATGGGCCAGGTACAATTACTGTTGCTCATGCTGATAATGAACATGTAGAAAACCAGAGTTTACTCGATGCTATTGATGGATATATCAGATTGGTAAAATATAGCTTGGGCCACTGAATGTATACGATCTCCTATATCTATTATAAGTATGACATTTATAACAGACTCAAACTGTGTATTTATCAATATAGCTGGATGTTTTTATCAGGTAGATATGGTAGTAGAAACTAACTGACTGGCAAGAGGAGAAACTCCTCTTCACATCCGCAACCTACATTCACATCTGTATTGATGATTTGGTCACGTAGTGGGATCGGCTGACTCCAGTAAACGACCGAATCATCGTACGATAGAAAATTAGAGAAGGAAAAAAGATAAAGTAAACTTTTACTGAAATTTTTCGAATTTTTCGAATTTTTTATGAGAAGTTTCGATAATTTTTCATTTTTCATGAGAAGTTTTAATAATATTCTGGTCCTGGCACATCTCATCTTGAATTTTTCGATTTAGCAGGTTATCGATTTTAGCAAATTTTGAAGTAATTAACATGACTTCTGTACCAGCATGGAAGAGAATTGGGCTTCAAGTCAAACAAGAGCTTGACGAAGATCCTTTAGCTATCACCGCTCATCTCGAGAGTGACCGAGTCACTAACAAAGAACTTAAGAAGATCAATAAACAGAAGAGAAAACTTGAAGAATTGAAAAGTTCAGGAAAGACCAAAAAACCTCCTAAGAGAGTGAAATTACCCAAGGCTGAAAGAGCGCCACCTCCAGAAAAGGATCAATTAGCATATTTACGTCAGTATAAAGAGGACCATGAGAACTGGAAGTTCAGCAAGCAGAAACAGAACTGGTTGTTAAAGAATATCGCAATGATACCCCAGGATTACGAATCAGCATTGATAATCTACTTTGAGGGGCTACAGGGTGCATCACGAAATAGACTTTTGGTGGATTTGAAGCTGGTGGTAGCTAAATGGAACAAGGTGATAGAAGATGCCGAAGCAAAAGTAGAGGCAGAGTTAAACGGAACAAAGGAAGAGGATAAGGACGACGTAAAAGAGAAGGAGAAGAAAGATACTGTCAAAGAGAAAGCAGACAAAGAGGACGAAGCCCCTGACCAGGCATATGCCGTTAGATGTGCAAAGCTTATATTTGGGTTATCAGATGAAAGGGTAGAATTGAAAGGTGTTGAACAAGAGGTAGAGGAGGAAGAGAAACAAGAGGAACAAGAAGTGCAAGAGGGGGAGGAGCAAGAAGAACCAGAGAACGATCTGGAATCTACACCCCCACCAAGATCCCTTCATAATCTCATCATTGAAGAGGTAGAAACTGGCTATCTCCAACCCGGAGATGACGTAATCGAAACCCCAACACCAGAACCTGAACTACCAAAACGAAAGTCCAAGAAGGAGAAAAAACACAAGAAAGACAAAAAGAAGAAAAAGCCTAAAGCATAGTTTATCTCTTTCACTCATAAATTTGTATACTAGTTCATTTAGTCATAAGAAATACATAATTCTTAATTTTTTTTTTTTGCATCATCCTCTTACTTTGTGACACCTAAATCCAAATCCGAACTCGATCAAAACCCACATTTCAAATTTACTACACTTTCTTTTACGCCATCCACAATAATGATGAATGTTAATTTAGCAGTACTCGACGATAAGTCGCGGGACGTGGATGCTGACTTGAGATTCATGGCATTAGAAGATTTCCAAAAATACCTTAATGATACCAACACCAACAAGAATATGAAGAACCTTGAAAAATTCATTCCGAGATTGCATCAATTGTTAAGTGATGAAGCTACTGAGGTACAGAATCAAGCAGTGAAATCATTTGCACCATTATTACCGTATATCAACGATGATATTGTATTTGGAATCATCGAAACGTTGTTCCAACAGGTGCTTGCTATCAATTATAAGGAAAAGTCTAACAATAATTCATTTAAGAAGTTTACTACTTCAATTCCAAATATGGCATTGCGCTCAATATTCAATTCTAATAACTACAAATTCAATGAAGAAGTATCTCGCAACATATTAGCGACTGTTGCTGGTGAAATCTTTGACAACCAAGAGGAAATTTCCATTGACTTGATTGAAATTTTAATCGACGTGTTTAAAGCATTGGGGAAGTATTTGACATTAGATGAAATCAGTCAATATTTGATGAACTTGGTGAACATTTCGTTTCAAACCAATGGAATAACCAGAAAGAGAACCGTTGTTGCCTTTGGTGTGTTGATATGCCAATTAATCGACAAGACGGTGGAAGACGGAATTGTCGAAACTAGGTTAAATGACCTCATTGAGGAAATCAATGTTATTTTTGAAACTAACACCACGAAATCAATAGATGACATCAGCCATCGTTTCATGATATATCAAGTTTTTCTCCATAACATCAAGAACAACAAAAAGAAATTTGCTGAATTCAAATTTACAAACTTCGAATTAATCTTCAAAATTATCAATGTGTATATTAATGTGGAAGCTATCAAAGACGTTGTGCTAGATTTGGAGGATTTGGATTTGGATTTGATCGTGCAAGAAAATTCCATAAGAGAAGATGCATTGATTACTTTAAATGATTTAGTTATTGCTCTTCCTAATAACGATTACGAAAGCAGATTATCTGAAGTTTTATCAATAATTGATTTTTTCATTCACTACGATCCTTTGAATACTAGCGCCAGTAACGACGAAGATGAATATGAAAATAGCATGGAGGAGTCAGATATCGAATTCAGTGACGATGACGAAGACGACGAAAACAACAACTTGGGAGATGATGAAAATGATGGGTCTGCTAGTAAATTAAGAATCCAGTCCATTAATTTGATCAAGAATATCATCATCAGCAATCACGATTATTTGCCAATCATTTATGACGACTTGATTCATGAACTAATCAAGTCCATTGACGATAGAATCATTTTAGTTTCAAACGAAGCCATCAAAACTATCATTATCATTATTAATTTAACTCCTTCCTTGAATCTCAACAGCAGCAACAATGATGGTCCTACTAGTAGGCAGAGAGCTAGATCTGATGTTAGCATGGTCGATAGTGAGTCCAACTCACCAATTAACAAACTTATATTCAAAATCACCCCGATTTTGGAAGAGGAATTATTTGGTAAATTAATGATTGAGAAGAACTTAAATAGATTCCCTATCTTCATCAAGTTGCTAGAGAGTATTATTTCTAAAATTGCGAATAATTTGTCTGACGAGTTTATTGGAAAAATCTTTGCTAAGTTGGAAGAGTTCAACTTCACCTCTACCAACAATCTAGAAAATTTGAACTTACATCGGATTATTATAACCAAATTCCTGATTAACAGAATTTCCATTTCTTTCATCAAGAATTTGTTCACCAACTTGTCGAGCTCCATAAACGATAACTCCACCTACCACAATTTTATCCTGGAAAGTTTAACTATTATAAATTTGTTAGTTAACAAATTAACCAACAAAGAAATCTCTGAATTGACTGATATTGTGAATGATATCTTGGTGGATACCATTGTCATCAAAATTCTTAATAAGCAATATTCTTCTGACTTGAGGCAAAGCGCTTTGCAAACCTTGTCTCAAATTGTCATTTACTTTGAATTAAATGAAGTGAATTTTGAGAAAGTAGTAGGGGTATTTAAAGAATGCTTGAATTTCGAAGTTACTGTCAATTATACTATTGAAAACTTGATTACCATTTTATCAAATGCAAACAGCAATACCCAGAGAATCTTATTGGACCAAGAATTTGTTGCTGCCATCGTTCAGAAGATTTTGGCGTTCTTGTCATCAAGTGATACCACGTTATACTTGAATTCGTTAATTTTATTTAAGTTGTTACCTACACTGAACCAGAATCAAACTCTTCAATATGACAAATTAGCACAATATCTAGTCAAGATTATCGACGAATCAAGTGACTTTCGTACGATTAACTTATCGATCGATAATCTAACTGAGGTACTTCAAATCGAACCGGGAATAATTGATGAAAAATTCTATGTTAATTTGATCGAAATGATCAACAAAAACTTCATTGATATTAGTTTCTTGGACCTCAAGACGTTCAAACAATTGATATTCATAATCAATGCAAATGGAAGGGGCAAATTTGATATTTTTCAAATTTCCTTAAAACAGTTGAACCTAAGGTTGTATATTACATCAATTATTATGAAAATTATTGTTATTGAAAATGGCTTCGATGAATTTACCCAACAGTGTGAATTCGAATTGAAACATTATCTTCAGAGAAACAACCATCACGATGACAAGATTGATAAAATCGTGTTTGATATCCATTTTTTGGGTGATGTCAGTAGAGATAAACCTGTTTCTATTACATTGGATGATTTCTATGAAATTTTGGAGCAGAGTAACACTGAGCTTATCAGTTTAGCTACCTCGCGAGCAATAGGGTTATTCATCGACCAAGACTTGGTAAATTACTTGCCCAATTTAATTGAGAAGTACAAGCAAGAAGAAGCTAACATGGACGATCACAATAAGAATCAATTATTGTTGTTATCGATTAAACAGATTTTGACCACCAGTGATAATCTTAATGAGGGCTTATTACAATTGATTTGGGATCAAATTAGCCTTATTGTCAATAATAAGGGTGCTGAAGTGTTCAAGAAATCAATCAATGAATTGAAGATTTTGGGGGATATCTTATACCAAATCATCCGATTGAACGGCAAGTTCATTGAGAGTTTCATTGGAGGGATTGAAAACAGCCGAACACAATTGCAAATCTACACAAATGTGGTTATTGTCAAGTCGCTAATTGGAGACAAGCAATTTTTCAATGAACAAGTTTACCATACAAAGCAACAATTTTTGATAGACCAATTGCTTGGTTATCAACAAATTTTGAATATTGATATTAAGCAAGCTATAATTAGCATTTTGTTGACCGGTGTTCATAACAAAGTTGAGATTTTCATCGAAAATTTGGGGTCGAAGATCTTACCGACAATATTTGAAGAATTAACTGCGCAAGAATGTTTTAAAAAGACTATTCCTATGGGACCATACAAATACATTATTGACGAAGGTTTAGAAATAAGAAAATTGAGTTACGAACTACTTTATACTATTATTGTTAACGAAGAAGAAATTGACATCAAGTCGGGACTCAACTTCAACAAGATTTTCGAGAATATCTTGGTAAAGGGATTAAACGATTTGGAGAATGATATCATTATCTTATCGTGCATAAATTTGATCAATTTGATCAATAAGTTTGGTATCGAATATTTTTTCAACGATCAGGAGTTTAGCTTTGATTTGTTAACTGAGCTACTCACCAAGCAAATCAACAAGAAATTACGGAGTAAACCAAGCACGCAAGAAATGGAGAGCTTTGAAGAGGGGTTGAAATCGGTGGTGAGATTGTCAAAGGTTATTAACAGCAACTTGAGTGATAACAACAACAACATCAGCCCGCAATGGAAGCAATACTACAATGACATGAAATCAAAACACCTGATTATCTATAGAAACATTGAAGTGTGATGGAGGGGAAGAAAAAGCTACTTCGCAACCTACTGCGCAACGGATGATCGTAGCCCCGATAACTACATGACGATCAGCGCATCGATTTCCCGATTCGCGGGCTGGTGATAAGCACTGAAACAATAACAACGGAGTGAAATGCGAATGATGCAGTCAGATGAGGTATCGGTTGACGTAATGAACGTTCCCCACATAAAAGGGAACAATTAGTATGTGGAGAAATGTGAATGTATGGGTCTTTCTTGGCGAGTTTGTTTGACATTTGTAACGTGCGAATTTCAGATCTGACCACAGTTTCCCCATTCGGACATCTTTCCAGAAGTTTAAGCGAGAAGAAAAAAAAAAAAAAACGGAAAGAAAAAAGAAACCGGATGAAAAAAAAAAAAAGTCTGTTTGATGACACTGGATAAAGTGGGGATCACCTTTTGTGCAGGACATACAGCTTGCAGTAACTGACAGCATATGTATATATATGGTTGACAATATCCATCGGAAGAAGAGATAGAGATAGATAGATAGACACAGATAGGAAAGAGAAAGAAACCAACAAGTATATTATCATCATGGCACAACAATCTTTCGCAGGCTACTTATTCTCATTCATACTGTTTCTCATACCAGATTCAATACTAGGACTTTTCCATTCTACCCAGGAGGTGGCATCGTCGGCATTCGACACTATTGTGTTTTATGTCATCAACGGATCAATGATTATAATGTCATTCATGGAACTACTCCTTGAGATCTCCAATAAAATCATATACAACTACAACATACTAATGCACTTCTTCAGGCACGAGATGTATAAGAACATCAACTGACCTCCACCCCCATCTTCCTTGTCCATGAAACATTTTCCCCAAATCCTTTTGTTACTTGTATCCAGCTAGACAATTTTTCACCTATAGATTTAAATAATAATAATTACTCGGTTGATTTTTTTTCATACTCTTGTAGCTTATACACGACTGATTCTAGAACAGCTTCGGGCGCTGCACTTTCTCCATGTGACAGTTTCCTTCCCCTCCTTTTTTCTTTTCGGTGCTCACCTAATCGGAGTTCTCACATTATGACTCCGAAAAATATTAGGTTTGTGTCTTCGCTTACAGGGCATCATAATGCAAAGTGAAAACTAGTAGCAGTGCTCAGAAACGACTGTGATTCTAGCTGAGCCGTATCGATCTAGAAGTACTCTGGTTTCTAGGTTCAACTTAGAAAAAGCTTGTTGTTCATGAGAATCAGGAGTCAACAATACTGTAGTGTCCTACATAAAAGCTAATTACTGGGCAGGGCTAAACATCGTCTGTGGTTTATCTTCTGATAATTGCATTTGAGTATCTTCTGATATTTTCTTATACCGAAAGAGTGTGTACCTGTTTTCTTATACCGAAATCTTGTACCTACTTACTTATACCGAATCGTGTACCTACTTTCTAATACCGATACCGTGCATCTTCTGATATTTTCTTTTACCGAAATCATGTACCTATTTTCTTATGCTGATATGGTGCATCCTCTGATATTTTCTTTACCTATGTAGAGGGAACTTGGTAGTTTTTCACCGGCACAGAACTAGACTCCGACCTCGTTTCTAACACCAAAAACCTTTTTCGTATCACTTGATGAGGCTTCTGGCTCTTAGTCTATTTCAATAACATCAGGACTGCGTGAATGGTTTTTAAGTGATGGGTAACTATTACTTTTATCCTTCCGCTTTTTACTTTGTCTCAATGACTGCCCACTGCCTGTAAACACTTGTTTCTTTTCTTCCTCCTCATCTGTTTCTTCGGGAGTAGGTAGTATTACAGGAAATCCAAAAAATAATTGGTTTTCTGGAAGGTCAAGGGGCACCGCAGATGCGTCCGGATCTAAGTCATCAATACTATACTTTTTCACCACATCCTCCTGTGGTTTACCAGAGAGCTTTTGACCAGAACCTTGAAATGATGTTTTATTTGATTCAGCAACAATCTTAGCGTAGTTTATGGATTGTGACATGGTCCCAGCACCAGCACTTTTGTTCACTTTAGAAGGATCGATCGGAGTTGACGTGGGTTGGCTTACTTTTGGAGTATATTCCGGCTCGACATAACCCACCGGAGGAGCAAAATCGGTCTCCAAATCGGTTTCTACGACACAGATCCCCTTGGTGGGAGCTTCTGGCTTTACCTCCAATACTTTAATTCCATAAATGGAGTCATTATAATTGATTTCAATGATATCGTTCACTGTTAAGGTGGAAAACTTCCGCAACACATTCTCCAAAACTGCTTTTGGATCGGTGATTTCCAAAAAATCAACAGACTGTGGTTCAATCTTCACAAACAGACCCAATGGTAAATCACAATTGCATACCTTCAATAAACTTCCCGGAGATAATTTTAATGTCACCATCATCCACTGTGGAATATACACTCTACCTTCTTCAGCAACGAACTCAAGAACTCCGGAATGGGACGTGATTTGCTCGGATTCATTCGTAAGTTCAAACAACATTGGGTATCGTATATGTAACATGGTTAACTTATTCAATGATGAAGGTGGGAGAAAGATCTTACCTCCATAGTTAGCGTCATCCTTCCTTATATTGTCTGGCATCATTGAAACTGGGTAACATCTGAAGAATTCCTCAAAATTCGTGTTCATTGGAGCAAACGATGCTGCCCCGAACATCCCTGAACCAAACCCTGAAAACATGGTGTATTGAATGATGTTTTAATTGAAAAATAAGGAGAGAGAGAGAGACTTGATTTGATTTTGCCGCTGACAGAAAAAAGTGCGGCCCTCGACTATGGATGGCTGTTAAGTGCGATACATGCCAGATCTTTCCCTCTTATGTCTCTAGGCCCCTGCTTCATCCTTTGACGTGGATTTTCCCTGGACTTGTCTCTCGTTGGGCCCGTTACCCGGCCTATATGTTCTCTCGGATAATGCCATAAATTAAAGTATATAAATCTACTTGTTGCGTACCAAATTGCTCACCTCTAAAATCTTACTGGCAATCTCCTTCTGGTTGTCATCCAAACCTCCAAAAGAAAGCTGGTACTTTTCATTATTCTGTTGTTGTAAGGTAGTAACCTTATTGATGAACTCTTCAAACACATTGATATTATCGATTGGGGTATCTTTTAATGCTTCTAAGTCCGCTTCGTCAGCTTCGTATTCGAAGTCAAGGTAAGAGTCATCAAATTCATCTTCTTCTTCCTCGAGTACTTTTTTCTTTTCCCCATTAAGAATGTCCATCTTTGCCTTAATAGCTGATGGCAACACCTCCAAATGAGAGATTAACAAGTCAGCGACCTCTCCAATCAAATCCTGCTGTTGTAATAACGATAAATCAGAATCACATAATATGGATAAACAGGCCAAGCTTTGTAATTTACATCCATAAACCCCTTGGAAGTCATCAGAATATTTAATCCATAATCTGAAAAATCCAGTAGTAAAGTTTTTCGTTTTCAAGAACTGTAACACAGTGTTTGGGTCCACGTATAATCCAGCAAAGAAAATCTTCAAAATTGCAAGGTAATGCAACATGTGGCCATCGAAGGCATCCATCCCTTCCAACTTGGTAAACACTTCAAAGACTTTATCGATGCAAGTGGGTAAAAATGGTACGAAACGGGTATTCATAGCCAAAATACACATTTCAATTAATTCGAATGCATTACTGGCAAAAATGGGATCAAAGTCTTCATTGGTAACAACGCCAAAACTAACATTTAACATTGCTTGAACGTATGGAGAGTCGATGTTAACATCCCATTTAGAGAATCCATGGTTAATGATAGCCTCGAAAAAAGGTTGGAAAACATCAAAGTATTCAGATGCATAAGTGTCAAATGAATCAATACAAACCTGGAATAAGTTCCATAAAGTTGGAGTGACCATTTGGACACTGAATAAAAGTGATTCCAAGATTTCAATTGCTTCAGATAAGAATGTAATCATTGAATTTTCAAGGATGAATTTAATCAAGTCGCTTAACACAACCTCCAAAGAATCAGCAACGTCAGGAGATGAATTCATAGCAACAACTAAAGTGGTCAAAGTGTTCAAAATACCAGCCGCTTGAAACTCTTTATTAGTATTAACTGTGGCATCGGCCTTAGAAGAATCGTCTAGCAATTCACTGGCTAACTTTATAAATTGTTCAACTAATCTTGTGGATAATTCTTTGGCATAAGGCTCTAAGTTTCTCGCAAATTTTCCAACAAAGGTTTCCATCACACTTGTTAAAATATCACTTTCAAAAGTCTTGGACATTTCTAATAATGTTTGCATTAATTGTGGGGCCTGTTCTGAAATTTGATCCGCAACCAAATCTTCAGATGAAAGAGTTCTTAATGCATCAACTGCTGTTATTCTGATTGATAAATGTTTTTCTTGTTGGAAACATTGTACCACACCTTGGAAAACTTCCTGTAATACTTTCTCATCCCTATAACTCTGAGTGAAGATGGCGATAGTATCACAGGCACGAGCCGTTAAGAATGGAGCATTAGCAATCGTGTCTGGGGATAATTCTGGTAAAATATAAGAGGCAATAACTTCATCGACTCTTCCTTGAATTGGAGATCCGTTCTTATCTAATTTGAAAGAAATCGATGATAAAACCCTTAAGGCACCTTCTGTCTCCATTGCAGTAATAAGATCCCCCCTGTTTGCAGCTCTTCTGGAAAAAATATCATTCAAAATAGCCAATAAAGTGCTGATAGTGGAATCAAATTTCTTTGATGCTAATCTATACACGAAATTAATTGAAGCAACATCGGAAGTGTTGTCTTCTCTGTTAAAGTCGAAAAATCTTCTTATATATTCTTCTTCATCATCTTCGTATAATTCGACTGTTTCTTCAGTTGCGTTCAAAGTCGGCAAGATAATATGTTTGATCACTGCATCAAGCTTGTCAGACACCAACGGCCAAGCGGGTGTTTCCATTAATTGTTCCATGAATGAAATTAAATGATATAATGAACTCTCAGATAACCAAACTTTTTTACTTGACCAATTTTCGATTATAGTCCAGTAAGCATTCAAGATTTCTGGTACGAAATTTTGAAGGAATGAATGAGCAAAAGTATTGGATTCTTTATTTTTGGTGGCAAATCCACCACCATGACGACTTAATAATCGATGTAAGTTACCAAAACACCATTTCACTGCTTTGATTCTTGGATTCAAATTCCTTTGTTCGGGCATATCTTCTTCCGTCACTGATTTTGGTAATGGTTTATTAATAAGGACTATCTGTAAATGACACCAGGTACCCAAATGAGTAGGATCTTCAAGGTATTTGGGTAAGTATGAGAAAGTAGTGAATTTGAAAACCTTAACGATTAAATAGAGTAATTCGTCAGACAAAGTGGAATCATTTTCCAACAAATTATTGGCCAACGTTTCTAACATTGGAAAGAACTTTTCTGCTACTTCATCTAAAACTGGATTGTTGATAGAGTTGGCACTTTCCAAACCATCCCATCTATAGTTCTTGGAATACTCATAAAGACAAAGCAACCCAGTGTAGACATGGTCAATATTGGAAGAGTCATTGAGTAAGTTTTGCATTATCGACACCAATTCTTCCCATTTTTCATAACTCAATATGTTGTGTAATGCAGTGGATAAGAATAGTCTCATTCGAGTACTCAGGTAAGTTTTGATTAACGTTTGAATCAACTTCTCTTTGATCATTGGTTTCTCATTGCTTTGAATGAATATCTTTGTGTTGGGTCTATTTTCTGGTACTACCCAATAATTGGCTATTCTATTCTTGAAGAAGATAGCAGCCGAGATTTGAATCCCAGCAGATATCTCGGGATCGACAACCAATTCAAGGAGATAAGCTGTGAAACCTGTCTGTTCTTCGAAAACATGTAACTGTTGTTCACTCAGCTTTCTTACTTGTTGGCTGGAATCAAGAGTTCCTTGCAAAGACTGAAGAAGCGTAGCCTTATCCATGATCTCTTGGGTTTTGTTGGGTTATTATATATATGGAAACGTATAAGGTTTCAATTCTTTTACGTTTATCAAAAAAAAAAAAAAAAACGGCACCAATTATGAATTCCAAAGTAAATGAGGTCAACAAGTTCTTCTCTTATAGCTGTTTGTGCCAATTTGACTCGGTAGTACAACAACTAAGGGTAATTTTTCATGAAAATTTTTGTAGTGATGGAGAACGCATCCGTACACCAGAATACCATCGCCATGACACGACACGACCTTGCATCTATAAGAAAAAAAATGTGATAACACTAAGTAGATGACTGAGTGTTCTACAACATGGCAACGGGAATCAGTGAAATAAAAGGATTTGGTGTCTTGCCCGTGTCACTACCAAAGAGTAGCAGCCCGCATTATTTGTACTTCAAGAAGCATGAAACCAAAGGAGGGACCAATACCAACCGGGCTCTTTTCTTGGTGAACTTACCTATAGAAACAACATTTTCCACGTTGAAGAAATACTTCCAGAAAATAGCGCTAGGGGCCACCATCGAGTCGTTCATACCAAGTTTACTCACCGACTTTTCTGAAGACACGTATGTTGATCTTACCAAATTAACCTCGGATCTTGAATTATCTTCTCCAGACGAAGCATTGGAAGTTGGGTCTAAATTACCCAAAAACTGTGGGATTGTGAACTTCATTGATAAATCAGCATTTCAACTTGCTATAACATCCATGAAGAACCTTGCGTCTGGGTCTACCGTCTCTACTTGGCCGGTAGCCGATATGGGTCCTGGGTTTTTCTTGAAATCGATTCAACTACAAACTCTTGACCCTAAGAAACTAGTCAAGGAAGTTTCACAGGCACTTGTTGACTTCAATGCTGCTGAAAAAGAATCAGCAGAGAAGTTACAGCAACAATCACAGCTTGTAGATGAGGATGGGTTTACTCTTGTTGTTGGGTCGCATAGAAAGACCAAAGCAGGAATCATGGGTAAACAGAAACTAGCATCTACCGTGGAGTTGGAAAAAGCACAGAACAAATTGAAGAAGAAAGAAAAGGATGATTTCTACCGATACCAACTCAGACAACGTAAGAAGGAGGAGATGAACGAGTTGTTGCATAAGTTTAAGTTGGACCAAGAAAGAGTGAGACAAATGAAGGAGAAGAAGAGATTTAGACCATACTAATAGACCCTGTAATATAGTTGTATATCGTGATACCATAATTTATATAAGATGAAGTTGTAAGTGGGAGAAGTAAAGAAGAGGCAAAACTTTCATAAGGAATGAAAAAAAATTCATAGCTTTTTCATAGTTCTACGAAATCGTTGAAAAAGCTCTTCGTACATTTTGCTGTGAAAAGGTGACGTGCGATTTCATTTGTCGCAAAAAAAATGCTCCACACTAACCATACCTTCTCTTCTCGACAATGAGTTCCAAGGAGGCAGAGAGACAAACGGAGCATATCAGGCAGATCCACCGGGAATTGTATGAGGTGGATCTCGCCAGCTTTCAGGTGCTTTCCACCATACGATACGACCCTGCGCTCACAACTACACCCCCTAAGACCATTGATGACGTTACCCCGGACAACTTCTTCCTCTTCGGCGAGCATATAGAACGACTCAAGTTCACCGTCCTGTTCTTTTTAACGAGCTATGCCCTTGGCAAGCAAGGAGGAAACCTCGAATTCTCCCACAAGTACATCTTTACTCAACTTAAAAATGCTCTACAACAGTCCAACACACCTTTACTGAAGCCACTAAAAATCAGGTTGTTGGCTTCATTTAACGGGGAAATAAAAATTGAACTTTATGAAGTTAACCCTCGGGCTAATCTTTTGGACGGGATCCTTTTGGAAACCTACCCAGAGGAAGAAATGTGGGACGTGTATCTCGATTCTGAACTAACGTTGCCATCGCCGTTTACCTCTTTCAAAACCACCAAACGGGACGCTTATAGTGCTGCCAGAGACAGAACTCTTCCAGGAATAAGGCCAGGGAAGGAAGAAGTACTTCTTTTTAACACCAATGATGAAGTAATGGAAGGTTCCATTACCAACTTTGCTCTCAAGTCAAAGGACGGCCGGTGGATAACCCCTCAGCTTTGTAGTGGAGGATTGTGTGGAGTTATGAGACATGCGTTACTTAAGAAGAACCTCATTACAGAAGAGACGATCAATACTATAAATATAAAGACGGGAAGTGAAGTGTTGTTGTTCAATGGTGTTATGGGGGTAGTAAGAGGACGAATCAAATCGTAGGGACTATCATTACAAAAAGCCTCCATAAATAAAAGCACCTATCCTAAAGATGAGTATTACGTTTATCATCTGTATGTTTATATAGTAACGGACATTAAAATTGCCATATCTAATAATTATTGTACCAGAGCGATTGTTTCTAACTTTGGAGGTCGTCGATTTCCTCATCGTTGAACCCCATAATGTACAAAATGTCTTGCAAAGACTTTGAGTTCAAACAACATGGTGCAACCTTCTGCACCGTTGGCTTAGCATTCCAGGCAACCCCCCACCCGGCAACTCTCATCATCTTCAAGTCGTTGGCTCCGTCGCCTACGGCCACTGCCTGTTGAGGGTTGATCCCATGATTTTCTGCAATCTGTAACAACAACTCTGCCTTTTTGTCTCCATTGACAATAGCACCAACAGTAGTACCATCAAGATGGCCATCAGCGGTAGTTCCAAGGGTATTAGCATAGGCATAGTGTAAGCCTAGCTCCCCTTTGACATGTTCAGCAAGAGGAATGAATCCCCCAGAGCAAACACCCATCACCACATCCAATTTCTTCAATGCCTTACATAACTCTTTGGCCCCACGGGTGATTTCAATCTTATGCTTCAATTCTTCCCAAATAGTTTTGGAGTCGATTCCCTTCAACAACGACACTCTTTGTGCAAGCGACTCGTTGAAATCTAGCTCTCCATTCATGGCCCTTTCGGTGATTTCTGCTACTTTATCTTCGATATCGGCATAGGCTGCAATCAACTCAATAACTTCTTGGTAGATGAGGGTGGAGTCCATATCAAATATGAACAACTTCTTTGCCCGTCTCTCTGACTGCTTCTGAAACATCACGTCGACTCCATCAACTACGAGTTCCTCTTTTATTTTCGTCTTTATGCAATCACCATCATTTACTTCGATTTCGTAGTCGTACACTCTGTTTGGTGATAGCGACTTGGTCACAAACCCTGTTTTCAATTTGTTTTCGATAAAGTTCTCCACTGCCTTCAAGCTGCCTGCAGGAAGTTCCTGCGTCTTGGAAATGACGGTTATGGCGTACTTCTCAGACATGTTCCTGACCTTATAATGAAATTTTTCAGCTAAATACTTTTTTTTTCATGAAACCACGCACCTGAAAATTGGCTACACAAATTATGACTCGAATCAGCTATAAAATTACTCTATACAATTCTCGAGTCGGCCACTCCAATGATTGATCTCTGAAAATCACTCTATAAAATTCTATACTGTTCCTTGTCTGAGATCGTATTCACTCAAGCCAATTCCCCGTCCTAGTTGGTGGAAGTTCTCCATATAAATAGTGTGTTTCTTTTCTGCCAATGCATTCAACTCTTTCCAGTAAATATCATGCTTGTATTCAAAATCGAGCATGCCATTGAACTCCTTGTCAAGTTGTTCCTTGGGCACGAAATTTTCGAACGGCTGGTCATAGATGGTTTTCAGTCTGGTGTAAGGATCGATAAACGGACCCACGACTTTAAAAAAGTAGGTTCCTATCCAAGGAATGTTGGTGAATAATCCTTTACCGAGACGTTCAGGATAGTGACTTTGTAGTATATGAAGGACTTGTTTGGAGACACTGAGCGAAGGGAATTTCGAGGAAAGATTGAGATGAGCGGGAGCGGCTTTGAAGTCAATTAACAATGCTAAGGTGTCCTGGCCCGGAGGCATGAACTGAATCACCCTCTCTAACATAAATACAAAAAACTGAATTTGTTTAAGGGAAGGGTCGGTGTTTTGATATCCGTTACGAAGGTATAAACATGGTCTATTATCATTATCATACCCAAGAATCAAGGTTTTCCCGGTCAAACTTTCGTGTTCGACAATATCAGCATGGATAATTTTTTGATCTTGATCCTCACCTAATTTCACCACCCCGAACGTTCTTCTCCATATAAGCGTGTCTTCCAACCGCTTGATAGCATGGTTAGTCTTCCACTTGGCCGCACGTAAATACCGAAGAAAACACTCCTTGGTCAACCATGCTTTCTCGCTGTCGGTTATAGGGTGAGTAGGGGCATTAGCGGAATCGTTTATAGGAATATCCTTATCAATATATGAATGGAAGTAAGACAAGACGGCCTCGTATTGTGCTTCTTGTTCTTGGGTTAAGTCAAATACCGGCGGCTTTGTGGGATGCACTGGTCTCTCGAACGGGGTATAACATTTTATGAGTTCTTTCTCAGACACCAACGTAGTCGATGATGGTTGGGACGAAGTATCGTCATCATCTGACTTTTTACCGAATAATCTCATCAAATGGGCAATAAATAGGAAAGAAGACACAGTAGCAACATGGAGAAAAATGTAGTTTATAGACGCGAGAAGTATGAAAAAAAAAACCGCATTGGCGTTATTAAGGTTCACAACCGAACTTTTCCTCCTTCATTCACTATGGCCACAGTAACCGCGAGCTCGGTGTCGAAACAAGCACCCATAACCTCCGACTACTTGGTTGAGTTGTTGCAATCCTCAGATGCTCAGCGATTAGCTGGTTCCCGAGTAGATTTAATTAAGTACTTGCTTGGTCAACTTCAACAGAAGTCATCAAAGCACAAATTTCTCGCTCAAGTCACCTCGGTAAAAGCCCTAGACAAAGACATAGACTTGGAGGTGGCCACCAGCTTTGGTGCTGTCTGGGACAATGACCGTGATGGCTACATAAGCGTGAAGATGAGTGATACTCTAGTGACTGTAAGTTGGGTCTTCATTGACTAGAGTCAAAAGGTGTATAGTTAAGTAATGAAAAAGCAGGCTCTTCATTGTGTCAAATGGTATATAATAAAGTAATGAACATGTGATTCGTATGGGTATCAATGTGGACTAAAAGGACTAAGAGCGATGCTCTATCCTACGAACTACTTGGAATCAACCCCCTTTTCTTATAGTTTCCTCCAATCATAGGCTTAAGAGGAATGCTGTAAATCTTCACAGAATTGAATGAAATGTAAACCAATGATACAATCTATTGTTCCGAGCAGATGCTTCCTGAATCAATATACTGTGAAGTCAATTTCATTAGCCCAGTCGATAAGGCTCATAAGACTTTACATTGACTCAAGAAGAGAAGTTTTTCCTATTACAGCCCCTGGAACATCATAATCAGCAGTCGTCATTAGCAACCCCAGTGAATAGCTACTTACATCATGTCTAGATAATTGTAGAGAACTTCAACCTTGTCATTAAGTGAAGTTAGGGCTTGAGTATTGTTAAGAAGACTCGAAAGATGCCTATTGAGCAATTGGTTCACTTCAGTAGTATCAGGATCTACATCTGGATTGAAATTGGACTTGGATATAAGATGGTTTGAGGACTCTGCCAATGATATTCCCTCGAATTTCTTTTCATAAGAATCAAGATTAAAGTCAGCTCGCTTCTTGGTTATCTCTTGCTGCATCTTTAGCTCGTTTTTAGCAGTAGTTTTTTTAAACTCAGCAAGATACTTAACGTCCAGCTGGTACGATGCTTCAAGATTCTTATAATGAAGCTCAAGCTCCAGTAGTTGTTTTAGTTCTGCCAGTAGGTATGTTTCCAAGTAGTTCTTCTTTCGTGATAGTTGATCTAATCCTAGAAATTCACTACTAATTTGTTGACTAGAGCCTGCTCCCCGTGAAAGTCCTTTCATCGTTGCTAATGGAGGAAGACTTGTGGCTTCGAGTCGGGCCAAGAATGACTTATGGACGTTTTTATTTAACCAGTTTTCTGCTAGCATCTTTTGGGTTTCTCGAATTCTGACATCTTCTGATTTCTTCCCCGGAGTATACTTTTCTAGGGTTCGATTCAGGGCTATGAGCATTAGTCGTTCGAGACTGGCCTTACTTTCGGCTGGGAGAGGGTCCCAATGTCGTTCCATAAGCGTGGCAGGAATCTTTTTGTTGTATTTCATTCGTTTTACTCCTGGAATGGGCTCTGGTAGCTCTGTTTCTTCGTAATACCTGGTTGCACGGCTGGGGCGGGCCACTCCGTCTGCATTCTCAGTTGGTTGACTCTCTACACTCTCAGCTGTGATAGACGACTGGCTCTCTACCTGGCTCGGGGTTTCGATGACTTTTGCAACACCAGAACGCGCTTCATCTCCACTATCATCAGTATAAGTTCCTTCTCGAGTTTGTTCACCAGACATACTGGTTGGTCTTTCGTTCTCTGGCTCTGCCAGTCCTTTAAAGGAGCTCCTCTTTGAGCTCCTCGTTGCGCGTCGACTGGAAGTTGTAGACATGTTGTTTGACTATATCCCTATAGTTGAAATTTGTTGTGTTTCTATGTTAACCTGCGTCCTTGTGCAGGATTGACGATTTTGATAATTTAGATGATTTTTTGCAATTTTGGTGCGATAAAGAAAAAAAGTTGCAACAATTAACAAAGCCAGCGAGGCAAAATCACTAATTGAAGAGAATATTCGAATGAACGGATAACCAAAATCACCAATTGGGGAAAATATATTTACAGACAAAAATGTATTGTAGACTTTGATAAAAAATTACAAAGGTAATGAGAAAAATTTTGTCTATTATCTATTTACTGTATCGTTCGTTATGGGGTTGAAACAGGTGTTGGAGAAAGAGAGCGAGGTTGAGGAGTAGGAGAGTCCGTTGATACTTTTGTATTAATTTTATCGAATGGTACATTCTTGGTGGAAGATTTGATCTCTGATTCAAAATTTGCCAATGCCTTTTCCAAAACATTAGTGGAAACATTCAAATATTTGGACAACTTCTCGAATAGCTGTGATTCTATGTACAGAATATCCGAAAGTCTAACGGGGCGGGAAGAAGGCTTTTTAAGACTATTGGCGGCAACTTTCGTCATGAAATCAGAAAACTGTGATCCAGAACTCACCTCGTCAGACTCAGGCGACGAACCAGAATCATTGAACGAGTCAATGCTGAAAATTTGAAATAACCTTTTCTGCATCACAGAAAGTTCTCCGTGATCTTCATCGAGATCATTCCTTTCCGTATCACTACCTATTAGAGAGTCAATTGATTTGTTTTTCTTCGGAACCAAACTATCATAGAGCCATTGGCAATACTGGCTCACTTTAGCGTCGGATGCACTTATAAGCTCACTAGCTGAGTCCAAGTGTAAAAAAGGGATTTCTGACTTCATCTCATACTTCTCTAGAGTAGAGAGCCAACGAGAATAGTTGATCTTGGGGAGGGAGGTAATATCATACATGAAGTATAGTTTGATGGTGAAAACAATAATAGATGCAATTTTGATTTCGGGGAAATCAACAAGTTTTTTCATTAAAGTCAACTGGGGGTCATAATTCATATATAAATGGGTGATTTTAACATGCAATAAAAGTTCATTAATCATAAGAAACATTTCGGGGGCATTGGGAATGATTAAAACATCGGTTAAAACTGTGAAAATGAACGAGAAATAAAAATTTATGCTAATTGAAGATGCTTTTGTTTTGGCCACTTTACGTAAATTGACGAGTATCCGTTCATAGATTTCCTCATTGCTAGGTAATCGTGGTGGTTCCAAGCAGTGGAAATAGCCAGCGGGTAATTTGTCGAGCAATGCTTTGGGTATCAAGTGAATGCATTTGGTATACGGGATCTTATTGTGCTTAATGTAGTCTAAGATTTCTGGAGTGTAAATTGGCAAATCATTGAGTTGAATCATGGCTAAGTATATGAGGGATACCAAATCGATATTAATGGGGATCTTAATTGACTCAGGATTTGCTCGAAGTAACCGTATCCAGTACAATTTACAAAGCTCAAGCAAACGCTTTTCCAATTCAACGTTATCAGGCATCAAGTTATTGACAAAGATCTTGATTTGCTTCTTTAGTAGAATCTGCAAACAATGGAGGTAAACAGTTCGTGCATTTTTACCGTAAACACGCCTTCCAATTGACAGATGCAAGGATGCTTGTTGACTCTGCAGTCCAATTGCCGTTCCTGTTTCGGAAATCTGGATGTTTAATCTTCTTGTCACCGTGAAGTTGTCTTCAGCTTCATCATTCATTTCTATATCTCCTTCCATAACATGCCCATACTGACACATCTGGTGACCTGCATTGGACGTCCATAGTCGGGATCTACAATTTCCAACCCCACAAATAGGGCCACGAATCCAGGTTTTCTGTGACATGCTGTGATGAGGACCTTAACTTAGTAAAGGGTTAACGATTTATACTCGATGGGACTTGTATGCAGGCAACAAAACATCCGTACCACAAACAACACCCGTGCACCTCAAAAATACACCCCCATACACCAAGTCGAGGCGAATTACTCTTATACATCAGTACTCACAGATTTGACTGACCATCTAAACGGTTATGCAAATCATCATAGATATCTTTCTTAATCTTTGCAAACTTTATCTTACGTTACTATATGCATATTTTATACGGTGAGTGACTATAGACTGGCGTAGACCGTAGACTTGGTGTTATCCATCCTTAAGCCTGAGGCTCTCATAGTAATCACGTGACATGTGACTGCTTTTTTCACGCGATGAATAGTTCTCTACCTGCACATAGCCCAAACCTTTAGTATGGTTGTAGCACAATACTCACAGTTTTTTTTTTTCATTCCCTTTATGAAAATTTCTTACGTTTTTTAACTGTTCGATCGATATTTATCTTTAACTTCACCACACACTAATATCAAAATGGTATGTTTGATACACCAGACTAGAATATGTTGATGATAGACAGATCCAACGCATTTACGAACTATGAAATAAGCCTTCAACTGGTGTAAAAGTGAACCAGAGTGAACCGGAGAACGGGATAATAGAAGAATGTAGACCATCAAAAGGAAAAGATCTATCATGATATACATGTCACCATGTACTAGCAAAACACCATGGACTTAATACTAACGAAGCTTTAGAGTGACGCTGTGACTATTAGAACCCGTAAAGTTATCACTAATCCATTATTAGCCAGAAGACAATTCGTCATTGACGTTTTACACCCAAACAGAGCTAACGTCTCCAAAGATGAATTAAGAGACAAATTAGCTGAAATCTACAAAGCTGACAAAGATGCTGTCTCTGTCTTCGGTTTCAGAACCCAATTCGGTGGTGGTAAATCTACTGGTTTCGGTTTAATCTACCAATCCGTTGCCGATGCTAAAAGATTCGAACCAGCTTACAGATTAGTCAGATACGGTTTAGCTGAAAAAGTTGACAAAGCTTCTAGACAACAAAGAAAACAAAAGAAGAACAGAGACAAGAAGATCTTTGGTACTCAACGTCGTGCTGCTAAGAAAGCTGCTAGAAGAAACGCTGATTAGATTAATTAAAATTTTACTCCATTTTAATGTCATTTTTATATCATTCTTTGGTATGACTATGAAAAGTTAATTTGTATCATCATCCCTAGTACCTTTATTGGCATAACTTAATACTCATATCAAAAAAAATAAATAAAACGTTTATTGTATATTATAATCAAATGTAGTGGTGTCCGGATGTAAAATGTTACTCGGGATGCACGGGTCTCTCATTGAGATCATGCTGCATGGATGTACTTTATTCTGTAATACCTTTTAGATACTAATCTATAAGCAAACTTCAATGTCGGAAAGAAAAAGTATCAACAAGTACTATCCCCCAGACTATGATCCTTCCAAAATACCGAAGAAGCGGAAGAATGCTCAAGCAAAGCAGCAAAAAGTTAGGTTGATGGCTCCATTCTCGATGAGATGTCTTAAATGCAATGAGTATATTTCCAGTCGAAGAAAGTTCAATGCACGTAAAGAGGACACAGGAGAGAAATACATGAGTTTTAAGATTTGGAGATTCCACATCACCTGTCCCAAATGTAATAACAACATCAGCTTCAAGACTAGTTATAAAACTGCTGGGTTTGTGCCCGACGAAGGGGCAGTTAGAAACTACGAGTCCACAACCCAAACCAGTCTAGAGAAGACAATAAAAACCGAGGAAACTCCAGATGAGATACTACAACGTCTCGAAAAAGAAGAACAAGAGAATTCTAAGTTTCAAGTCGAGAAGGAGAGAAGGATGAAAAATCCATTTTGGAAAGATCAGAAGTCAGACGGTGATAAATTTGAAGAATTGCAAAATAAATTAGTGAACCAGATGAAACAACAAGAAATAGACCAGCATTTAGAAGACCTACAGCGTAAGAATGAGAAGATAATTGCAAGTGGTGGAACAGATAAACTATCTTTTGAGATGAAACGGAAACTTCAAGATGCAAAGGAATTAGAGGAACAATCGCTAGATAAAAAAGACGAAGCAATTGCACAACAAGCTTTCAAGAAGCAAAAGGGAGAGAAAGTATCGCCGCCACCACTTGACATAGAGCAGGGAGAACCGAAAACTGTAGCCCCGACTGTTGCCCCACCAAGACCTGCAATTCCAAAAACGATTTCTATCACCAAAGCAACTACCAGAGTAGCCAGTCAGCCCCCAGTAGCCAAAGCCTCAGCTACTGCACCGCTATCTGCGGCTTTGGGTGATTACGCTTCTGATAGTGATTAGAGCCGAAAACCCATACACCACATTAATACAAATTCGGTTAATTAGTAGCGTTTTGACACGGGCTGGGATTTTTGCCGCAATTGGAACATAGTGCGTCAACTCGTTTAACTTTTGCAAAACAAACATGTACACCGGCTGGTAAAAAAAAGGGAGTTACAAAGGGGGGTTTTACCATTAAACGGTTTTAAAAAGCTTACTTACTGAGAGGTAGTTTCAGAACCGTTGATAGAAAAGAGACGAAAATCGCAATTTGCCACTAGATGTATAAGATATCATGATTAGCTTAGCTACTATAGGCCTACTAACAGCGTGGTCCATTACATCGATATGCGGAGGAGTTACATATTGCTGCTGCGGTAGAAGGCGAGCGAATGACGGGGTACGTTATTTCCGGTCAGGAAGTAGCCGGCCCAGTCTTCCCAATCTCAAATCTCGTTCTACTACTGCTACTACCGCCACCCATACCTTAGACTCACTGCACACATTTGATGATGATACCTTGACGGAAAGTAGTCCTGAACGGATTGTTCTTTACCTCATACGGCCAGACCCAGAGAATGCCAAAGTGGTTAATGTTCTAGATTCTTCAGAGGAGAATACGTTGTATAGATTTGTTAAGCCAGGGGTACGATTACTGGCGGAGAATATCTTCTGGAACCATGACTGCTATTTTGAGACTGTGAATGGGAATACTTCAAGAATAGCATCAATCTACAATGGAACGGTAGGGAAAGGAGGATATGTGGAGATTCTAAGCAATGACATCGATGATGACTTTTTCCTCGAACATGAGGATATCTCACTAGACACTTGTACTGTCGATGATGGACCAGAAGAAAGCTTGATTTATAAGCTTCTATCATTTAAGTTCAAATTAAGGAACTCATTCTCTAATCCAATTGACACTAGGCGAATAGCATTGCAAACAGAAGCACTGTCTAATAGTAAGCCACTCACTATTGGAGAAAAGATATTTGTATCTTCGAAATTGGCAAAGGAGGCCTACGAATTTAAATTGACGGAGAATGCAGACACTACTTATA
Organism: Isabelozyma heimii; assembly: GCA_030555995.1. NCBI lineage: Eukaryota > Fungi > Ascomycota > Pichiomycetes > Serinales > Metschnikowiaceae > Isabelozyma > Isabelozyma heimii. The sequence continues at coordinate 233,688 of JANIVW010000004.1, forward strand.
AATGGAGCCCTTCGACAGGTCAATTAATAAAAGTAGACAAATTCGATAAGCAGAAACAAGTAGCTCAGATACTAAAGGGGGAAACTAGACGGTATTTTATAGAGGTGAACGAAACAGAAATCAACCCCGTCATAGCTTTGACCATATCCATGATTGTAAAACAATCTTGGTAGTTAAACGTTTATGTATGTATAGTAGAGGTTCATTTAGTCAATAAGTTCTTATGTAGATTATGTATATGTTCAAGGTTACTTAAGTTTAGATGGTCTAGCTAACAAATCATTCCCTTGCCTAGCTGTAGAAGAAGTCATTCAATGTACCCACAGGCATAGCTGGAGGTTCCACATTAGCATGGTAGTTCTTTTGAATCTCAACTAGTTTGGTGATGATTGGATTAACTTGTTTAAGGTCCATATCTTTACGACACAACAATATTCCCTTGACATAATCCACCGAACAGTAGTAGAATGAATTCAAAATTTCATTTTCCCACATTTCCGGTACAAAAAGTTCTGGATCTTCGCATGTGGCTAAATCTCCCAAGAATTCAATGGCTCTCAAACTATTTAACAAATGAGCAGCGTCTCTTCGAGTAAATAAACTCTCTAAGGAACTATAGAATATAGTAACATCCCTACCTACTCCCTCACTAAAGGACTTATACTTCTTAACTGCTGTAGGGTCGATTTTCTTTCCTTGTCCATGTAAAATATTTTCATAACCTATTTTAATGTAAGTTGGAATGAAGGTATCTAACAAAATACTGAAGGTAACCAGGTACATTTCATACGAAGCATACCCTCTCAACTCGCCCATGTACTCTGAAATGGTCTCAACAATTCTTTCTGCCATATTTGGCTCATCTCCGGTTGGGTTTTTGTCTTCATACCATGGCTTTGTGAAAATAGTGGATAATGCTGGGAATAAATCATTGACGATGATATCAACAATTATTCGAATAACTTGAGCATTTAATTCGGTACTTGGGGTCAAAGTATCTTCAAATGCTTGTTCTATTCTACCTTGATAGCTGGAGTGGACTTTGGATTTGTAGTTGGGTAAGAACTTATCCTGTAATCTATCAGTGTTAATTTCGTAAGTGTTTCCTAATGCAGCTAGATACTCAATGAGACCTCTTCTAGTGATCTCATCTATTTGTTCGGGTGTCATGTGCATCACATCTTCATAAGCAGGCTGAGGAACTTGTCGACGTCTAAAGAGAGTTTTGGCTTTACTTTCTTTTATCAAAAATCTGTCATTGTTGTAAATGGACATGTATTTATCAAATTCCTCTTCTACAATTTGTTGATAATTGACGGCTCTTTTGATGTAACAAGATGACCAATTTTCAATCACTCCAACTAAAATCTTACCATATCCTGAATCAGCAGCTACGTCAGCTTGTTCTTTCAACATAGTCAATGTAGTCTTGAAGTCCGGTAACACGTAAACATCACTTTGAACATCTAGTTGAATTAATTGATCTTGTTCATCCTCATCATCAATGGTTTGATGGTAGTTATAAAGATCTGGTGGTACCTCTCTCATGGTAAATGTCTTAGTTTCGAGATTCATTAAGTTAGTATTCCATTCATCCATTTTAGTGACAATGACTTTCAAATAATCTTCAAGTACAACGTTCTTGAGATCTTCCCCGATGATTGATTTTTGTTCTTTCTTAATGACCGATTTCTTACCATCGTCATCAGGAGAAGAATGTAAAGCCACGACAAAATTACTGTAATGGGAGTCATAAGAAAGGATTTTCATCAAATCTTCGGCAGGGGGATCTGATTTGATCACTCCCATAGTGAATTGATGAAGTTTGTTATAATAAACGTTTTGGATAAAATTGCTGATATCCCAATGAACTGGGAATAATGGTGATAAAGTGTCCACCACGAATACAAGTTCATCTTCTAACCAATTTAAGTTATCATAAACCAACATTTTATCCTCTTGAAAGTGCTCAACACATTTACTAAAGGTTTCTGCAAGACTTTCTTCTAGTTTATCATAGAAAAATTTCTTATAATTCCTCTTTTGACCTCTATAAGTCGAGTAGTTTATGTTCTTTATGTCTCTATTATCAGTCAAGTTCAAATTTTCCATTAGCAGAAATTTTAAGTCTTCGTGTGTCTCATATTCGATAATTTTAATCAATTTAAACACCAACTCTGAATTGCCTTCTTTCAATGCTTCAGTGATACTAATAATGACTTCTCGTAACAACTCATCAAATTTTCGTATAGTTTTCTTAGTTGGAGAAGCTACTTTGAAGATGATTGACTTCAAATCATCCGACAAACTAGAAGATTCTCGTTCAAGGTAGTCCTGAAAGTTACGGGCTTGGGTGAAGTTGTAGTGGATTTTCATTAAATTCACCATGGGATATGATATATCATCACTAATGATCGCCAATTCCAGATCAATAAGTTCATTAATGTAATCCAAATACTGTTTGAATTTGGAAATATCGTCGTACAAGTTTTGAACTTGTATAAGAAATTGGTTAACTCCAGTCATTTTTTTTATCGTGTCATAGTCCTTTATATTGGTTATGGATTCGTTGTAAATTTGATTCACCTTATTCAAACTAGAATCAATGCTTGCTAATTTATTGGCAGAACCGTTTAATTTGGCTAAATTGGCAAGAATCGAATCAATTTGGATCTGAGTTTCCGAATTCAATTTTATATCTATGGAGCTTTTCTCCTTCAAAAATTGTTGTCGTAACGAAGTGATTTTATCTAGATCATCTTCGACTTTGATCAAATGTGAGATCCTTGACAATGCCGCGTCACTCATAATGCAATACTTGTTGGCGGTTCCCTTCGCTGTAGCCGGTGATTTAACTATTTGTTGTTGAAGTCAAATTCCTGCACACACCAGAACACATACAAATTATGAAAATTCCTGAGCCTGAGGCCAACTACATGGCAGTCAAATTAGTAGACAGGACATGAATTCTACACTCATTAACGGCGGTGGAGATACTTAAAGCGCCTCCCAGTGTTAATTTTGGAGTATATATCTACAAATGTACACCCTTTAACATTTACCATTTTTTTCTTACCTTAAAGTCCCAACTACATGTAGCTCCTTCATTGCGATGTGAAGTGCCAACAAGGTCCATTTTCATTTCTAAACATTTTCTCTTTGAAGTTGTAACTAATTCTAACCATTGTTACTTCCTCTTTTGCCTTGATGGTTATTATACCTTCTTCCTCCATGATGATGGTGGTTATTATAGTTGTTATGATGGCCGTTATTCACGTCCCCATATGGACTACCCGACATACCTCCTAACATAACGTTAGTGTTGATAGGGCTTCCAGTTCCTATAAACCCGCCTTGAGGTGGCATCATGAATCCTCCAGGAGGTAAGAATCCACCTTCAGCCCCAGGATACATAGACATCGGAGGTTGTCCTTGTGGAATTGCTCCACCCATTTGTTGCTGTTGATACATCATAGCCGCATAAAATTGCTGTTGCTGGAAATGGGCCATAGCAGCAGCCTGTTGTTGTTGATGGGGCGACATTGGCATTTTCCCTCCACCGGCGTATCCGGCATTTGGAACAGGTGCTCCAGCACCTGGATGTGCTGGAGCTGCCAACAGAGGGCTTGGCATAAATGGAAGAGGAGGATTACCTCCCATCATTACATTAGGACCCTTATTTTGTATTGGAGGGAACAATTTATCATGAGTAACGTCAACGGTAGAACTCCATGTTGGAGGGGTGTGGAAAGCTTTTTCAAGAACTAATGGAGTAGATTTAGCTTGAAGTTTATTCTGCGCAGTAACAAAGACGTTGAAAAAGGCTCTGAACTTTTTCGTTTTCTCTTCTTGGCCTTCACTGGTGGGTATCTTGTCTTGTCCTCCGAAGAAATCAGCTGGAGATATCTGATAATGCCTTTTATTACTCATTGAACTGTTACCAGATGAACTCGACCCACTAACACTTCCATATGGTCTTTGGTTATTTATTCTGGGCGAAGGACCATTTGGCGATCTGTGATAATTAGCCTTTGGTGGATTTGGAGATATTTGGTTATGCTTTTGAGATGGGGTGAATGCAGCTACCTTTGGATTTGGTTTGAAAGCAGGTTTACTGGGGTCCATTTTTTTCTCTTTGAATTGAGGAGTAGCTTCGGGAGATTGTATATCATTTTGAGCTTCTTCATCTTTTTTCTTTTGTTGTTCCTGTTTCTTTAGAATCTCATCTTGTTTCAACTTATCTTTCGCCAAGATGGGTAGTAAATCCGATGGCATTTTATGAGGGATTTTGAAGTTAGCACTAAATTCGCGTAATGAGTTGATTTCACTCTGTGCATTTAACCTGAATGATTCATTATGTTGATTTGCCACTTGTGGCTTAGGAGGGATCGAATCTGGTTTAGAAGTTAAAGTAGACGAAGTTGAAGTTGGTTTCGCAGGGGTAGCAGATTGAGCCGGTGGTTGTCTTTTAGTAGCAGAACTGGAAATGATTGCAGGATCATCATGATATTGAGCAGCACGATGTTTTGGTGGCACATATTTACCGGGAGTATATGATGTTTGTTTACTTGGATCAGTAGAAATACTAGCATTTTTCAAAGCAGCCATCAATTCATCACCTCTTCTGTCGACACCTGAATACTTATCTTCTTCATCAATACCACTATCATCAACGACTATGCCTCTTTCCTCTAGGATGTGACGATCAGTAGATGATTGACCTTCAATCTCCCTAGCCAATCGCTCGGCTGCAGCGAGACGCTCTTGATAATCTGGAGCAGAAGTATTGATTCTGGTAGTGTATAAGTGTTCATCATAAGTAGATTCAACACCGAACTTTTCTTCATTCACTTTGAATTGATCCCATTGTTCATGGCTATTTGAAGTATCATCATCCAAAGAAACTGCCAAAGAGTCATCTTCAGGGACCCATTTTTGTAATTCACGTTCATTGATTTGAAAACGAGAGGAAATATCGGCATCAGTTTTGAATTTGCTTTGTTCAGGTTTAGCGGGTGCTGGGGGTTTATTCAAGTTAATATTGACAAGCTCGATATCAATGAGATCTTTACCTTCAATGACCAATTTTTCAGGGAGTTCATTTTCCTTATCTGAGTTACTCTTTTCATTGATTAAAGGCTTTGACACGATTGTTGGTTTTTGTAAGATTACTGACAACGAGGAGGATTCTTGAGGGGATAAATTCGAACTTACCAAAACACCTTGGTAACGAGCCCCTGAAGTTAATGTGGCTATGACTTTCTGACCAATTGATTTAGTGATTAAAAACACCAATTTTTCATTATGAGAGTTCCCATTAGTATTTGGGGATCCGTTGTTATTGCCGTTATAGCGGGAATTGGAACGACGATGACCGTTTGTATGCTCGGATTTTTGCCCACCACGATTCTGTCCTTTCATCTTTTTAACAGCGAAGAGGTTTGACTGGATAAGTTCACCGGTTGTCTTGAACGAGATTGTTATAAGCAAAGAAAATGGGTAAGCTAACGTGAATGTTGTGGTAGTTTGAATAGACTTTGTAATTGCCCTTTTTGCTACGTACCGAATCGGATTGGTACCTAAAATTAGTTATGCAACAGAAAAAAAAGATTGACCAAACAGAAAAAAAAAATAGCTATCCCACTGATAGAGTAAAATATAGGCACAGGGCACGTATATAAAACCAATTAAAAATGAAACAACAACAAAAGAACTATCAAGCGGTAGATCACCGTGTAGAATGAATCAACTTTGTATATGAAATCAACCGCGTTAATCACTATATAAACAGGAGAGTTATTAACCGACGAAGTTGTTAAATCAATGACTGGTTCAGTTGTCGTCAAGTAATGATAAGTACCTCGTACTTGCTACCCTTTGATTGGCTATAACTTACGGGATAGTCACAGCAACGAATATAGATACAATTGATAAAAAATTGTATGTTTTCTTTGTCTTCTCTGTAAAGAAAGTTAGGCGTAGCAAAGGTGTTTTAGTTTTAGGCACTCGTTAGGGTGTGTGGACCAGGACACGCCACGATAGGTTCTGGCCAGAAATATGTCGTGTGTTTATAAAAATGGTGAGGCATCGAAGTGCGGGTAACTGACAAACGGCGAATTTCCTAAAAAGGATGTAATCCGAAATGCGCAATGGCTGCAACCGAGAGACATGGATGGAAGTACAGTTATATATAGTTGTGGTTATAAAGTATATTCCTATGAAGTAACATCTATCATTACATGGCATGGATACCGATGATGCTAAAATAGTTTATTTGCGGTAAAATGCAATCTGTTGTCCTGTGATTAGCAACAGATACCTTGGAAGCCAATGCCAATGTCCACTTCATTGACTATTCCACCCCAGTATGTCAAAACAAACTGTTTGACAAAGTCTAAATCCTGCTCAGAGTATGGATCCAACTCCATGTCGGTAATGTCCTGGTAGGTAAGCTCGATATTTATCTTAGTGTCTGAGGTCAATGACGAGATTAGCGATTCGTTCAATTCATTTTCATTGTCAATGACATCGCTACGAGGTGCATGCACCGATGGCTTTCTCTCTTCTAACTCCTCCAATATAATCTCATTGATTAAGTAGAACCATTTCTTAGTCAATTTGTGGAAATAGCCAACGACATTGATTAGAGCGATTAAATTCTTTTTTGCAATCATGTCTTCAGGTTGGTTAAGTTCATCTTCATTGTGGCGGCATGACGATTCGTTAGCGGTGGTGGGATTTGAAGTACTTCCAGCACTGGCAAACCAAGAAAATGCCGACCAAATATACTCTCTCCAGCTAATACGGCTAGTAGCATTATTAAGCCACCATTCAGGTTCTCCCCTACTATCTTCCGAGTCAGAAATAAATGGATATCCAAATTTGATGTTCGAAAATATAGAATTGGACGTGGTGATGGACATGATGTCATCCGATAAATTACCATTACTAATTTGCAAGTTCTTAATTCGGCTGTAAATCTTTTTGAACTTTTGATAATCTTTCAAAGTTGATTTCAAAGTTTGGTTATCAGAACTGAATAGGCTAGTATTGTTGATCTCAATTGAGATTCCATAATCGTAAAGGTCTGTTTGGTATTTTAAAATTTCGTCATTCGTAGAGGCAATAAAATGTAAATCTTTGTTGATGGATCCAACGTCATTTAACCCAATTTGGTAGAGCGGTTCTCCATAATAACTGTTCTTCTCCTGTTTGGTAACAGTGTTAATATCTTGCGGGATAATTGATAATAAGCTTAATAAGTAGGTGAAACTTCCGTTAGCAAAAAAATCAACCGACTTATTCAGTTGGTTGATGTTGTTGAATATGACAATGTTCTTTCTTAATAGACTGAGTTTATAGGCAGGGAAAATCAATGGGCCGAGAATGTTGAATAATTTTGGTAGTTGGTAAAGTAAATGATTCTCAAGATTCAATGATTTAGATTTAGTGGAATAGAGAGATAAGTTGGAGTTGGTTAAATTGGAGTAGAATTGCTCCAACTTCCCCAAATCCTCATCGTTACTATTTCCAATACCTTTTACCAACAAGTATTCTTTCAAAAAATCATCGACGGTATTGATATGCTCCCAGCCAACCAACAAGAAATCATTGGGTTTCCAGTATTTTTTCGATTTATCTCCTTCTTGAGGTTCAATTAGTATTCCCATGGAGTACATTTTGATCTTGTTACGGTCCATTTCATCCACGTCATTATTATTGATTTGTTTAAATCGACAGAACCCATAATACGTCTTGTTATCACTCTTCTGACTAATTAATACCGTGTTACTATCATATTCATGGATTCCCGAAGGAAAGGATTTATATTCTAATCCAGTTAAATCTATGTTGTTACTCTTAGACCACACAAGTTTATAACCCTCTTTTATGTCGAATTTGGCCAAAAACACCGCAGCCACGGTGGGTAATGAGTAAAGATTGGGTAATAACTGCGAATTCATTGTCGAGCTAGTAGAATCCATCGTCGTTTCTGCCGCCTGGACTAGAAACAAACACGAGTGAAATACCAGAAAAATCGCACCTCATTTTATTTTTTATTTTTTCGGTTTGTTCTTATCATTACATTGTATGGGGTCCTATGAACATCGAGGTTAGGCAATTGTTCAAGCAATTGCTATATATGGGGAAAGATTACCCTGTAGAGCTAGGAGGATACGATAAGTTCTCCAAGGTGTTGAAAAAGAAGTTTCGTACCACTCCAACTGCCGATGACCAGGCGTTGGAGAAAGGCCAGTACATCATCAAGGAGCTTGAAGCGTTATACTTTCTTCGGCGATATAGGCATCTCAAGCGGGTGTACAAACAGTAGGGTTGATTATAGTGTATATTTAGTATTACATACCGTTAATATGACGAGATTAAAAGTTGATAGTGCGCAATGACAGTAAGCCCAAGTAAATTTGAGTATGCTTCATAGGGGATGATGGTAATTAATGTTACCCTTAAATATGGTGCGTCGGATAGTATTACCGTTGACTAAAAGTTAATAGTACCATTGACGGTGTCTTTCTAAGCAGTGGGCCTGGCCACACCCCTCGATGATGGTGTACTCAAGCTCTAATTCTAAGTATAAAGTTCACCACCACGGCAATCAATAAGAAGAAGCACAACATGGTAGGACCGAATCTGTCATCGTAAGGACCAGAACCTCTCATTCTGATAGCTTTAGCTCTCCAGTGGTAGGTGATCAAGGCATAAATCATGGTGAACATGGCAATGAAGGTGAATAAACCAGCACTTATTCTACCAATTTGGTCCCCAAAATTCAATAAACCCACACCCAAAGACCCTAAAATGACGGTGAAATTGAGCCACGAAAGGAAGGTACGTTCATTGGCGAAGAAAACCTTTGGTTCAACCCTGGCAGGAAGGGCAATTCTTTTGTTAGTAGAGGACATGCTGATGATGAGAGTGGACTAATTTTTCATGGAGCAGAGATGAAGTAGGAAGTTTAATGAACATCCCGCACGTGGGTAGGTGCGGCTAGGGGCCTGGTGCACGGGTGCTAATATTAAATCTGTAAAATGTACGGGTGCAGACTCGAGGGAGAGCGAATAACTCTTCTGGTGTGCGGGGGGGGTTCTGTGGTCTTTGGATGTACGGGTGGGCGTTGCGCCTAAATCCAGCATCTTGCGGGGGTGTTTCGGAGCGTTGGCGGGTTCTCCGAGAAAAGAAAACGAAGAATTTGCATCTACACAGATTTATGATTAGCATGTATTAAACATTAACATTATTTATTCATAGCATCAGCTCTTGCTTAATGGGAGCACCACAGGAATAAAGTATGAGTTTGTAGGACTGGCCACACCCGCAAATGCATTGTAGAACCCGAGAAGAGCGGTAATTACACCCATAACCCCACCACCTCTAGTGACATTAACATGGCCGGTGAATTCACCAGCAGCCAACAAGACGAAAGTAAGAGTTAAGGTGAAGAATAAACTGAAGAAAGCAAGGGTAGATTTCAACGTCACCAAAGTTAACATAAAAGTGAAGATAGCCCAACCGAGTAAAAAGAAGCCCACAGCGTCGCTCAATTGTTCAGTTCCTTCGTAGGCTTCTATGATACCAAAAGCATCGAGAAAAATGGTACTGAAAGCGAACCAGAAAGCACCGTAACTAGTCAAAGCGGTACCACCAAAGTTGTTCCCGATTAATAATTCCCACACTCCGGCTAAGAATTGCACTGCACCACCGTAGAAAATGGAAAGACCCAAAACCACACTATTGACTTGAATACCCATAGCCTGAGCATTGTATAACGATAAAACAAGAGTGGTAAGAGCGAACGCACTTAACCCGACTGGAGCAGGATTGGCGAATTCGTGCTTTGGGTAGGGAGCCAAACCAGGATTCAAAGTACCTCCGAAAGCCCTCATCAACTCATGTTTATAGAACTTCTGGTTGCCAATGATGAGGAATTCATCTCCGTCCCCTGCGGTTTTGATGTTCGATATCGGAACATGGTCGTGGGAGCCCTCGGAAATTCCTTTGGAGCCATGAGAATGGACGGAGTCACTGATTGAAGAAGCCATTGGAAGAATACAGCAAAAGAAGAAAAAAAAAGAAACAAACTAGATTGTTAACGACTTAACATACAATTATGCCCTGGGACTGTTTCGTATTTATAGATAATTCACCCAACCCAGCTGTTGGGCTTCAACCCCACAAAATGTGGTACAGATGACAAGCCTTTGCGCTTAAGTGTCACTGCATCAACACCTTCAGTTTGGGCTTCGGACTTTCCTTCATCCCGGAAGTATGGCCCCACTCCGTTTCATGTAGATGGGGCCAGAATGGTGCAAAAAGAATAGTGGGGGTGTCGCGGACTTAAGTAATGTGGAGTGATGTGCAAAAAAAATATCTGGGGATGGCAGTGAATATTTTTTCTGGTGCATGAGCTAAAACTCCGAGCATCAACTCCGAGAAGCCATAAGCGGTGGCAGAAGCGGTGGCAGAAGCGGTGGTGGTGATCGTCAAAGGTAATGCCTACGTGGGTGAGGGCCTGATTGCCGATCGTCCGTGGTGTTATTCTATACACATTAATGTACTAGTGTTTTTTTTTTTTTTTTTTCGTATTTTGTTTGTGTCACACAATCTCTACTTGAGTAAACTCCTTAAGCAAGTTCTTGAACGTCTTCTTACTGGAGGCCAGTCCTCTGCTGACTGATAATCTGATCCTCTTGTATACGCGGGCCAAGTTGGGGAACCACCAGTCTTCGCCGAGCTTCATGAGCAAAAGATTGCCGGCGGCCGTCACCACTAGAAGTCCGTAGGTTTTAGGGCCTAGATTGGTGAGCTGCATGAAGTCTCCGAGCCAAGAATCTTGCGGGATAAGGAACAAAGAGGTGGAAATAGCGGTAGCTAGAATGAGATTGACCAAAAACGGCCAATTTTCGTGGATGGGGCTCCGATATGGTGGTCCCTTACTAAGAACCACGGCAATAAGAATATACTGGAAGTTGGTGAAGAGAAACAACACGGTATTGTCACTTGACTTCACTTCATCGTCTCCGCCCGGTACTGGCTTGATATACCACGGTTCTGTTTGCACGTAGAGCCAAATGGCGACCTGGAAGGCCAAAATCACGGCAATATGGCACATGAGTGGTATGAGGATCTTGGGACTCACCAAGTTGGCAGTGGGCCGCTTGACAATGATCTTGTGGTACGGCTGGGACCACGACATGAAGATGGCTAGCGGTAAGATCAAAAACAAGTCAATGTACAAGAACTGGAAGTCTCCGAGGTTCGTTCCTCGCTTGTAGAGGATGCTCACGGTGACAAATTGAATGGCCGAGTACAACGACATGTACTTGAAGCACGAGAAACTGGTCACTAGAGAAGACCGGCCTTCTTTGATCACATCCAACACACATTTGATCTCGAAGTTGCGCGAGGTGAATGGAGCAGCCACCGAAGCTTCTGCTTCACTGAGCGAGATTCCCACGTCGGCTGCCTTCAATGCTCCACAGTCATTGGCCCCATCACCAACAAAACCCACTGTGTAGTCGATTTTCTGGAGTTGTTCCACAAGTTCGTGCTTCTCATCCGGCGACATCCGGGCAAAGATGTCTCCCTTCATGAGCATGGTGTGTTTGACGAGCTCGCTGCCGTTCTCGAGCAATATGTACTTGAAAACGTCTCCGGTAACCGCCAATTTGTAGTCGTTGATCTCGTGCCGGATCCCTACTGGTCGGAGAGTATCACTGTCCAATTTGTTGTCCGGGTTGTTGATTTCATGCCACACCAACCGGTCTTCCTCCTCTTCGTCCCATCGAGGGATGTAAATGGCATCATTCTCACTCAAGAGTCCACTTTCGCGACCCACGCTGATGGCTGTAAGAATGTTGTCTCCCGTGCACATCACGGTTCTGATCTTAGCCTCATTCAATGCCAACAACGTCTCTTTGGTTGACGGTTTCAACTTGTTCTCGAAGATAATGAACCCACTAAAAGTAAGCTGCGATTCGACCTCATCCCGGTCATTGCTGGGGCTCCGGAGCTGCTTATGGGCGCAGGCAATCACTCTGTAGCCGTTATGGGTGTACTGGTACAACAATTCCTCGTAGTCGGCCGGAATGGAGTCCCCGTCACAGATATCTACCATCACTTCAGGTGCCCCCTTGCTGAAAACGTATTGCTGTCCGTTTGCAGCCTCGGCGATAACCGACATCCTTCTGAGCCCCGAAACAAAGTCAAACTCCTTCACAATCTTCAACTGTTGGTCGTTATTCGACACCCTCGGGAAGTCGGCCTCCTCTGAGTACTTCCAAGTAGTGAATTCAAACATCTTCATGTCCAATGGGTCTCCCAAGAGCTCGTTATCGATGAGCCGGAGCGAATGGCATGTAGCCATGCCCATTATCAAGTAGTCGGTCGTTTGAGGGGACAGGAGCAAGTTCTCGAACACAATTTGCTTTCTTCCTGCTGCCGGATGTGTACCATGGACCCCCAAGACATCGAGTCCGTCCTCAGTCAAGGTCCCGGTCTTGTCGAAGCAAATGACGTCGAGTTTCCCTCCAATGTTGACTCGGGTGGGCGCAATACAGAATATCTGGTGGTACTTCTTAAGCCTGTTCATGGCGAACGTCGTTCCGATGGTCAAAGTAGCCGGCAACGCTGGAGGAACCACAATGGTGATGATGTCCAACGCCCGGAGTATCATCAACGATTTCGGGAGTCCGAGCTTGATGAAATTGTAGGTGGAGTATATGAAGCCAATGAACGCAATCACCGTCATGAACCCGATGTATTTGAAGGAGTCCTGGTAGAATTTGAACCCGGTGGGTTTCGGGAAGAGCATTGATCGCACTAAAGACCCTTTGGTGGTGTTGAAGCCGGTTTTCACGACCATCGCCATCACTGGCTCGTCGTTGGTTGATTTCATCTTCAACAACTTGGTTCCGTTGTAGAGAAAGGACTTAGCCAACGAAGAGTTGGAGAGTTTGGTCCTCAAGTGCTTTACGGTGTCGTGGTTAGCACTGGTTTTGGAAACTGGCACACTTTCTCCTGTTAACATCGATTCATTGATAACGCATTCTCCGTTTATCAACAACGCATCACATGGAATCACCGATAATGAGGTATCGATTTCAAATACATCCCCGGGCACAAGCTCATTAGAGTCGATTTGTTTCCAGAAGTCGTTTCTCCACACCCGAATGTCACATTTGAACTTGGAGATCTGCTGGAGTCTTCTGATGGTAGACTTCGTTTCGACCAAAGTATTGACGATGGAAATGAAAGAGATGATGAATATACACAGCGCATAGTAGTAGTAGTCGTCGGCTAGCCAGAGGAAAATCGAGAAAATCTGGAAGACATAAAATGGGTGCAAAATTTCATCCACCAACAATTGCACTACCGATTTTTCTTCGATTTCAATGTTGTTTTCCTCGAATATCGCCAACCGTCTCTCCTGCAACGATTGTGAGATCCCTTCTTTCAAGTGTCGGTAGTTTAACCAGTGGGTGTCGTACCAGTTGCTGTTGGTCTTGAACAAGTCCTCCACCGGGTTGTAGAAGAACTTGAGGTACCGGTACTTAAACGAGTGGATCACAGAAATCACAGGATCATCAGCAATAACATCATCACTATCGTCATCGGTGGTGGTTACTAAAAAGTTCGTCATGGGCTCGCCAAATTTCGTCTTCTCAATGACTACTGTAGAAAGCTCCCCAAACTCATTTTCAATCACCAACCAATCAGCCGATCCCAACGAGGACTGGTTCCCCTTGAGGTTGATTTGGTACTTTGGCATCCACCTCATCACTAGGTAGCCAATCCCACCGGTGAAAATGCAGATCACGTAGTAGGTGATAAGCTTCCAGAGACAGTTCTGGTACCCAGCAATACCTATGACCAAGTCTTCCTCCGCCAAGTAGTATCTCTGGTATGTGCAGATACTTGGATACCGCTTCATGTCCTCGTCGTGGGCCACGGATGCCGAGGAGATGGAATCTGCCTTGTCGGACCCGGAATTACGCCGGTTGTATAAGTCATCCTCTCGGATGCTACCGTACGACTCTCGTTCGTCGTTGATGGCCGAACCCGAGCCTAGTAAGTTTTCCTGGCTATCGTACTTGTCGAGGTTGTAGTTCCAGTCAGTGTTGTAGTCAATGGGGTCCTCAGGGTTTTCCAACGTCGACCCTCCAGGAGCAGTTTCGATTTCGTCGATGGAGAAGAACTTGAAGTTGGTTTGGGTATCAACCGACCGCGAAGTGCTGTTGGAGTTCACAGTATGGAGCTCATTCTCTTCGTCGTGTGCCGCCACGAGCAACGGAGACGTCTCTTTGCTCGAACCTCTTCTGAGGTGACTGAAATGGTGGGGATAATGCAATGAACTGATCGATGAGGGTATCACTTCAGAAGCAGCTCCTGAGTACATCTCATGGTTATTATCCTCGACAAAAGAAGAGTCAATAGACACCAACGAGCCTCTTCGTGACACCCTGTCGAGCGAAGAAGATCTTCTAGACGCTCTTCTACTCTGGCTACCCATGGTATAATGATAATGGCTGAAAAATTGCTAATTCTTTTTTCTTATCTCAAAAAAATTCAACTCTCATTTTTTTTTTTTCATTGCTCAGAAAACACAATACATAAACTAATACACCAACACTACCATGGCATTGAAACTCAAGCTTAAGGTGCCATCAAAGAATGCTGACGGCTCCAGCAGTCTGCCCTTGCCGAAGCTCAAAATCAAAGCTCCATCCAAAGACAAAGGTATCAGCAAACCTTCTGGCCCCAAGCTCAAAATCAACTTGTCCCATAAGAAACCCATTGAAACAAGCATCAGTGCCAGTCCCGTGATACCAGCGGCCCCAAAGATCCCCAAGGCCCTTCCAAAGGTGCGTATAAAGCCTACGCGTATACCAGGGGATGGTTACGACTCGGAGGCCCCCGACGTGGAGGATGACCCATTGATAGAACAAGGGATAGTATTGCGATTCCTCGATGATAGTAACCTCGATTACGTGCAAAATAGCTGTGAAACAGGTGATTTGTCCAATGTAAATATCAAGTGGATTACCAGAGACAAGGCGGTGGTCAATGTGAACCAAACATTATACTCTGCCCGACTCATTGATTTACCTACAATTACAGAAATATACAAGACGGTGGATAAGAAAAATATCTTCAAAACGTTCGACGTGTGTCAAATATTGTTGGTGTTACAAGTAATCGACCCAACTGACTTGAATGTGGACCGGGACTTTGAAATACCGCCAGAACACACCTACGTCCATCCATTATACTCCATGTCCCCAGATAACGAAATCAAACCGTCTAAAGTTGCCTACAAGGATGGGCTAGTGTACCCATTTGAACAAGTCCACAGGAGGTTTAGGCCCCGGAAGGTAAACCACCGAGTAATGGACGATATCGATGCCCGAGTGAACAAATTGGTGAAGGAAGACTCGAAGGCGGAAGAGAGCCACTATGAGCTTGTAGATTCGGCCCAGGCACATCCCTCACACAGGTATGGAACCGTCAGCAGTGGTCAATCAGGCTCTGCTACACCAGTACCGGCTGCGGAGCAAGATATGGACACTATGGCGCATGATCTGGAAAATGACGTTGATTTATTGGAATCCGCATTACAAGAGGAGTTAGCGGCATTAGGTAATGACGAAGAAGATGATGAGGAAGAGGATAAGGCTGAAGAGGGCACTAGTGACGTAGATAACTTATTTGAAGGAGATGTTACTGGAGCCGAAGAAGAAGAAGAAGAGGAGGAGGATGACGAAGAAGAGGAGGATGACGACGACGACGAGGAGGAAGAAGATGACGAAGAAGACGAAAATTTGAAGGCAGAGAACAGTCGGGCTAAGAAGTTGGAGGAGGAAATAAGTGATCTTGAAAGTGCGCTTTCATCGCAGAAGCAGCAGTTGGAAAGTGCAAAGAACAAGATGTTGCAAATGAAATTACAGTCGAATTGTAATACCCTCCGGGGTCAAATCGAGGTGAAGAGAAGGTTGTTGTTCAAGATCAGAGACGAGCAGCAAAAACTGCAGGAAAAGCTGGAACCAAACCACAAGGTTGAACCAGAGGATAACGGCGTAGGTGAGGTCGAAGAGGGCGAAGAGGGCGAAGAGGGAGACGATGGCGATGGTGATGATGATGATGATGATGATGATGAAGATGATAACTTAGAGGGTTTGTTCTAGTTCAGACAAGTACAGTGCAGTTCAGTGCTTAACTCCAGCACAGCCAATATCAACGCCGAAGATTTTACTCTCTTCAGCGTACTGTTTGCTCTACTGCGTCCTGCTACAATGTGATCTCTTTACCTTTTCTATTCTTATCTCAAAATTCCTGTTCTTATCTCATAACCTGCTCTGTCTCGTGTTAGCCCGCGTATGTACCATATTGTATACTACAATAAATTTTTCATAGGTGAGAAAAAAATAGATTCCCCACGGAAACTCCGAATAGTTTTCTTTTTTTTTTTTCTGATGAGGTGATAGCTGAAAAAAATCCTAAACCTTCTTGTTAGGCTTCATTCACACCACGTTTGCCCCTTACCGTGCTAAATATGTCGACGAACTCCATTAAACTCCTTGCCAGTGATGTTCACCGAGGATTGGCCGAGCTAGTGGCTCGAAGATTGGGGTTAAAGTTGACTCCCTCCGAGCTCAAACGTGATTCGACCGGGGAGGTGCTATTTTCCATTGGAGAGTCTGTTAGAGACGAAGATATCTTTATCATCTGTCAAATTGGGTCGGGGGTTGTTAACGATCGAGTTATTGAGCTATTGATCATGATCAACGCTTGTAAAACTGCTAGTGCCAGAAGAATCACTGTGATATTGCCTAATTTCCCTTATGCCAGACAGGATAGGAAAGACAAATCCCGAGCCCCCATCACCGCCAAACTCATGGCAGATATGTTAACCACCGCAGGCTGTGACCATGTCATCACCATGGACTTGCACGCTTCGCAAATCCAAGGGTTTTTCGATGTCCCCGTGGATAACTTGTATGCGGAACCTAGTGTGGTTAGATACATAAAAGAAAAAATCAACTATAATGATGCCATTATCATTTCTCCGGATGCTGGTGGAGCCAAAAGAGCTGCTGGATTGGCAGACAGATTGGATTTAAACTTTGCTCTTATCCATAAAGAACGAGCCCGTGCCAATGAAGTATCCCGAATGGTGTTGGTGGGGGATGTTAGTGATAAGATCTGTGTGATTGTTGATGACATGGCCGATACTTGTGGTACGCTAGCTAAGGCCGCAGAAGTGTTATTGGACAATGGTGCTAAGGACGTTATTGCCATAGTCACCCATGGTATATTGTCTGGAAATGCTCTCAAAAACATCAATAACTCGAAACTTAATCGGGTGGTGTGCACCAATACAGTTCCATTTGAAGAAAAATTGGATCTTTGTCCTAAACTTGATACCATCGATATTTCTGCAGTGTTGGCAGAGGCCGTCAGAAGACTCCATAATGGTGAAAGTATATCGTATTTATTTAAAAATGCTCCATTATGAGGTAATACAAATGACCATGTTCCCAAATGATTTTACATACTACCATAAGCTTCTTTAATTCTTCATACTCTTCCATAACGCTTCTGTAATTTATACTCTATGACTGCGCCGTTCCTGCGTTAATTGCATGTCTGCGTGTTCCATTTAACGCGAAATTTGACAGCTTTTCTACCGCCTTTCTACAGCCTCTCGACAGCTTTTCAACAGCTTTTTTATCTATAATGACAGTCACTAAGCTGTCACCTCCTAAGATCAAAGCATGTCTTTTTGGTAAGTGGGCTTCCTTTTCTCGGTCTCGTCGTCACTACTAACGCATAGACATGGATGGCACTTTGCTCAATACTGAAAGTCTCTACACTCAAGCAGCTTCAGACCTTCTAGCAAAGTATGGCAAAGGTCCGCTCACCTGGGATGTCAAAATCCATCTCCAAGGACGTCCTATTTCCGAATCCAGCAGAATCATGGTCCAGGAGTACCAAATTCCTCTCACTCCTGAAGAATTTGTCCAGCAAAGCATGGTTATCCAGCAAGACTACTGGCCCAAAACCGAGTTTCTTCCTGGGGCTTTAGAGCTTCTTGAATATTTGTCAGAGCGTAACGTGCCCATTGCACTTGGAACCAGTTCAACTGGTATCAATTTTGAACGCAAAACCAACCATTTGGGCCATGGCTTCAAGCACTTCCGGCACCATGTCGTCACCGGAGATGATGCGAGAATCCCACCTGGTAAGGGGAAACCCGAACCTCACATCTGGTACGCCTGTCTCGACAGTTTGAACTCCGAAAGACTGCAGCTGGGGCTCGAACCAATCTGTATCGAGGAATGCTTAGTGTTTGAGGATGGGGTTCCTGGGGTCATCTCGGGGATCAATGCTAATGCTTATGTTATCTGGATTCCGGACCCAGAAGCACTTCGGGTGCTTGATGGAAAGGAGACAGAAATCATCAGCAACAGTGGCGAAATCCTCTCCTCCCTTGTTGCATTTGATAAAAGTAAGTACTTTTTGTAGAGTAGTACACGGGATTAGTTGAATATGGGACCGCGCAGGTCCACATGGGCCGGTATCTGGCCGGGCTCTGACATAATTCTTGCCGCACTGGGTCCATTTGTGTCAGATCTCTGGTCGATCCCGGCTAAGCTCCAGCCCACCTCTCGCCGTCTCTGATCACACTCGCTCCACCCATCACGCACTTCACTTCTTCTCACTCAACTAGTTTAGATCGCTTTCCTTCTTCTTGTCTTCACTGTCTGATCTTTTCCCACCCGTCTGATATGATAGGTACAGACGCGTACCATATTGTTATACAACTCAATCCCGATCCCAAAGACTACCGTTACTGTGACATCGACGTCACCGAAATCAATCCTTCTACTCTCAAGATGCCAGCTGAACCTCTTAAGGCCAAATTCCTAGGCAAAGGCGTAATCAGACTCTTCCGGGAGTTCGAAGACGAATTGCATCCTTTCAACAACGAGGTGGTCAATCTTGGTGATGAAACCATGGTATCCATAATTGGCCTCCCCACCTACTTCACCGCCACCGACTTGCTCG
Source organism: Isabelozyma heimii (assembly GCA_030555995.1). NCBI lineage: Eukaryota > Fungi > Ascomycota > Pichiomycetes > Serinales > Metschnikowiaceae > Isabelozyma > Isabelozyma heimii. Next base: position 252,771 of record JANIVW010000004.1, read on the forward strand.
GCTTCATAGGCGAGGCCTATATCAACTACATCACCCATATACGTATTCTCAAGAGTGAAAAACCCAATCGGTTCCTCGTACTAATCAAGTTCAAAGACATCGTGAAAACTGCCGAGTTCCAGTATAATTTCAATGGCAAGCCATTCAATTCTATTGAACCAGAAACCTGTCACGTCATATTCGTGAAATCTGTCAGATACGACTCCGATAGTGATATCAAAAACGATACTCTTCTCCCTTTCCTCATGACAGATCCATTCATCTCCCCATCTGCTTCTGGGCCCAGTAGCCCCATGTTCTCGTCCTCATTCTCAGCATCGTCTACAGAAACCCTCATTGAACTTCCAACCTGTCCCGTATGCCTAGAACGTATGGACTCAACCATAACCGGCCTTTTGACAATCCCCTGCCAACATACGTTCCATTGCCTGTGTCTCTCCAAGTGGACAGACGATACCTGCCCCATCTGTAGATACTCCAACAACTTCTCAAACCTCAAGGTGAAAAGGTCCATGAGGCGGCCGCTGCAATTGGCTCGGCTCCAATTAGGATCCTCCTCAGCCCTTCTAGCAGATACCCCTGAAACCGATGAACATTGTGCGGACTGTTCGGCCGATTCCAATCTCTGGATATGCCTAATCTGTGGGAATGTAGGCTGTGACAGATATGCCCCTGAACAGCACTCGCTACAACATTTTATCAACACTGGCCACTGCTTTGCCATGGAGGTAGAAACTTCGCGAGTATGGGACTATGCCGGAGATAACTACGTGCATCGGTTGGTTGCAAATGAAGCCGACGGCAAGATTGTCGAACTACCTGAAAAGACCGGGGCAGATTCTCTCAAGACTGGCAGTAATGGTTTCGATAAAGTAGATGAGGTTGGGTTTGAGTACTCCCAGTTGTTAATCAGCCAACTCGCTAGTCAAAGGGAGTACTACGAGAGTCTATTGAACGAAAGAAGTGCCCCCAAATCAAGGCGAGGCTCGGTATTGCCAGATACAATTGCCCCTTCGGAGATAGACAAGAAAGTGGAAGAATTGTCTAAGCAGGTATCTCTGCTTACGATCGACGTTATTCCCTCATTGAAGAAGAAAATCAAAACCAAAGACGAAAAGATAACCACCCTCGCACATGACCTAAATAGTGCCAATATGATCAACGACGGGTTATCATCGAAAGTAGAGTTTTTAACCAAAGAGAATGAGGAAATCAAAGCTACAAATGTGGACTTACAAGACCAAGTAAAAGATCTCATGTTTTTCTTGGAAGGTCGTGAAAAATTCAAAGACCTGCCCCAAGAAGTGAAGGATGGAACCATTGTAATTCAACCAAGGGCAAAGACGTCCAAGCTAAAGAAAGCAAAGAAGAAGTGAAGTGTGGGAGAGAATTTGTGTGGAAGAGGAAAAATGATTTTTAGTATGCTATAACTTCCACGTCAAATTGCTGCAACTTGCAGCAGGATGTTTTCAAAAGTCATGAAAATGGACGTATGTACTAAAGTTTCCCTGATATGCCATTTGCATTATCGGATAAATTACTATGAATGGGAGATTGTGATCTGAGATGGTTTTTATCCCTTACGAACGACGTAATACAGAGGTTTTAACATTGCAAATGTGGGTAATGACTGAACCCAATGATCAACGAACAAAGTATGTCAAAGCCCCCCCCTACGATTGGTGTATGCATGTATACTAACTATCAAAGGCTTCCTTCTATTCTGGAGGTAATTAATCTGCTATCGAATGGTGAAAAGAGTAAGTCAGAATCACCAATCCGGTTCCCAGCAATACAGCAAGGAGTTCTACACGAGAGAAATACCCTGAAATATAACATAAGTGTGCAAACATCATTTCATTCTCCGTCCAACTCGTTGGGAGGCGATGATGATGCTAATTCTGGATTACCCAGTCCTCGTGACCCCATGGCCCGAGAAATGCCTGAGTATTACTGTAGAGAACCCCAAGCATTCAAGTTTCCTCCAACTTCAGCAGGCGAGACAACACCAACTACAAGTGAGAAGTCAATTAGCCATGTGAAAAGTTCGTCGTTGTCGGTGGCAGATGAAGAACAGCAGGCCGACGAAGAGCAGCTTATTCTCGACATGCAGAAAGCGGTCTCCCTCACAAAGGGTATCAAACAGAGATTAGATGTGATTGAGCTACGATTCAATGCGTTTCTTGACAGTCTCCGAAGACAAGAAACCAATAAGGAACATGCTATTGACTCGGAAAGAACAGAACAGGTGGTTAAAAAAGAAATGGTTCGTGAGTTTATCCATTCTATTCCGATATACGATTTCGACAGCCTTTTGTTTGATCTTAAGGATGACGCCAAAACCATAAAGAAGCTCAAACAGTACCAGATATCGACGTTTAACAAATCCCGGACAATTGAAAGCTTACCCACTCCGCAATCTAAGGGAAGACCAGTAAGGAGCGACGAGCTCCCACAGGACGTTAGTTCTCCTTCAAAAAGAGCTCGCTCAGACCTTAAAGCAATAGCAAAGAGACAGAAGTCCCTCAGCAGCATAAGTGGAGATATCCTACCACTTAAAGTCAACAAGCAGACACTCGAGACCCGTGCACACATGTCACCAGCTAAGAAAAACTATCTCAACAAGAACTTCTCTGTGAAGAAGGATAAACAGTGCTTTCAGTGTTCCAGTAAAGTTACCCCAGAATGGAGAAAAGGACCTGGAGGTCCAGGAACATTGTGCAATGCTTGCGGTCTTTTTTACCAAAAGCTCGTGGCAAAGAGCGGCGAATTCAAGGCCAAAGAGATCATGATGTTCAGAAAGAATAATGATGATGCTACTAATCGAAAAATTAACTAAAGTGTATATTAATGTATATTAATAAAAAACCAAAAAAAAAAAAAAAAATTCCAGTGATGACCCGATAACAAGGGGTGAATAACCCCTCTTATCGAGAGCTCTTCTCAAATTTTTTTTTGTTCCGATGAGCCTGAAAAAAATTAGAGATTCTGTTCTAGCGATTACTTTCACACTCGTCAACGCAATGGACTCTTCTAAATCTATATTGAGTAGCAGTGAGGTGGCCTTTCCTAGAGGAGGATCATCGGTGCTTACTCCGTTGGAAGTGAAGGAGATCTCTAACGAAGCCACTAGAGATGTCTTGTTCGAATCTGCTGCCACCTCCAGCAGCTCAAAGAGAACCAAATCGAGTGATCATAGTAATAAAAGACAGAAAAAACAAAAGAAAATAAAAGATTCCCAGCCAGCCGAAGAAGCAAGTGTTCAAATTGAAAGATTTACATTCAAGACTTTACTCCCTGGTAGTTATGTTCTCGGTCAAATCGTCGAAGTTAATAGCCTTGATTTAGCTATTGCCATGGGTGATAATTTGATTGGATATGTTCCTATCACTTCCATCAGTGACGAGTTTTCCGAAGCTGTTGAGAAGTATGAACAAGAAAGCGACAACGAAGATGACGAAGACGAGGGGGGGCTTCCCAAATTGTCGGACGCCTTCACCGTGGGACACTGGTTGAGGGCTAAAATAGCTACCAGTGAAAACCAACGTAAAAGAATCGAGTTGAGCATAGAGCCACAGAGTGTGAATGAAAGTATTGAACTTGAAGACCTTGTTAGTGGGTTCCAATTGCAAGCGTCAGTTAAGTCTGTTGAAGACCACGGTGTGATATTAAACATTGGTATTTTGGACCTTTCTGGTTTTATCTCCAATAAAGAGTTGAAGAAGGCCGAAGGTATACAAGACTTGCGCGTGGGCTCCGTTTTGTTAACCACGGTGGTTTCCAAGCCCAGTTCTAGAACTGTTAATTTGAAGCCATCTCAAGGTACCGCAGGAAACCTCAAAAAGCAAACCATTTCTACCATATCATCCATTGATAGCATTAAACCAGGTATCATCGTCGATGCATTGATTGCCGATGTGTCGAAGAACGGAGTTGCTGCCAGAGTGTTGGGACTTCTAGACGGTACATTCACTCTTCCTCATATTGGAGAATACAATGTGGAAAAATTGAGACATAAATTTGCTATTGGAAGCAGTATAAAAGCCAGAATAATCGCCGTACTCAACATTGGTGGATCCAAGAAAATCATTTTATCCCAGCTTGATGACATTTTAGCATTGAAAACTGGTGACATTGCCGGTCCGTTGGAAGCATTCCCTGTTGGACACATTTTCGAAGAAGTCACCATTAAAGCAGGAGATTCTGACTATCTCTATGTTGATTTTGGTTCTGCAGATTTCAAAGGTCAATGTCACAATTCTAAGATCGACTCCCAGTTAGACTTGAGCATAAACTACACTATTGGGTCTAAACACAGAGCCAGAGTCGTTGGCTTCAATAGTATTGATAATTTGTTGGTTGTTACTCTTGATCCTAAAGCCATCAATGCAAAGTTCTTGAACACGGATAATATTCCCGTTGGAGCTTCGGTGGAAGGAGAAGTTCTCAAGGTATTGGAGTCATCTGCAGGTTTAATTGTCAATGTCGATGGGTTTGAAGCTCTCGTTCCATCTAATCACATGTCTGATATCAAATTAGCATATCCCGAAAGAAAGTTCAGAATTGGATCGAAGATCAAGGGAAGAATCTTGGGTAAAAAGGGGAAGAAACTTCTTGTTACCCTCAGAAAATCGTTCACTTCGTTAGAAGATAATGAAGTTTTGTCATCGTTCGAACAGGCCACCCTTGGGTTCAAGACTCGTGGTACAGTTGATCGTTTTGTGCATGGTGGTGCCATTATTGCATTTTTCGGTAAGATGAAGGCATTTTTACCAAAAAGCGAGGTTTCGGAGACTTTTGTTAATGATATCACCCAACACTTGAAAGTCGGCCAATCGGTAACTGCTACCGTGATAAACGTCAACGCAGGCGAACAAAAGCTTCAAGTTACATTAAGACAATCGACTGAATTGACCGGGGAACAGGCCCAGGCCATTCAGGGGTTGGTACCAGGAAGATCAGTGATCACCGTTATTGTGGTGGAAAAGACCAAGGATGCTGTGGTTGTGGAGTCAGAAGGCTCCAACTTGCGTGGTATTCTTGAATGTGGACACTTATCTGATGGAAGTTTTGAACATAATAGACACATTTTGAAACAAACAGCCATTGGCAAAAAACTCGAGGGTCTTGTTTTGGAGAAAGACGAAAAATCAAGACTTCTTCATGTTACAGCTAAACAATCATTGATTGAATCGGCCAATTTGAACGAATTCCCTATCACTTTCGAAGATATCAAAGCTTCGAAGAAAGTTATTCATGGTTACATCAAATCCGTCACCAATATGGGGTTGTTCGTATCTTTTGGTGGGAAGTTAACTGGATTGGTTTCTTCGCGATTCGCTTCTGAAGGTTCAATGGAAGATTTCTCTAAGCTTTACCACAAATTTCAGTCGGTTGCTTGTGATGTGGTAAAGTACGAAGATGATTCTCAGAGATTCTGGTTATCGTTGAGTGATGATAAGGCCGAAGCTAACGTCAAGCTCATCAACCCATTGGACGCTTCCAAAAAGAGATCCAATGACTATGCCCCAGGTACTATTACCAAAGGTTTAGTCAAAATCATCAAACCATCGTACTTAGGCGTTCAACTCGCTGACAATCTCATGGCCAGAATTGACATCACCAACTGTTTCAACTCGTGGGACGAAATCAAAGATAAAAAGGATCCTCTCAGCCAATTCCAGAAAGATAACGAAATTACTGCTAAAGTCATTGGTTATCACGACAATAAAAAGAATACCTTTTCCCCTATCGGACAAGGTGCTAGCAAACGTAATACTCTTGAGCTTTCGCTTCTCCAAAAGGACTTAGACTCGGACGAAACTATCTATTCTACTGTCAAGCTCGAAGATCTTGTTCACGATAAAGAGTATGTGGTGTTTGTCAACACCATCTCCAAGGGGTTCATTTGGGCCAACGTCTCGTTGGAAACCAAAGCCAGAATCTCAGTTATGGAGCTCAGCGATGACGCTTCCATATTGAACAACTTGGAGGAAAATTTGCCTGTTGGTGCTGCTGTCAAGGCTTCATTAAAAGCATTTGATTCTGAACATAATGTGGCTATTTTCGCCAACAGAACTAATTTGATCACCAGCGTAGACGATGTGAAAGTGGGAATGAAACTCCCTGCCAGAGTTTTGAAGGTCACCGAGTCGTACGTTCTTGTTGGGTTGGGTGAACATGTCATTGCTAGTGCATTTATCACTGATGCTTTGAACAACTATGATGATAAGATCACCGAGGTCTTCAGCATTGGTGATTTCATTTCCGCTACCGTTATTGCTGTGGATACTGAAAATCACAAAGTTGCTGTCTCATTACGGGACGAAAGTGCTGTGGATAAATGTATCGAGTCCATTGAAGACTTAAAACCAGGTCTTGTTGTCAAAGGGTTCATCAAAAGTATTGCCAACAATGGTCTTTTCATTAGTTTGGGAAGATCCATCTTTTCTCTTGTTCGTATCAGTGATATCTCCGATGTGTATCTTAAGGACTGGAAGAAGGACTTCAAATTGTACCAAAAGGTGGAAGGAAAGATTGTTTCCTGTAAAGTTGAAGGTAGGGTTTTGATGACAATGAAGGAAAGTGCCGTCAACGGAACCAGTGAATCAGCTAAAACGTTTGAAGAGTTGCAAGTTGGTGACATCTACGAAGGTACCGTCAAAAGAGTCGTTGATTTTGGTGTATTTGTTCAATTGGACGGGACTTTGAACGTCAGTGGGTTGTGTCATCATTCAGAAATTTCAGATAACAAAATTGACACTATCAGCGCATTATTTGGTGAAGGTGACAGAGTCAAGGTGAAAGTTTTGAACATCAATGGTGAAAAACAACAATTGTCGTTGGGTATGAAGGCTTCTTACTTTACTGATGCTGTTTCTCCAAGATTGGAAATGGAATTCGATGAAGAAGATGAAGAAGAGGAAGAAAAAGATGAAGATGATGAAGATGATGAAGATGATGAAGATGATGAAGATGACGAAGATGAAGTTATGGAAGATGCCTTTGATTCACCCTCAGATTCCTCAGACGAGGAAGAATCTTCAGATAAAGATGCCGGTTCCGAAAAGAGCTTAGGATTATCGACCAACGGTTTTGATTGGACGGCCTCTATTTTGGACCAGGCTGAAGACAACGAATCCTCTTCGGACGACGAAGACTTCATGGTTGACAAAAAGAAGAAGAAGAAGTCCAAATCTTCCGCTCATCAAGATGATAAAACTGGAGACTTAAACACTCGTGCTCCAGAATCGGTTTCTGATTTCGAAAGACTATTGGTTGGTAACCCAAGTTCTTCTATCTTATGGATGAACTACATGTCGTTCCAATTACAACTTGGAGAAATTGATAAAGCCAGGGAAATTGGTGAACGGGCTCTTAAAACCATTAACTACCGTGAGGAACAAGAAAAGATGAATATCTGGATTGCCATGTTAAACTTGGAAAACACTTTTGGTTCTGACGAATCGTTGGATGAAGTCTTCAAACGTGCTGCTCAATACATGGATTCACTTGTCATGCACCAAAAGTTGGTGGGCATTTTCATAATGTCTGAGAAATATGATAAAGCCACCGAAATACTCAAGACTATGTCCAAGAAATTCGGTAAGCATGTGTCTGTTTGGGTGCAATACGGAGCTTACTTATTGGATCGTAAGCTTAATGATGATGCTCATGGGGTGTTATCTCGTGCTCTTCAAGTGTTGGCCAAGAGAGACCACATCGAGGTCGTGAAAAAGTTTGCCCAATTGGAGTTCAACAAAGGAGACCCAGAACAAGGAAGGTCATTATTTGAAGGTTTGGTTTCTGATGCTCCAAAGAGAATCGACTTATGGAATGTTTACATTGATCAAGAAATCAAACAAGACGATAAGGAAAAAGTCGAAGATCTTTTCGAAAGAGTTGTTACCAAGAAATTATCGAGAAAACAAGCCAAATTCTTCTTCAGCAAATGGCTTTCGTTTGAAGAAGATAAAGGCGACGAACTAAGTGCTGCTCGGGTTAAAGCTCTTGCTACAGAGTATGTTCAAAAGAACAGTGATTAGTTACTTGTCAAATAGAGACATTTTTGTCTGCATTGTATATTACCAAATAAAATAGAATAGTATAATTCATCACTGAAAATAGAATGATATACTGCATCGCTGTAAAACTGTTATCATCACTGAAGTGGTACTTCTGGAAAAAGTTCCTTAAGAATTTCATCAAGTAATTTGAAGAGTAAATGTTTGTTCAAAAAGTCATTTTGGAACATTCCAAATAAATTAGAACTAGCAAAGGATGTATTGGAAAGGCCAAAAATCTTTGAGCAGGTCTCATTCATAAACATACTAATAAGTATCCTTGCTTCGTGTTTTGTAGACATCCGTTCAAGAAGCGAACGAATTACTGGAGGGTCCTTGAACTTACCATTGGGGAACAAGGTATTCTTCAAGTTATTGATCAAATCAAGAATACCTTCTTCACTCTTAACATTCAAGTCAATGAACTCGAACACTTTCCGTTCGATTGTGGTTCCAAAGATTTGTTGCAAAATAACCAATAAAGCTCGACCTCGTAGCCAACTCTTGGACGAGTTAAGACTAAATATTGAGATCAAAAGATCACATATTGGTTTCACAAATGGTGCCTTGGACAGCTCACTTCCTGACAATGAATTGTTCACTTCATCAAACTGTCGAAGTTCTCTTTGCATATCCTTTATGTTTCGCATTAACTCCTCATTGGCAACCTTTTCACGACGATTCCTGGAACTAGCATCCGTAAGCCGGCTTTGGATCCCAGTATATAATTTGTTCGTGATGCTTTCAGCAGTTGCTAAAGAGTTGGTTTTAATTTCATCAAAAGGTTGATTCTTTCTAAGATTGAAGTTTTCCGAGGACAAAAATGATCTTAATGCCTTATTGGCACATACTTCAGGAATAGTTATTAATGATTGTAAATACTCTTCTAGTGCAACTTTCCTTAAGTCGGCAACCTGTTTCTGCTGAAACTTCAAAACCAGAACCGTTCTTTTCGGGAATCTCAAAGTAGCAACCAGTGGGTACCGGGCTTTGAGATACTCGTGTAACTTAAAAAATTGACTAAACCTTCTGGCAACTATCCAACCGGCTGTAACAACGTCAGGGTCTTCGTTAGAAAATTTTTGTACTTCAACAATATACAACGTAAACTCCTTTCCTTTTTCACTTCCACTTATATAAGACTGAATGTTCACTCGAGATTTCCCATACAAACTGTTATCGTTTTCCTGAACAATATACTGCTGTTTCTGTAGTTCCTTACTACTAATCTCTCTGTCCAAGCCCACTTTTGACTTTTTCAAAATCTTCAATTCAGCTACGTTATTGGTTAATTCTGCCTTCTTGAGGAGAGGTTCAAGGATATACTGTTGGTCCACCAATTTCTCAATTTCTTCATCCAACTTCAGAATTTCTTCCGAAAGACGAAGGTTACCTGGAGCAGCCAAATGAACTTCTATGTCATCACCAACACGACCACCACCACCACCACCACCCATTTCGTCAAGCAGAGAAACGCTTTGCGTTTGGGTATCAGAGTCGAAGTTTATGGAGTCATTATCGGTTCCTGATTCATCACTGACATCGTCGAAGAGTTTGGAGTATCTTTGGCCTGTTTGGTTTTCGTCATACCGGTTATCATCACCAAATAGACTTAAAGTATCTCCGAACAAGTCTCTCCTATCATTTCGTTTTTCCTCGGAGCTCTCACTAATTGTTTCGTTGTCTTTGGTTTGAGAAGACTTCATAATCTCAGAAAAAGCATCTTCAACTGCCTTGAAGACAGCTGGACCCACAGCACTAGTCTGATCTTCAGAATCTTCTAGTTGCATACTCAGAGGAAATGCTATGGATTCTTTCCGGGTCACAACGTTATTACCCATATTCTCTATACGGGCTAAGCGAAGAAATTCATCGGACTTCTTGAAAATAGGAAAATCAACCTCACATATTGTTTGGTAGGCATCATTTTGCAATTTAAGAAGTGCTCTTCTGGCTTGTTGATAAAAGATCATTACTTTAGTGGAATCCAGATTATCGGCGTATACCTTAACTGTTTCAATCAGGGACTCATCTAAGTCTAAACTTGCATCGATAAAGAACATCTCATAGACTTCTTTAACATCTTCCAAATCGAGAAATTCAAGAGACAAAGAAAGATTGTCTCCGTCATCATCTATAGTGGAATCTTCTAGCGGAGCTTTTATTAAGTCTACGGTTTGGTAAAACAGAAGTAGATTCAAACGACCCCGATCTTCTAAGAACTCAGCAAACGATTTTGAAACCACTGGGTTATTGAGAACTTCAAGAAGCGATAAATTGTTGATTTCAGCTTTGGAGTTTACAACAGTCTTGGAGAGTTTTGTTATACGCTCTTGAACTGATAGTTTGAGAATCTTAAGTCTTCTTAATGCTAATTTGGTAGTTTCTTTGGCAATTTGTGCATTTAAAATCTTCTCCTTTGCTTCCAAATCTTCAATGGACTTGTTATACGAAATTTGTGTGAGCATCTGCTTGAAGTTTCCTTTATCTGTCAAGTCTTTAAAGTTCGATTCATTTCTGAAAGAATTTATTGATGGTTTATGAGCAAGTTGTTCAAGAGCTGCACGAAATTGTTTAACCTGATTTCTATGTTTAAGATTTTCACCAACGAACTTCATGATAAGTAGGTTGTAGAAATCACTCTCTGATAGCATTCCCAAAACATTACAAAGCACAGTGCATGCTACAATTTCTCGTACTAACGTCATGGCAGGATCGTTGGTATTTTCCTTTTCTGATAATAAATTCGGAAGCACACCTCCGATCCTCTTTCGAAGGTACTTTTTTTCATTTTCAAAGCTTCCTAGTGTAAGAGTCACCGCCGGATGAAGCTTCCCCTTTTCGTACTCACGAGCAACTTCAACGTCTCTTTCTAAAGATTCAAAGTTATACAAAGATTTCTCCTTTACTTTTTCCTCTGCTCTAAGGTATTCGGTGAAATGATTGTTGACCAAAGGAACAACTTTAGACACCAAGAACTTAGCTAGGTTAACGTTTGCAAGTTTCTGCTTGAGTATGATCACAACGGACTTCAACTCTAGTTTGACACTGTCTTCGAAAACCAGCGAGGATGAAATGTGATAAAACCATTGGTGAATGAACTCATTTACTATTAAGTCAATTAACTCTTCAACTACTTCCGATATAAGGAACGATTCTTTGACTATGTGAAGCTGCAATGATTGCTCTGGACAGAGCTGCAGGATCTCCATTACCATTTGGTCCTTCTGAAGAAATTTAAACTTCCTCCTTCTTGGCTGTATTCGTGGTTTCTTCGATCGTAGACCAATTGCAACGACAATTGTGCTAACGATAACAAACGCGAGGCAGGGAAGAATAGGAGATGGAGCTCTCAAGTTCGCAATTGCTACTACCGCTACAATGAGGGACACGGTTCGGTAGTCATTGCCTCGTAGTCTTGCTAGCAACTCCATCTGCCTGTCTACTGTCTGTAGCAATCTGCTCTCTTAAAAGGTCAGGGCTGAAGTTTGTGAATTTGTTGATAATCCTGTATATACGCATCGTCATCGGACTAATTTAAGAAATGGTGTATATGCTAGTGAGCATGTATTCTAAGGCTATAATACATAAAAGGGTAATGAGTATGCTGATATGAAGTGTTCATGCTGAGTCTCTGGTATGACAGTTCTTAACTAAAATGGCCTCAAAATGGCAGGCTCATCATCATATCATTTTGTTTTTAGCTTCTTCAGAAGCTTTGGCTTTTCTATCTTATTTGAGTTGTTCTTTGTTTTAGTTTCTTAGCAGTTGTTTTATTCTCTGATATCTCCACCCTTGGAGTGCCTTTTTTTGACATTTCTTTCGACTTTTTGTCTTTCTTATCCTTGTTCCCTATCGTTTCTCCCTTCCCCTTCTTCTCTTTCTTCTCTTTCTTCTCCTTCTTCTCCTTCTTCTCCTTCTTCTCCTTCTTTTCCTTCTTTTCCTTTTTCTTTCCCTTTTCTTTCTTTTCTTTCTTCTCCTTCTTCTCCTTCTTCTCTACTTTGTAACTTTTCTTATCTTTCCCCTTCTGTTTCGTTTCTCCTTGTAGTTCCACTGTTGTCACTTTTTCAAAAACAGCATTGACATCTATTTCCATGCTCTTGAGCTTTGTCGATTCTGTTTTCCCGACTGTCCCTGCAAGTCCTTGGCCTTTGACGAACATTCTGTATAATGGAGAATTAGCTCTTCTGATCGATTCGGCCACTGCATCCTCATTTTGCTTGAATGTCACCCCTTCTCCATCTTTCTTATTCACATCAAGGTTCTTTAACTGACCGTCAAAGAGCCTTTCCCACCATAAATCAGCATCGTTACTATCATGGCCTAGCCCTTTAGTATCTTTTTTATGTTTCACCAAAATTGGCTTTCTGATACCTCCATACTTCAACGCCTCACCTTCTTTCCACCCGTACGACTGTAGGTACACCCTGGCATCCATTGTTTAATACGGTTTTTTGTCTATGAGTTTCAATAGCTTTTTGTCTTTGAGATAAGATAAGTTTCCGGTTGTGGAGATGAGATGAGATAGTTTTTTTTGGCCGCGTCTTCATCTCCATCGCAAAACAATTAATATTTCATGATGGCTTCTTTCTTTCTCTGCATCCAGTACATCCCTCTTTTTATGCATCATGGCCGAGGAACTTGAAGTGAAGATAAAGGGCCTACGTTCCCAATTGACAGAAAACCCCTACCTAAGTGAGGTATACGATGAGTTGGTGCATCTTTTACAGTTGAACAGCACCTCGATAACAGAGGTATTGGAAGTCAGGTACCTCAAAAACAGGAACTTTTCACTTTCAGAAAAGGACATCGCAAGTTTCAAGTCAGATATACTGCAAATAAACGACAGTGACATCAGATTGGGGGAGTATCGGAAGTTCTATGGTTCGCTATTAGCTCAAAGCCCAACTGTGAACCACTGGTCAGACTACCTAGATATCTTAATCGAACAAGGAATCGACATCACACACACTGGGATATACAAAAATGCCATTTATGACTGCGAATTCGACTTCGCCAACGCCAAAATCATATGGAATAAGGTTATCGCTGCATTTGTGAGTAAAGACGGGCCTTTCCAGGATATCTTGTCTCTTTATCTACAGCGTCTTAGTCGTCCTCTGGAAGATTTAAATGAAGTTTCCAGTGAACTATCCCGTTTTGTAACTACCAAAAGTCCAGAAACTTATGAAAAGACCATGGTCCAAGCCAATAAGGTGGTGGCCAAAACCTCTAAATCCTTACGTTACTATGAAGCATTCGAACTACAAATTGCTAGAGACCCTCAAAACATTCAACTATGGGCCGAATACATGCACCAGGTGTTCGAGTACACTGCCAAAGACATAAAGTATCCAATTCTCAAGACCATATTCTATCGGGCAATTGGGGGGCATTTCGAATCGGAATGGATGTCCTTATGGCTTAAATTTATCTACTATTTGTACAGTATTGACCATAAAACATGCCGGAGTCAACTGCAGGATTTTATCAGGATGTATCCTCGGCTGTCAGTGCCATTTGCCGAGTACATTAGGAATTTGACTGACAACAACGACGACATCGACGAATTTATAAGAATACGAGACCAGATAACCAAAACCAACTTGATGCAAACGGACTCCTATGACTCGTGGAAAACTTTGGCCCTTTCAATACTATCGTACGAGTATCGTTATGCCAAAGATGGTGAGAATTTGAACTTGGTGGAACTCTTTTACCATGATGCCAGTGCGTTCACTGAGTATGCGCTAGCAAACATCGACATTTTCCATGCAGTAGAGAAACTAGTGGTATCTATTTATGAGAGTCTCGAAGACTTGGAGGGTGCACAAACTCTTGTCAACAGCATGCTCCAGACGTTTCCAACTCAGTGTGAGGTTTGGTTGTACGCTCTCGAATTCAAAAAAAGACATGGTGCCCCCATTGAAGATATAAGAAGGATTTTTAATACCCTTGGTGGAGTCATTACCTCGTTAGACTGGCCTGAAAGATTGATTCTGGAGTATCTTTTATTCGAGCAATTAAATGGTGATAACGCCAGTATTAAAGCCTCAATTGTGTTATCTGATAAGCTCGTGGCACATGTAGCTGCACTCGAGAAGAAGAGACCACTTGAAGACGATATTGAGGCTGAAGTGGAACAGAAGGAGGAGGAAGCTATAGAAAAACGACAGAAGACTTCCATATCCCATAACGAAGGTAAGCGTAATCGTGAAGAGCTCACTATAAAAGTAGCTAAACTACCCAAGACTATCACCGAAGCCGATCTACGGTCATTTTTTGCTGACTGCGGTGAACCTCGTGAACTCCTTCTTTTTGAAGAAGATGATTCGGCTGCTGCTACGGTCGAGTTCAACAGTGAATATGAAGTTCTTGCAGCCATGACCAAGAATTTGAAAGTTGTTGGCAACTCTGTGGTGAATATTACTAGATTTTTTGAAGCCACCATCTGGTTGACCAACTACCCACCCAGCATGTCACACGACGAAATCAAGGCTATGTTTGAAGAGGCTGGTAATGTGATCAGCATTCGATTCCCGACCCAGAATTCTAATAAAGACAGAAGGTTTTGTTATATCGAATATGCTGAACCCAAGTGTGCTTCATTAGCAAAGTATATGTTTGATGGGAAGAGCGTCAAAGATCCGTTGAACAAGCGAGAATACAAGCTTAAAGTAGAGCTTTCTGATCCAAGTAGTAAAAAGAAGAGGAATGATTTGGTGGGCAATGAAGTTTACGTTCAGAGTTTAAATTTTAAAACAGTCACGGTGCAGATACTACAAGAGTTTTTCGAGAAGTATGGAGACATCGTGCAAATAAGGTTACCTCTAAGTCCCAACAACGAAGAAAAGGGGTACAAGAACAATGGATTCGCATTTATAGCATTCAAATCCGAAGTTGGGGCCACTAACGCCTTACAAGCCGACGGATGCAAGCTTGAAAATAGGGCCATAAAAGTTTCGAAATCAATGAGTAAGGGCAAAAGACCCAACCATTTTGGTGATTTTGACGATGTTAAATCCATAGCTTTATTCAATGTTAATGACACATTAACGTCTCAGCAACTTCAGTTTTATCTCACGAATGAGGTGGGCGAAGTGAATAAAATCCAACTTGTTCCTGAGGGTAAAGCGGCATTAGTAGAATTCAAGAAGGAGTCTGACTCGGGTCGGGCATCTTTGATTCTTAATGCCAAGTCGTTGGAGGGTAATATTATGCAGATTGGACTGAAACGAGAGCTCTTGAATTCCATCAGATTGAAAAAAGAGCAAAAGCCAAAGACTAGCTTAATGGTGCCTACAAGCCTACGTCGCAAGAACAGACAATAAAGAGTTAGAACCGGTGCATTTGAGCACAAGATCCAATCTGGCTCAATGAGTTAGCGTGAGAAATGCCAATGAGGACTAGGTGAGGTACGACCATATATATAGATTACACATTTTAATACATAAGTTGATTTAAGTATGACTTTCACTCGGTATAGCAAAATCTAACACAAGCAACAATGAACTTTCTCTCATCGCTAATACAATTCTTCGGTTTGTAAGAGGTCAATAGAAAAACTTTTTTTTATCTCTGCCCAATTCTTTTTTCATTGAATTTGCCAAAAGCTAAAATGAGCTTTGGTGGTTGATTGCTAACCTGAATTTCCATCTTTCAAGGTATTCATTTTTATTCGAATTATGTCTTATTTTTTCAATTTTGCAGTCAAAAGTGGCATTCTGCTGACACCAAAAAATTTTCTTTTATAGAACTACGCATTATTTTTTTTATCTTATATCAACTTCATTTCAGCTTTTTTCTGTGCTTGCCATTATCAGCATCTCTGCTGTTGCTACAACGTCGTCATAAGATGACAGTTTGAGAACCGGTTGCAGAAGTCGTTTGACTCATTTTTCGGTTTCCGCACACTTTGTTTAAAATTTTATAATTTTTCAATCGTTCACCTAAAATATCTAACTTCAACCTGCGTCACCATGAGTGCTACTATCAAGTTAGAAAAAACGGATCGTAGAGATACGTTAGTTGAGATTGAAAAGAAGTATCAGAAAATCTGGGCCGATGAAAAGGTTTTTGAAGTCGATGCTCCTACAATCGAAGAAGATCCAATTGAAGATGTTGATGAGTTGAGAAAAAAGTACCCTAAATACTTTTCTACTATGGCTTACCCATATATGAATGGAATTTTACATGCCGGTCATTCTTTCACCTTATCTAAGACTGAATATGCTGTTGGTTTCGAAAGAATGCTCGGTAAGAGAGCTTTATTCCCATTAGGATTCCATTGTACTGGTATGCCCATTAAAGCTTCTGCCGATAAAATCAAAAGAGAAATTGAATTATTCGGAACTGATTTTTCTGGCGTACCTGCTGAAGTTGAGATTGAGGAAAGGCCTAAAGAGGAGAAAAAGAAGGAAGACCCAACTAAGTTCGCTGCTAAGAAATCAAAAGCAGTAGCTAAACAAGGAAGAGGTAAATACCAATTTGAAATCATGCTTCAATTAGGTATTTCCAAAGAGGAAGTTGTCAAATTTGCTGATCCTGATTATTGGCTCCATTACTTCCCTCCTTTAGTGCAGAAGCATGTTACTGAATTCGGAGGAAGAGTAGATTGGAGACGTTCTATGGTTACCACTGATGCTAATCCTTACTACGATGCTTTCATTAGATGGCAAATTACCAGATTAAGAGAATGTGGTAAGATCAAATTCGGTGAAAGATATACCATTTACTCTGAAAAAGATGGTCAAGCTTGTTTAGATCATGATAGACAATCAGGTGAAGGAGTCAACCCTCAAGAGTATACTGGTATTAAAATTGAAGTTGTTGAATTTGCTCCCGAAGCTTTAACTTATTTCAAAGAGCAAAACTTTGATGTTTCTGATAAAAAGATTTACTTAGTGGCAGCAACTTTAAGACCAGAAACCATGTATGGTCAAACTTGTTGTTTCGTTTCTCCTAAAATCACTTATGGGATTTTCGATGCCGGTAACGGAGAATACTTCATCACCACTGAACGTGCTTTCAAGAACATGTCTTACCAAAACATAAGTCCAAAGAGAGGCTACTACAAATCAGTTGTTGATGTTAATGGTAAGGTTTTAATTGGTTCTAAGATCCATGCTCCATTGGCTGCTCACAAGGAATTGAGAGTGTTACCTATGGAAACAGTTTTAGCTAACAAAGGTACTGGGGTGGTAACTTGTGTTCCATCCGATTCTCCTGATGATTACATTACCACCAGAGATTTGGCCAATAAACCAGAATACTACCAAATCAAGAAAGAATGGGTTCAAACTGAAATCATTCCTCTTATCAGAACCGAAAAATATGGGGACAAATGTGCTGAGTTCTTGGTTAATGAATTGAAGATTCAATCACCAAAGGATGCTGTGCAACTAGCTGCTGCCAAAGAAGCTGCCTACAAAGAAGGTTACTACAATGGGGTACTTATCTATGGTAAATATACCGGGGAAAAGGTCGAAGATGCTAAGGCAAAAGTGAAGGCTGATTTGATTGCTTCCGGAGAAGCTTTTGTTTATAATGAACCAGAAGGTCAAGTCATCTCTAGATCTGGTGATGACTGTATTGTGTCTT
The DNA here is from genome assembly GCA_030555995.1 of Isabelozyma heimii. NCBI lineage: Eukaryota > Fungi > Ascomycota > Pichiomycetes > Serinales > Metschnikowiaceae > Isabelozyma > Isabelozyma heimii. Next base: position 270,434 of record JANIVW010000004.1, read on the forward strand.
TGGAAGATCAATGGTATATTGATTATGGTGAAGATAGCTGGAAGAGTCAAGCATTAGATTGTTTAGCTGATATGCAAACCTTCAGCAAAGAAACCAGAAACGGGTTCGAAGGGGTTTTGGATTGGCTCAAGAATTGGGCTGTCACTAGAAACTTTGGATTAGGTACTAGATTACCATGGGATGAAAAATATCTTGTTGAATCGTTATCTGATTCTACTATTTATATGGCTTACTATACCATTTCCAGATTCTTACATTCTGATTACTACGGGGAAAAACCAGGAAAATTTTCAATTAGTCCTAAGCAAATGACTCCAGAAGTATTCGATTACATTTTCCTTGGTCGTAACGATGTTTCTTCCAATATTCCTCAAGCTCAATTAGGTGCAATGAGAAGAGAATTTGAATATTTCTATCCACTTGATACTAGAATTTCTGGTAAAGATTTGATTCCGAACCATTTAACTTTCTTCATTTATACCCATGTTGCTTTGTTCCCTAAGAGATTCTGGCCAAGAGGTATTAGAGCCAACGGTCACTTATTATTAAATAATGCTAAGATGTCCAAATCCACAGGTAACTTTTTAACTTTAGAAGAAATAGTAGCTAAGTTTGGGGCCGATGCTTCCAGAATTGCCTTAGCTGATGCTGGTGATACTATTGAAGATGCTAACTTCGAAGAATCCAACGCCAATGCTGCCATCTTACGTTTAACCACGTTGAAGGAATGGTGTGAAGACCAAGTGAAGAATGTGGGTGAATTAAGAAGCGGACCAATTGATTCATTCTTTGATGTTGCTTTTGAAAATGAAATGAACCAACTTGTTGAAAGAGCTTTTGAAGAATATACCGCCACTAACTATAAAGCAGCATTGAAATACGGTTTATTTGATTTCCAAACCGCAAGAGATTATTACAGAGACTCACTTTCTTCCACGATTGGTATGCACAAGGATTTGGTTTTCAAATACATTGAAACCCAAGCTTTATTGTTAGCCCCAATTGCTCCTCATTTTGCTGAATACGTGTACAGAGAAATTTTACAAAGATCCGGATCCATCCAGACTGCCAAATTCCCTCGAGCTTCCAAACCAGTTTCTCAGTCCCTTACTGATTCCTTAGATTATGTTAGACAATTGGCTAGATCTATTCGTGAGACTGAATCCAATGCATTGAAGGTTAAGAAAGGTAAATCGGAAATTGATGGTTCCAAACCAGTTAAATTAACCATTTTGATTTCATCTGCATTCCCTGAATGGCAAGATAATTATATTGAAATCGTGAGAGATTTATTTGAAAAACAAAGTCTTAACGATAACAAGTTGATTAAGGAAAAAGTGGGTAAGGACATGAAGCGTGCCATGCCATTCATTACTTTACTTAAACAAAGATTGGAAAAGGAAGACCCAGCCACTGTTTTCAAGAGAAAACTCACCTTCGATGAAGTTGAGGTCGTCAAGAGTGTTTTAGGTAATCTTGTGAAGAGTTCCACTACTGTTGAATTCAAACAGGTTGATGTGATTTCTTTTCCTAATGGTTCCACCAAGGGTACCAATGTCGTCACCAATGAAGAGGTGGATATACAATTCAAGGGTAAGACCGTTGAAAATGCCGTTCCAGGAAGTCCTGGTGTCATTATCAAGAATATTGACTAATATTAGATACTACGAAATATTATAAAAATAGAGTATATGTGAACTTGTAACTGTCGGCGGAAATGTAACAAACTGTAGATAATTTGTCGGCCGAGATGATAGGCAATTTATGTGAAATCTGGAGGCTATTGTCGGTCGAGATGTTATCTGGTGGCCAGTTTGTCCGCCTCAATCCCGGCCAAGTGCTACGGACTCTGGGCCCATAATTCAGTGGCTGGACCCGTTCCCACGCCTTACTCCTGCCAAATCCGTGGTCAGTAGCGCGCGTCTGGCGCGAGGCTAACTCTATTTCCTGTCCTGGACTTTACTCCAATAACAAGCACAAAAGCCAAAAAAAAAAAGACGAAAGTACGCACCAAAAAAAAGAAAAGAAATTAGTGCTCGGACCTTTAACTACTGCAACTTAAACTGTGTTTTTTTTTGGAACGTTCAGAACACTTTTACATAGTCAAGGAAAAGGGTTAAAACTCACGTAAAATTGGAAAAAAATCCATATCCATCACCGCAACCAACGTGCTTCCTGTCCTAGTTAGTTGACGTGATTGATTTGGCTTATTTCATTCGTTGTTTTGGCCTTGTATTTATACTGTTAAGTTGACTGTTTTGTGTGTATCTCGTGGTAACAGAAATATATCATAAGTCCCATTTTGGTTTTAACTTCCCTCCTCCTCCCCTCCTAATCATATTTGAAGTATGAGCAACAACATCAACATACCTCCTACTTTCCCCTTGCAAGGGACTAGTGGAGGGTTTGATTGCAGACTATCGAACCCTAATGGGAAATTATCTGATAGTTGGTTACAGAAGTCACTAATATCAAACCAATACGTCCAACCCGAATCTCGTGAAAATCGTAAAAGAATTAGAAACGTTGGTGATTCTGAAAACAACTACGATAATAACGTGGAAAGCGGTGCTGAATCTTGTGATGATATGATGATATCTGATTCTGATAGTCAGTATTCTTATCATGGTGGTGGTAATCTCCAAGGTTTGAACAACATTCCTTCTGGTGTGGGAAATACTGGTTCTGGTAACCATGATGGCCATGTTCACCCCCCAAAGAGAAGATTAATGAGTGTTGGCTCAACCTCCACCATCGATCTTCAATCTTATAACCCCCAACAACTGGTGGATGAAAATAAAGGATGTGAGTCCCGACTGTTAGCTCATCCCCAGCATCCCCATACCCCTAGCGCTTTCGACTCGCCTTCTATTACTCCTATTTGCGATATCGAAGATGACCAACCTCAACAGTTACCTCTACCATCCCCTAGTGCATCTCCAGTTCAATCAGGCGCAAGCACCATCAGTGGTGATATCGAGGATGATAAACCGCCAATTTTCCATCCAATAGCAAGTGATTTGGCCAAGATTCCTTCAACCCAGGGTGAATTACTTGACGTCATGGTCAACTTATCATCCTACTTGAATGGTGCCAATAAAAACTATCTCATTTTCCAGCTATTACAAAACGTCAATCGTTCATCCTTAAGTTCATTTAACTCCTTGATTCATAATAGTCTCAGACGTGATCTACTCAGTAATTTACCTTTGGAAGTTGCTTACTCCGTATTATCTCATCTAGACTACAAATCCCTATTATCGGTTTCTTTGGTTTGTACAAACTGGAACAAGATCATCAATAACGTCACCTTATGGTCAAATCTTTTGAAGAAGGATAAATTATTGGACGATGACTATGTTGTTGATGAAGAACTCTCAGATCCAAAGAAACTAATTAGAGAATGGGCTGCTGACCCAAATTATCAACTAAAGAACTTGAGTATGGCCCAACTTCTATATAAAAAGAGGCTCATTATCTTCCGCAGATGGATGACTCCCTGGTATACCCCAAAGAGAATAAGCGTTCCTGGTGATGAAACTAAGGTTGTTACTTGTTTACAACATGATAGTGAAAAAATTATAATAGGTAATGAAGATAGATTGATTAATATTTATAGCACCAGAACAGGAGAGCTTCTTAAAGTTCTAAGAGGACATGAGGGAGGTGTTTGGGCTTTAAAGTACTACGGTAATACCTTGGTTAGTGGCTCAACGGATAGAACCGTTAGAGTATGGAACATCAAAACTGGTAAATGTACTCATGTATTAAAAGGTCATACATCTACTGTGAGATGCCTTGATATACTTCATCCTGTTGTCATTGGTAAAAACGATAAGGGAGAAGACATAATATTTCCTGAAACTCCTTTATTGGTAACTGGTTCTAGAGATCATAACTTACACGTTTGGAAACTTCCCCTTGATAATGAAGATGATGCCTCAGAACCAAAAGAACAACAAATCTATGATAGCTCAGAGCCAAATAATCCATACTTTGTGGTAGTGTTGACTGGTCATACCCAATCAGTCAGATCAGTTACCGGTTATGGTAACCTCATTATATCTGGATCGTATGATACTACTGTCAGAGTATGGGATTTACTTGATGGAGGAAGATGTAGGTTTAGTTTGGAAGGCCACAGTGACAGAATATACTCCACGGCACTCAATTTCCATAAAAAGAGATGTTATTCTGGATCTATGGACTCTTCGATTAACGTATGGGATACTGACAAGGGGGAATTGTTATATTCACTAGAAGGACATAGCTCATTAGTCGGTTTATTAGAACTCTCAGAAAATTACTTGGTTTCAGCTGCGGCCGATGCTACCTTAAGAGTTTGGGATCCTCAATCACCAGAAAATTATAGTAAATTGAGAGGTCATAACAATGCTATTACATGTTTTCAACATGATAGTTTAAGAATAGTCAGTGGAAGTGAACGAATGTTGAAACTCTGGAATATTGAAACTGGTCAGTTTGTCAGAGACTTGTTAACTGATATCACAGGTGGAATATGGCAAGTAAGATTTGACTGCAATAGATGTGTTGCTGCCGTTCAACGAACCAGAAATGATAAGGAAGAGACGTTCATTGAAATTTTAGATTTTAGTGCTCCTCCATCAAGAAAACCAAATAAAGACGGCCGTAAGACTGATGTTATTGAGTTATTGTCGATGGATGAACACAGTAGTCCTGGATTCAACGAGAACTTGACCCCAACTTCCAATTCGTCTTCTTCTTCCACTGATGATATTATTACCCCTGACGCCCCTTAAATCGGCATTTTCCAATTTATTTGTCAACTTTTAATTCTTCATCTGTTGTTACCCGATGCAGGCGACACGCACATGTCATAAATATATACACTTCATAATTTATAAATTAAAAAACGCATTGAAGTTAAGCTGTTACCTATAACATTTATTCATCAATTAAGTACAATTTACGAAGTTTATTTAACTTATCTAGTCCTTCATTTATATCGAAACTGTTCTTCCTTTTGAACTTTCCCGGACTATCTTCAAAATCGAGGGTCATTTCATGATCTTCAAATAGCTCATCATTCGATGTTCCAATGAACTTCTCGCTTGAAATAATTAATTCCACGAAATATTTTCCAAAATTCAATCCTTTACCGAAATTTGCATCAGTATTACAACACCATGGTTTATGCTCTTTAGTTAAATGAAAATTGTCATCAGAGTCTTCTTCATCAAATTCTTGTATAGTTGTCGGTTTGAATTTGTCAATAGCAGGGGAAAATTGACATGGAGTTAGTATCTTAGACGCGCTGACATTCAAATTAGTACTAGGAGACACTCCGAATAAATCATTTTTATCTATGGGATTATGTGTAGCAACATTGAGAAATACCCTTTGGTTACATTTCGTACAAATCAATAGAAGTACCACTTTATCCGAGAACGATTGGATATTCAAATCCCACCCGAACATCGCTAGCTTGTAGAACCAACGAGGCAACAAATCTAGCATCATAGAAAAATTTTCTTTATTATCACCGAAGTAACGGTGAAGGATCCAGGAGTTTGATACTTTAATGAACTCGTTAAATATATCTTCATCTTCAATAGTGTCATCTATCTTTATGATGGATTCTAGAAATGATGCTTTTTCTTTCAATACTTGACTATTATCCACCAAGTTGATTAATGTTTTGAGGTAGTCGTCAATTAATATGATATTCGTACTTTTCAAGTATGGACGTAAATGGTATACTCCTTCTAGTTGAGTTTCAAAGTTCACCCAAGGACAACTTGGACTATGGCCAGATTTGGTTATTTGCTCAAGGTATTGAATTTTCAACGCATTATTTAGTTCCTGATAGTCTTCCAAGTCAAATTCAAACGGTGTCGCTATGGATGTGTCCATATTATTGAACTTTAGTATAAGTTGTTGTTGACACGATGTGCATATAAGATGATTTTTGGTATTATTGTTTACTGATATCGAAGTACACTTCCATCCATTTCTGGCACATTTGAGTTCATTTAGTTCATTGGCGAGTTTGTTACTTGATGTAGGGTTATGAGAGAAGTTAGGAATACTCCAATTTAATGCTGTGTACGTCAATAGTCTATCTAGTAGGAAAGTTCTGTTATATGGGTCGAAAACTGTCATTTTCGATTCAATTTTATCGATATTGCTAGTTTGGTTTCGCTTGGATTTATGATAGGCGAAATGATGCTTGTTTTTGATACGTCTAAAGTATTGAATGTCTGGATGTTGAGATATTCGTGTAGACGTAATCACTGTAGATGTTTTAATTTCACCTGGAGATGTTGCGACAAGCGGTTGTATGAATGATGAATTAGGACTTTCCACTAAGTCGATATAAGACTTGAGAACTTGAGTTGTATTGACGGGTATATCCTCCCAGTACATATTACTCATCTTGTATCTAATTTATAATCTAGGTTATTAAAATTTTCAGAAGCCTGCATTTAGTGTGTGTGCTCCACAGTAATGTACTGACACCGGTATCGGGAGGAAAGATAAGAGCAAAAAAGAAAAATGAACAAAGGAAACCTTGGTTTAACAACTGTGGTTTAAGCTGGTCTATCTTTTCAATTTGTGATGTCCCACGATCACGTGCAACTCTCGGATCTACCACAAGATCTACTATAGTTGGTGTACAGGCCCACGTAAAATGTACGGGTGTATCGCTGATGTTCGTGGTATCAGGTGAAAAATTTTGGACAACCCCTACCATATTGTATTGCACCCCACAACGCCCAAAGATGTCAAAAAAACCAGTATTAGAAGAAGTTGACGATGATGACATCGACAACATGGACATGGACATTGCTGAGTTTGATCCATCATTGAAAACTCCCATTGCTCCATTACGTCAAGGACCAACTGTAACCAGATCTCAAGATTCAGAACCTCCATTATTTCCTACATTCACACCTCCAGCTCAAGCAGGTCCAGCTCAAAATGCACAACAACAAGATCGGGACATAATGGATCCGAATAAGTTCACAGATGAAGAACGTGAAGAATTCAGAAAGTTTCAAATCATATATCCCTGTTATTTTGATAAGAACAGATCACACAATGACGGTAGAAGAGTGTCAATAAATAATGCTGTCGAAAATCCTCTCGCGTACTCTATTTCTCAAGCATGCCGCTTTTTGAACGTCCCCGTTTTATTAGAGCTTGATAAATCACATCCACAAGATTTCGGTAATCCAGGTAGAGTGAGAGTATTAATTAAAGAAGATTCTCAACCTAGTGATGAAAGATTTAAATCGAAGCGAGCATTATTGAACGCAATTTCCAAGTATTTAAAATTACATCCTACAGAGTTATCCACCGTTAGTCCTTCAGGACCTATTCCATGCCCTAGCGAATATAAAACTGGATTTACTCCCGAAGAACTTCCCAAAGTGAATGGATTTAAAATGAATACTATTGTTCCTATTCACTCGCAATATACTCTTAAACACCCAATGACTAAATCAATTTATGATCAGCAACCTCCAGATCCAACTATTGAAGCTCCAAAAGCTCCAAAAGTACCAAAGAAAAAGATCATGAAAATCAGAGGTTAAACAAACTTACTGAAGAACTTCCAAAGTGGAATCACAAAATATTTGTGTGATAAATCAGTACTCAATTTGCATAGCATAGAATATACCGATCGCTTCGTCATATCGCTTTTACAAAAGAGATTCACATAGGTTGCGGAATTTCTTTGATCCTTGATTGTTCCTCTATTAATAAACCTCAGGTGCATTAAATTGATCTAAAAGGAAATTTGTCTTCATAGTTACATAATTCTTACCGAATTCATACCGAATTCATTATCACCAATTGTATTTGTAGTTCTAAGTCCTTTTTACTCGTGAATTATGATTCTTCGGTTTTTCTTACTCTTGAACGCTTACAGATGAATTATTTACGTTGTCTAATCAGTTATTCCTACCAAATCACGAAAAAGAGAAAAACATACAAATACAATTCTGACTGAAGCCCTTCTTTGAAGTCTCGGTATTTCTATTCATAGCGTTATGCCTATTATGCCTAGGCTGTAGAACTCTTTGGACTGTAGGTTTTTCTGTACTCATCCATAGCAGCTAATTGTTCTTTGGTAATTTTAGCCTTCAAGTGCTCTATGATGTCAGTCAAAGTAACAATGGAAATCACTGGAATACCATATTTTTGAGAAATTCCTTGGTTTGCAGATAAATCAGAATCAGCAGTAGTTTCTTGTCTATCCAAAGCAAGAATAGCACCAACAACCTTACCTTTAGCTTCGTTTATTATACCAAAGGCTTCATTGATTGCAGTACCAGCAGTCATCACATCATCGATAATCAAAATATCTTTACCAGTAAGTTCACAACCGACAATATTACCTCCTTCACCATGGTCTTTCTTTTCCTTTCTATTGAAAGCATATCCTATATTACCATAATTTTCAGGGTCAATTTCTGCTAATTTAGCAGCAGCAAGTGCTACCAATGGAATACCCTTATAAGCAGGACCAAACAAAATATCAAATTTTATTCCTGATCTGATAATGGCATGGGCGTAGGATGTCGCCAAAGTGGAAAGGAGCTTACCAGTGTTGAAGAATCCCAAGTTGAAGAAGTATGGAGATTGACGACCAGATTTCAAGGTGAAAGAGCCGAATTTCAAAGCATTAGATTCTAATGCGAGGTCCAAAAAGTCAACTTGATATGATTCCATTATAAAATTTACGTGTAACTACAAGAGAAAGAGAAGAAGAAGAGAAGAAGAAGAGAAGAAGAGGAGGAAAGAGGCCCTGATGGCGGGATGATTTTTTTAATGAAATTTTTCGATGAGGCATATTGGTCCTGCACATACTACTGCCAAAAAAGCATAAGAAACTGTAACCATTACAAGAACCCCATAAGTAAACACTTATATGGCAGAGGTTATAGAATGGCAAACAAAAAGGATGCTCATCAGATTCTTGAGTTAATTGAGGATCAGTACCAAAGAGACTTAGCACTACATTTATATTCCACCTTTCTACTACATCAGGTAGACCCTGTGTTTCCACGTAAGAAATGGGCAGCATGGCCGTTGCCCAAGGATGAAGTTCCTGACCCTCTAAATACGCGGTTATATGTAGATAGTGCTGTTGATGACAATTATCAGGATAACTCGCATCTCGAAGAAGCAGAGCCTCGTATGTTCCAAAGTTTAATTGCTGGTGACGGTAAGTATATATCTACAGATAAGGTGCTACGGATGCCAGTTCCAACAGAACAGAGTAAGAATATAAGTAGCTCCGATAGCAGTGCCTCTGAAATGAACTCTGCATCCTCGGATAGTGAACAAGAAGAGGAAGAAGCCATTGATGATAGAAGTCTTCTATTAGATGACGAAGATAACAATCTTTCCCGAATCAAAAGCGTGTTTACTAGAGAGCAGCTAAGTAATCCACGAGCATCATTACTTAACGAAATTCAGGCAATGATGGAGCATAAAATCTATCAAAGGTATAAAGAGTTGAACTCCGACTTGGTTCCAACTCCAGATTTGGATATAAAAGCAGTGAATGAAATGAGCAAGCAAGTGGCCAATAAAGTAGCTAATTTAGTCGATAAGATACTTGATTTTGATCACAGGAAGCATAAGGGCCAAGCAAAGAAGGGTCGAGTGAAGCTCTATGATTGGCAGGATATGTTAATTGCCAATATTGATGCTGAAGGTATAAGAAGTAGATTAATGGACTGCAATAAGCACAAGGAGTTGTATGTTAAATGTGAACAACTATTTACAAATGAAGGGTATCGTTATGAGTTAATGAAAGACGATAGCGTAGCAGGACCCGAGCTGGAGCAGGATGGTTCCAGTACAGAAAGCAGGATAATTGACATTGAAGAATTTGACCATGGTCAATTTTTGGAGGAAGTGGAAAGGACCAACTCTTCAATAGTGTATCAAAACCATAAAGAACGAACATTAAAGAGACAGGAAGAGTTGCAGCAAGTACAAGAGTATAAAAAGCTACTTTTCATGAAGAAGCTACGACTTCAACAACGATTCAACAAGTTAACGTGGGACGATAAGGAACTAGCAATAAAAAGAAACAGGAATGATGATGAGGAGGAAGACATGGAAGAAATCAATGACCTTCCAAAGAAATGGAAACTTTCAAGCAAAAGAAAGACTGTTTATGTTCCTCAAAGTGGAGTATTAAAGGGAGAACGAACGTCAGCAATCAACAATGGTTCTATACAAATGGCTGCCGAAGACTTTATGGCCAAAATATAATACCAATCCCGAGTTTTTGTATTATAGGCTAATAACAGAGACATAGGCATATATAAATATATATCAACAGCAAAAAATTAGAAAACAAGAACCACTCTCCAAAAACCAAATAGATATAACATAATTTCCCCCCTACATCATTAATTTCTCTTTTCAAAAGTATTGGTGATTTCGGTGTTGAAAACCACGTCCCAGAAGTGACTGGTAACCCCGAAGCCCATTTCGTAATTCTTATAATGGTGTTCCAAATGGTATCTTTTGAGCTCTTGTAAGTATTTTGGTAATCTTGTATGGTGCAAGAGGTAGTGAGTAACATCGTAACAGATGTATCCCAACATTCCTCCGGCAAACCCTGAACAGGCCATATAGTAAGGAAAGACGTAAAAAACCAATTTGTAGAATGGAATAGCAAGAACACAGAAAAGAGTAGGAGGCATGACCAATCTGTACCTATCCATCGGTAAGTAGTGATGAATACCATGAAGGGTGAAATGGAGAGTAAGAGCGATAGGATGATCGGGCAAATAATAATCCAAATGGAACAAGAATCTATGCATGGTATATTCGATGAAAGTCCAAAGGAACAAACCAAAGATCCAGAAACTCAAGGCAATGATTTTACTTTGATTAACAAAACCGATGTAGAAGATGTAAAAGTTAACAGGTAACCAGATGGCTGGTACCACCCACCAAGGAGTTAATGATAATGGTTCCAAAAAGTTGCCGAATAATGGGGCCGAACCTTTTCCGTAATGACGAGGTCTATGGACTTGATCCAAATAAAATTCCTTTGAAAAATCACTGAATAACACTTGAGTGAATAATGGTCTAGTCAAATCCAAGAACTTATGTTTCTTGATATCCTCTTCATAATCAGTTTGAATAGATAATTTTTCCATGTCAGGAAGTCTTTCGTGGAATTCAGCAAGATCATACTCTTCTTTGTCTGTTAGTTTCACTTCTACAGGAGTTCTGCTTCTGTTGTTCAACAACTCTTCTTCTTCTTCTGGAGTAGCCAAGTATCCGATTAACATATCTTCGTCAAGCATTTCGTAGGCACTTTCCGAATGTTCATGAGATACCATGTCTGCCATGATTTGCGTGATGTCTTTCCCAGCATAATCTAAGATAACATCAGCACCGGCTGGATGTTCTTCCAAGAAGCCACTGACATTGTAGATCTTTCTGTCATACAATGTCACCCAACAGTCAGTTTCCTGAGTGTGTTTTGACACCTCAGTGACGGAGATTAAAGGTAAGTTCCTTGTCATTTAAAGAGCGTGGAAAAGGATATGAAATAAGCGAAAGAAAGTATGTGCTTTTTATTTTTTTTTCTTTCAGGAAATAAGCACTTAAATATCCACTCCTATTTTCTATATAAAGTATAGATATATTTATGTCCCTCAAAGAAGTATTAAGTTAGGTGACTTTTCTTTTTTCAGATGGTCTAATAGAAAAAGAAAATCGCTCTCGTTTGTTCTGTTTGTTTTCTTTCTTACAACGTGACTTTTCGTGGAAGCTGCGGTACAGTTTTTCTTTCTCTCCCGGCCGAGGCACAGTTCTGGTTGGACAAAGTCTTAACGGCTAAATACGCGCGACCAGAAAATTTAACCTGCAGAACAACAATAAGACTGGGTTCGGAGTCGGGTTTCGAAAAGTGGCCCCACTAGCCGGGCAAGAAGGTTTCCGAATGTATTTTTCAGGCGAGTATGTGTTTCTGTCACCCAGCTGCAAAATTTAATGAATGTCATTTTTTATGTATTGATTATATACAATGGTAAAACCTTTTAGTCTATGTTCACTTTATCTATAACTTATCTTCGGCGATGTCTAAGTCAATGGCAATCGATTCCTGCTTGATATCAAGAATGTCTTTATCAGCTTCTTCTTCATAAATCTCATCAGTTTCATTGATCATAATATCGTCACCAAATGTAGAACCGGTTCCAAATTGATCATTGGCTTGGTCTCCCGACTGGCTATCGGTTCCATTGTTCATCTGCTGTTCTAAATGTAAAGTATGATCCACCAAATTAAGATAGGCATACATGAAATTTGATAATAATACTTGCTCCCGAAGTGATCTCTTGGGGTTAGCAAGTTTAAGATGGGACAATCTGTAAATTGCTCGCTCCACATGCACCGGGAATCGGTAGTCCAACATCACTAATGTGGATTGAGATGGTGGGGGTAGCGGGAATCCAAAGGCTGAATCTGTAAATTCAATAGGTTGATTGGCACGGGATGTTCTCTTGATGGATTTCTTGAGCTTCTCCTGTACTTCAAGTGTGGATTGGAGTGATTTCTGATCTTCCTCCACAACCATCTTATCCTCTGACGCCTCCTTGGCTTCTCCCTCCTGGGCCTTCATCTGTTTTGGTGAATTTTTCTGTTTACTATGATCCTTTCTCTCTTTCCGTTCCTTATGATCTTCTTCAACTCTCTTTTTTTCAGTATCTCTTTCCTCCTTAGCTCTCTTTAACCGCGATTTTTTCTTATCTTTCTTAATCTCCCTAGTCTCTTCCAACACAATATCAATCATTTGCTCCTCTGATTTTTCGGAGTTTTGGTTTAACTCTGTTTGGTGTTGCTGTAACTCATCCACAGTTATTGACAATAAGCTCTTTTGATCGTACTCATTAGTCTCTGGAGTTGTTATATCTAATGCTTTTCTTTCCTTGATTCCCTCATGGTCTAATGGTATACTTCCATGAACATCATCTTCACTTCTTAATGAGCCCAATGAGACAGACTTTACAATGGCAGAAATCTTATCGTCTTTTTCTAAATGCTTTTGTTTGAGTTTAAAAATTCCCGCTGACTTCTTTTTCGTACCGTGTTGGCTGTCATTGTCAGATTCATAATCAACAGTAGCTCCTGATTCATTACTTGATTTGCTGAGTATGGAACTGTTGAAATCCTTATTCAATTCATCTGATTTCTTTCGAACAGTGGAGTTAGTAGAAGAAGAACCAGATCTTTTCCTTTTGAAAAATTTGGCAATCACATTTTCCTTACCAACAGACTCCTTTCTATCCTTGTGCACTTGATGTTCAGGTTCAAATACATCAACCGATGATGGCATTCCTTGGTTGCTTATTTCTGGTGTAGACACTGATCTTGTGGGTGAAGAAGTTTGTACATTGTCAGGCACAGTTGGTAAGTTGGTCGATTTGATTGAAGACATGCTTGAAGACCGTTCCTTTTCTTTGAGCCAAGGCCATGATTTCTTCTTTTTGACGGTTTTTTTTATCGTGGGTTGAGACAATTGATCAGGAGCCCGATCTACAATAGGTTTCACAAGTTGAGGAGACCTCTGTTTCTTTGGAGAGATTTCCGCATCTGATGATAATGAAACAAAGTCATTGTCAAGTTGAAGAGACTCATTCAGAGCCATACCCCTTTGTTGAGAGTATTGCGGAGCAGCATCACTGTTAAAAACAGCATACTCAGGTGTTGCTTGTTTTTGATAAACTTGACTATGGGTGTTTTCCATTGCGCTTTGCCGTTGAGATCTAAATTCGGGATCATAATGTCGATTCTGGAATTCATTTTGGCTCAAAGGAGTCTTCTGTTCATAATGGTCATTATTATTATCATTTGGTTGTTCTTTCTCCACATCAAGATCTATCTTATCATTGGCTTCTGAAAAGGAAGGTTTTAATGACTGTTCATCTGCTTCCTCCTTCTCATTAGCTCTCATAGAAACTTCAAATTTCCTTCTCAACTCTGCTTTCAAGTCCTTTTGCTTTTGAATCTCAGCTTCATCGTTCAACTCTCGCAAAACATCTTGTTCGAGTCCTAGTGAATCTTCATAACTTATGTCTTGACAAGTAGCTTCGAAACTAAAATCAGATTCGTTGGCACTGCCTGGAGATTCAACATCACTCACACCGTAGTCTCTACTGGTCGGTGATCGGTAAGAGGAAACAGGGTATGGATCGGGCTCTCTAGATGGATCGGCTTTTGACAAACTTTCTTTGAATTCATTTATCTCAGATCGAAGTAAATCCAAGTTTTGGTTAAGTTGCTTGGATTTATCATCCTTTGAAAGTGGACCATAAGGATCTATTCCTGGTGTCGTGACATAAGGTTGATGTAGAGTCTTCTGAGGTTCCTTTCGAGGATCCAATGGTCGGGCTTTCGATCTGCTAGGAGAGGAGGGATCAGATTGTCTTCCGTAGTGATTATTGCTATGTGGCATTTCAGGTAAGCTCTTGCCCCTATAAGAAGTATCACTGACCCGCCTACTACCTGTAACCATTCGAGAATGTTCATCTTGAGAGGCTAAAGGATTAGAATGATCGATAGGACTTGTAGGAGATTTTGGTTTCATTTGTCTAGAATAATTATACTTCATGCCATTCATTTTATCAAAAGGGCTACGGGAAGAAGATGTTCCATGATAGGGTGAATCCTTTGTGCTATCACTGGAAGGAGGATCTGTCGGATTTCTATAACTGAAAAGCATTTGGGAGCTTCTTGGATGAGGAGGAAGATTAGAAGACTTATTTTTTAACTTGAGTTTAGGCTTTATTTGAGGTTCCTGAGTAATGATAGAAACACCACTATTCAAATTGTTCCGCAATTCTGCTAGCTTACCTGCTTTATTATTTTGAAGCTGTGAACCTAATGCTGTATTACTACCTGAGTGCTGCTTTCTATAGTCTAGTCTTCTACTCCTTTTCAACGGAATATCAGGCGATTGGGAAGAAGAATTTGGTGGAGCATGGTGATTCAAAGGACCTTGTTGCTTGTAACCATGTTGAGGTTCATGACCTCTATGCTTGTTGTATTGATGATTATTATAATAATTAGGACTTTGAGACTGTTGCTGTTGATAACCGATGGGCTGATGAGTTGAATTGTTCCGTTGAGATTGCTCGAACGATTTGGCAAGTTGATGTTGTAAATGTCTATAGGATTTTTGAGGATTTTGGCCACTGGAGACACTGTCCTTTCTTGAAGGCGAACCACCATAGTTTGGAGATTCAAATCCGACGGTTTTACGTGCGGTGGGAGATTCAGGGTCATATAAAGTATCTGCACTTCCTTCATTTTTTCTGGGTGAAGTAGAAGTAGTAGAATGTGGAGGAGAATGATTGAGTTCGACAATTGCTTGTTTTTCTACATCAGTAAACCCAAGAGATGCGCTAGATAATGTTCTTGCCAAAGTAAGAGCATCGCTAGAATCCATACCAGCAAGCTTTGATAATGTTTCTAATTCATTCGTCAAATCACGTAAGGACGGATTACTAAATCTTTTCTCTGGCATTGGGGTACGTTCCGGAGAGAGCTTCTTAGTAGAAGTGTTGGAGGCTTCTTCTTCAGATACTGTTGAATAATCAACGTTGGAAGCATCGAGTATATGAGTTAAATCTTCACTTGAAGAAGATTCAGGAAGAGTCGTTGATGCTAGTGAGGATCGTTTGGAACGATGATTACTTTTGCTTAATTTTCTTTCTAAGATTTCTTCCACTTGATGTTTGATATGTTTTTTGAATTGCTCGGGTTCAACTTCAGGATGCAAATTGGCAGGTACCCATAGTAAGGAATTCGTATCTAAAAATTCATCCACACTTTGAGCATCAAAAAATTCCTCATTGGATTCCATGCTGTTTCTGGAAGAAGTTCTGGTATGTGGCGCTGTTTTCATAGAATTCTTTCTGGAAAGGGAGCCACGACGAGTTATGGAGGCTGTACGGGTAATGGAGGGGTGTCTCGATAATGAATGAGCCCTGGATGGGGAGGTCGATTTCGATATGCTAGGAGTTAACTTTGTTTCGTTAACCGGAGATGTAGATCCAGATTTACTTCTGGGTGATCTTGTTGGTGACGTAGATGGTGAACTAGTTGAAAATCTTTTCGTAGAGAAATCTTCACTATTTTGTTGTTGTTGCTGTTGTTGCTGTTGCTGAAATTGATATTGATATTCCAAGTCGTCCATAGGTAGATCGGGGTCATAAGTCATCATATTACCTATAGATAATCTTTTCAATGCAGCCACCATTTGTTTCTCTTGCTCAATTTCCTTTACGGCAACTTCATAGTTGCTTTTATTTGCCGACGTTGATATCGATGAAGTCAGCATATCATTTTGAATAGGGTATCCACTTTCATTAAACGAATCATGTGCCTCTTCGTCCTCCGGTTCTCCTTCATCATCGGCGACCCCATCCTCGATGTCAAGGGTATTGGCATCAATCAAGAACCCCGGGTCTGGAAGTGGTTTCTCAGATGTGACTGGTATACCAGGCATAGTGATATGATGCTAAAGATGCAGAACTAAAGAATTAATTGTTGAAAGGAATTTTTTTAAGAAAAAAAAAATAATAATAAAAATGGAAAACAAAAACCAAACGAAAACCAAAAGGAATGTACGTGTAATTTTCACTGGGAACAAATAAGTGAATGAGCAAGGACAATGTACAATGGATTCAACTATGGGAACTTAAGGTCATTAATCTTCAGTCTGCTTGCTGTTCTTTCGGCTCCTATAATGGTATTTGAAAAAAAAAAAGTTATCGTTTAATTGGGGTAGGAAAGTTCTGATCTGGTTATTTTTTTTTTCTTGTTCGCTATGTTTTTAACTGTTTTTGTCAGGTTTTCTACCAAAAAAAAAAAACGGTTGTCCCTGTATTTCAATTGCACCTAAGAAGCAGAAATAGAACACGAACACTAAGTTTAGTACCAGGTAACTTTATAAGGATGGTGCTTTGTAGGCTGAATATAACCGGTATGGCAGATTAAGAACCACAAAATTGGTAATTAGTATTCAATTTTGGATGACGTTATCGTCAAATAATAGGGCGGGATCCTGAGCTAAGTTAGTTAGGGTAACAAAGTAAGCGACAACAGTAGCGAGGAGACAGGAAAGGAGACTTATACTAGCGATGTTCGCGACTATAACTTAATATTGAAAAAGGTATGAGATACACAAGATTGTCGATATCCGGTGAAGATGCCAGGATGTTACAATGGCTTTGGAATACGAGAAATAGGTGTTTGAGAACAAAGAAGAAGTCAACCCCAATTTCATAGAACGCGATTTTGACATTTCAGGTGTACGGGTGCAATCGCTCGTGTGACAGAACGGTGAAACTTAAGAGTGAACTTTGCATCTATTGCATTAGAATGTTTTGCAACTATTAGTCGAGGCATTAGAATTCAATGAACTCATTTTCTAAACAAGTCAACAATGACTTTTTAAGATCTCCATACTTTAATGCCTCTTCATTGCTTTCAA
This sequence comes from Isabelozyma heimii, assembly GCA_030555995.1. Classification (NCBI taxonomy): domain Eukaryota; kingdom Fungi; phylum Ascomycota; class Pichiomycetes; order Serinales; family Metschnikowiaceae; genus Isabelozyma; species Isabelozyma heimii. The sequence goes on from JANIVW010000004.1 coordinate 287,958, forward strand.
TGGTATATTCTCTCCTTCCCAAAATCATACAACTGCATACTCTATAATGCTTATAAACACGAAGTTTAACATTCACAATGTCTTTTTCTACATAAGTCTCTGTCGCAAGTCTTCTCTTAGAGTGTAGTACCTATTCCCAAAAGGTACTTGATACACGTTTTCTTCGTACGTTTAAGAAGAACATGACCGATGCATGATAATGGCGTGTGTCAGAATGATAGCTACCATGTAAAAATAATATCTAAGAAATTCATTTATTTTAGCTAGAGCAGAGTCAAACCATAGGTAGTTTCTTAACTATCATTTTCGCTTCTCAAAATCTATCAAAGATATTTTACCTGACTCAGATACATGAATGTTTGGAATCCTCAAATCATTGTGCACGATCCCCAACAGATGAAGCTCTTCAATCCTTGACTTAATGACACTGTATACTTCTTGCTTATTCCACTTTACTTCTACCAACTCCTTCCCTAGATTCTTAAAAATATACATTGGATGATCGAAAAGGCCGTTCCAATAGCCAGACTTGAGGAGCTTGAGAAAATTCGAAGCAAATTCTGATTTAGCCATTCTTTCATTAATTTCAAGCCCGTTGAAAAAATGACATATTACCCCTCTCTCTCAGGAATATCAAAACGCATTAATATTGTCTTTCCACAAGCGACCAGAATAAAAGTATAATTTGACAAACACGGTGGATGGGAGTCCTGAATCAGGATAAACATCAGCCGACTTGCATATAGCCCGGCAGTATGCATTGCCTTCGATGGAATCCACGCCAAAATAAATCTCCTTTTCTTCAGTGAGACGTAAGCGGTTTGTAACTTTTCGTTTTTTCAATGGTCCTGAAGATTTAGAACTAGCTTTAGGGCGTACCTTAAAGAATGAATCCAGCTCTTCTACTTGGCCTGCACAGATCTTGCGGGTTATAACTTTTACCTTGTTCAATCTGGCCTTTCTACTATTAGTATAATTTTTTGCCGCAAAATGTAATCCCATATCTTTCTTCTCACTTTTTACAACCGCATGTCGTACACAACATTATAGGGATAAATTTCCTTGGACAAGATAGAAGGCCAAGATCAATATGGAGATTTGAAAATGTAATTTATACTGAAAATATAATTTGTAATGATTCTCTACAGATTTCCTTAATCGTTAATTTATTAACTTATTTTTAGAACTTCTTTTCCTTCTTGTTCATTACATTCTTATATTCTACAGATTAAAGTAACGGTTCGGAGACCGGCTGCAAAACTGACCGAGCCAAACCGAAAACCACGGCCAACTACACTTACCCCGGTTACAAAATCGATCCTCAAGGTTGCATGATCATTCTCCTAACTCTGTCTGTCTGTGTGTGCTGATGCATCAATCACTATAGGAGGGCAATGAACATCCCTATTCCAGCCACTAGAAGACCATAATATGCGTATGTATACACAGGATGTTTGCTCACCAGCAACTCAGGAAACCCTATCAAGTTGCACACACTGTGAACGGTTATCAGGCACCAAACGCTGCCATACTTGAAAAATACGTAGTTGGCTAGAATTCCAAAGAGTGTAGTGTAAGTTAGTTGGCACAAGCCTGAGATTAATACCAGGCCCAAGTTGATATTACGATGGAAATACAATTCGTAGCCATGGTGAATATGAGCCACTCCGAATAGTAATGGGCTGTAGACCATCAATTTGAAGGGGTTACTCACGGGTTGTAGGATGGCAAGGACAATTGACCTGTAGATCAATTCCTCGGTAACCGGGGCGAAAATGTGATCGCGGAACCCTTCGAGAGTCAAAAATTCTTCTTGAAAGCCAGATACTGTAGTCAGGACATCACCTCTAATCAACACAAAGTAGTGCAATATGGGACCCACGTACAAGGAGCAGATTAGCATCAATGACAGTATCACAGGTCCGAGCTTAAAGTGGAATCGAAATGATTTGATGATATCGGTGTATTGTAATTGAGGATAGACTGTTGCCAATATTACAGGCAAGACCGCAACTAAACCTAAGGACAATAAGCTTATGCGACGAAGCCTGTACTTGATCAAAACCGGATCATCCCTCAAACGGCCTGCAATGTACGTTGGTTTGGCCACATGGAACGATATCACATACAGTGACGCCACGACAACGCTCCATGCTACGCCGTGCACTAGAGTATAATCCATGGTGCTGATATGAAACATTCTATCGCTGTCCTACGCACTCTGAAACATAGTCGCAGCCAAAATCCTGGTGTATGGGTGTGTTTGAATGGTGCACGGGTATGTGCCTAACATATTCCGCAGCCAATACAAAATGACTTTTAGGTTCTGACTCATATTTTGATTTATAATGCCTTTTTCAGCTCCTTTATCGCAATCGATTTTTTTCTTTTTTTTTTTTTTTTTTTTTTTTTTTTTTCTCCAGTTTTCAAAATTTTTAATTTTTTTCTTTCCTCTTTTTTTCTTTTTTTTTTTTTTTTTTTTTTTTTTTTTTTTTTTCATTTACTCCAGATATCAAAATATGTAAATTTTTCACTTCCTACTTCTTTCTTTCTTTTTTTTTTTATTTCTCTGATCATTTTGCATTTGCATTTGTGTTTATATTTATTGTCCCGCTACAATGATATATCTTCATCCTACCAGAATGGCTAGAATAAGAAGTATCAGATACTTATCCTCGAGTTCTGTTCTTTATCGGGGACAGAATTTGACTGAAAAAATCGTACAGAAATATGCCGTGAATTTACCCCAGGGCAAACAGGTGTTTTCTGGGGACTATGTGTCTATCAGACCAGCACACTGTATGTCGCACGATAATTCGTGGCCGGTTGCAACTAAGTTCATGGGGTTGGGGGCCACAAAGGTTAAAGATAACAGACAGATCGTGTGCACCTTAGATCATGATGTGCAGAATAAAACAGAAAAAAACTTGGAGAAATACAGAAATATCGAGAAATTCGCCAAAGAACAAGGCATCGACTTCTACCCTGCAGGAAGAGGAATCGGCCATCAGATCATGATTGAGGAAGGGTACGCTTTCCCACTTAATTTGACTGTGGCCTCCGATTCTCATTCTAATACTTATGGAGGAATTGGTTCTTTAGGTACGCCTATTGTCAGAACCGATGCTGCTTCCATTTGGGCTACCGGTCAAACTTGGTGGCAGATCCCCCCAGTGGCTAAGGTTGAGTTAGTCGGTGAACTTCCCAAGGGAGTTACTGGTAAAGACATCATCGTTGCATTGTGTGGTTTATTCAACAAAGATGAGGTGTTGAACCATGCCATTGAATTCGTAGGTGAAGGAGTCGAAAAGTTATCCATTGACTACAGATTGACCATTGCCAATATGACAACTGAGTGGGGGGCATTATCGGGTTTATTCCCTGTCGACAACCAGTTAATTGACTTCTACAAATCGAGAATAACCAGATTACCGCAACCTCATCCACGAGTCAACGAAAAGTCGGTCCAGGATTTAATCGACAACAAAATGGCCGGTGACAGTGATGCCATGTACGCTAAGCATTTGGTGGTGGATTTAGGTTCTTTATCTCCCTACATATCGGGACCTAACTCGGTGAAAGTCTCAAACTCATTGTACGATTTGTCCAATCAGGATATCAAAATCAACAAAGCATATTTGGTTTCCTGTACCAACTCCAGACTCAGTGATATCAAGGCTGCTGCTGACATTATTAGGGGCCATAAAGTTGCTGATCATGTGGAATTCTACGTTGCTGCTGCTTCTTCGAATGTGCAAAAAGATGCCGAAGCAATTGGTGCCTGGCAAGATATCATTGATGCCGGAGCCAAGCCATTGCCTGCTGGATGCGGTCCATGTATTGGTTTAGGTACCGGTTTATTGAAGGATGGGGAAGTTGGTATTTCTGCCACCAACCGTAACTTCAAAGGAAGAATGGGATCAAAAGATGCCTTAGCTTACTTAGCATCCCCTGAAGTGGTAGCTGCTTCTGCCGTGTTAGGTAAAATCGGTGGCCCAGAAGAATTGGACGGAGGTAAAGTATTGCCAAACACCGAAATTGTCAAATCATTAACCATTCCGAAGGTGGAGCAATCGGCCGAAGCAGACGATGCCGCCAGCGGAGCCGTCGAGGTGTTGGAAGGATTCCCTAAGTCGATTGAAGGGGAGTTGATATTATGTGACGCTGATAACATCAACACTGATGGTATCTACCCTGGTAAGTACACTTACCAAGACGATATTCCCCGGGCTAAAATGGCAGAAGTTTGTATGGAGAACTACGACTCTGAATTCAATTCTAAAACTAGACCTGGAGATATCATCATCTCTGGTTATAACTTCGGTACTGGATCGTCAAGAGAACAAGCAGCTACTGCTATTTTGGCCAGAGACATGAAATTGGTTGTTAGTGGCTCATTTGGTAACATTTTCTCCAGAAACTCGATTAACAATGCGTTGTTGACGTTGGAAATTCCTGATTTAATCAACAAATTAAGAGAAAAATATAAAGGCTCCAATGAATTAACCATCAGAACCGGTTGGTACTTGAAATGGGATGTCACCAAGGCTCAAGTTTACGTTGCTGACATTGAAGGTAATTTGATCTTACAGCAAAAAGTTGGTGAATTAGGTACGAACTTGCAAGATATCATTGTCAAGGGAGGCCTTGAAGGCTGGGTTAAATCTGAATTACAAAACGAACAAGCTTAATATTTATAATTGTACAATAAAACGATAGTCATTATTATGTGTAGTAGTATCTAAAAAGTAGGTAATGGTATATAATTGAATTTCGGCAACTATACGTTCCTAGCTAATATACATTATGGGTCGATGGTAGAAGGAATAAATACATCATTGCCTTGTTCGACTGCTCTCTTGGTATGGTAAACGATATCAGTCGATTCCCATGGGTAAGCGATCCAACAGTCAGGAACTGTTCTAGCAGCAAAGTAGTTACCAGTTTTCATGATTTCATCAGGTAAATCAGCTCTTTTGGGTTTAGTTTTATCATGGAGAACGAAAATACCAAACTTAGTATCCTTTGGATCAGCATTTTGGGCCTTACACTGTTCTGCAAGATCTTTCTTTAACTCTGAAACGGCGTAATGTAAGGTGGTTCTGGTGTCATCGACTTCATCAATGATCAACACGTTTTTACCCACCAAATCTTGCTTGGATTGGTTATAATCAATCCACTGAGTTCTAACCACTTGAGTTCCAGCAGTTTCAACTTGGGAACCAACACTGCCAATGTCTTCGTAAAGAGATAAGATAATGGCCATGATTCTGACGTTGGGCTGACCTGGTTCTTTCAAGAACGTACGCAACATACGAGCAGGAATGAAGCCACCTCCACCGATGGCGATGATTAAATCAGGCTTGAATGCTTTGATCTTGTCCGCGGACTCCTGACACAACTGGTGGATGTTGTTGTAGGAGATAAACATCTTGGAGTTTTCGACTTCGGCGGAATCCATATTTGCAGGAGATATAAAAACTACTGTGGAACTACTGGTGCGGGGGATCCTTAAAGCCAGTGAACTGTAAGTATCCCCAAGAAGAAAAGTCACCGTCTCTCAGATTTTTCTCTGAAAAATTGGTATTTATATACTCGAAAATTTTTTTTCTTTTGTCCTCTTCTCTTCTTTTTTTTTTGCCGTGATTCGATAACCAACAAAGCCAAAACATCGGAATGACGTGGGATTTGGGGTTGTTGCCGATCGGGGTGACGGTCTACCCCTGACTTTTGCTACAGAAAGACCTCTTGGTTTATTTTTATCATGATAAGAAAGGGTGTTTTGTGGTTTGGCTTCGCTTTAGCCCTGAGATGCGCTGTCGGAGCTGCCGCGGATGATAGTAACGGAGACACCCACAGAAGCCGAGAGCTCAGATTGTAGCAAGGAAGTGGGAGGTTCTGAAAGAGTACTAGAACTAGGAGCTCTGGTATTCGATCTGGGTGATATGTGTGGTAAGCACTTCTTTTTTCTCTGTAGTACGGCTGACATGTGTGGTCTCAATGCTAAAGCCCTGCAAATATCACAGTACGAGCAAAAGGTATGAGCATAATGATCCAGCGATAGTATTTCAGCTCAATATGGGAATAATATAGCATCCTAATACCTGCCTACAGTGCAGCAGAAGTTGCATCACTACCTTGGGTAGTCATCGTATGCCAGTATACCTATTTGCTGGGCTCCGTTAATTTTGCTTGGTTTGCAGTCAGTCAACTTCAGCACTGCTACTGTTGTGGGATGAAACCTAACCATAAAGCCTTCGATAAGAATCCCAACGGTTATCTTCTTGAGATAAAACTCTTACTTCATAGTATCACCATCTTGTCACAAAGCTTCTTCATTGTGATCCGTAGCTAAATGAGTACCCTACTTTAATATTGCCGGTGCCAACATAAAATTGGGTACCGGGATTACCACCTGACAGGTTTACTCCCTCCTGCTTTTTGGCCAGTGATCGTTCAGTGCTTAGACTATGAATCCTGAGTTACGCATTCGCAGTGTTTATCATAAATGTTGCTTAGGAAACCATAATATATGCCAATATCAATAGTGATCAGAGAATTGACATCAACCAGTCCTGTGCATTTCTCTTGTTCTTGACGACAAACATATGCTATAGTAGAATTGTTTTCATGGCTGTGGGACCAGAGTTAATACTTAGAGTATCAGAGTCACCCATGATGAGTTCTTACAATTATAAATATGATATTTCAGTAAATTTTCTTTAAGTAAATATCAAGTTATGGGTATGATATTTCGCTATATAAGCACGAGGTAAACTTTGGATTTAACAATTACAACGGTGTAACATAACTATTTAAACTAGGCAATTTTCAAAATTCGACTTTGTTCATCTTTCACGCGTTTTGATAATATTACATTTTTGAACAAAATCTCTCAAGAACATGTCAAAACAGTCTCAATAGCTGTCAAAGTTCTATAAATAGGAATAATAAAGTTGTAAAATGAAACATGTACGGGTGTCAGCATGATTTTGTGATCACACCAGGTGCCAGCCGCATCCGTGCACCTAGGACACCGTGTCATGTGATCGCCAAAGCATCATAGCTGGCAACTTTTCAAAGTTTCACCTAGAGCATTTGCTCTCAAACTGACATATTGCAGAAAGGTAAGAAACCAATTCACCATGAAGCTTTTGTTATTGTTACTTGGCTTATTGGCCTCGTCGATGGGCGCCATTCTTGGGGTCGACTACGGTCAACAATTCACCAAGGCCGTACTTTTGGCTCCTGGTGCCTCGTTTGAAATCGTGTTCACCGATGAAGGTAAGCGGAAAGACTTGTCTGGAATATCTCTCAGAAGCTTGTCGCCTAATCTGAATGACATTGAACGGGTTTATGGGTCGCAAATTGGCTCGTTATGTACCCGGTTCCCTCAGTCTTGTATTACTGGTATCAAACCTTTGTTAGGAAAGGCTATTGATGATCCTGCTACTCACGACTACTTATCAAGTCATTTTGGCGTGCAAATCATTGAGGACGGAAATGGAGGTGTTAAATTTGACTTGGGTTTCACTAACCAATCGTTTCAATTCACTCCAGAAGAAATCTTAGCGATGAACCTTTATCAAATCAAGCAAAGAGGTTTGAAAGAACTTCAACATAATCCTCATGCCCAAGCAATTCTCGAGGATGTGGCTATTTCGATTCCTCCATTTGCTACTCAACAAACCAGAGATTCATATTTCAGATCTCTCTTGTTGGCTGATTTCTCCATCCGTCTTGGTTTGGTAGAAGAAGGTACTGCAGTAGCATTAAACTTTCTTTCCAACAAAAAGTTTGAATCAAAGGACTTCAATGGTGATAAATATTATCATTTGGTTTATGACGTTGGTGCTGGCTCTACCACAGCCACTTTGTTCTCGTATACCTTATCAAGCGAAGGAAGTACCATTCTTGATGTAGAAAGTGTGGGTTTCGATGAAACTTTTGGTGGTCAATTGTTAACTAAATCGATCTACAACATCATTTTTGAAAAATTCCTTACCAAATTCAAGTTGGATGATGATGCTGAATTACCACCCAAGCTTTTGGCCAGACTCTTAGAAGCCGCTGAAAAGGCTAAGATCGTGTTATCGGTCAATTCTGATTATCATGTGTCTTTAGAAAATCTCTATGATGAGCAAGACTTCAAAACCACAGTCACCAGAGAAGAATTTGAAGATATCAATTCCGATTTAATGGAAAGAATTACTCAACCAATCTTGGTTGCTTTGGAAAATGCACCTTCGGGTAAGAAATCAGTACAGGACTTACAATCGGTTATTTTGAATGGTGGTGCTACTCGAGTTCCTTTCATTCAGAAGCATTTGACTACGTTGTTTGGAGATGATAAGATCTCTAAAACTGTCAATGCTGATGAATCTTGTGCTTTAGGAACCACTTTGAGGGCATTTAAACTTAAAACTCTCCAAGAAACCAAAAAAGACATTAAGTTAGTTGATAGATCTTATCATAATTACGGATACACCATTGATGAGAGGGAAGAGCCAATTGTTGTTTATCCTAGAGGTCATCCTGCTCTGAACACCACCAAAGTTAGTCTTGGTGATGTAAGCAATAAAACCTCTCTCACTATCAACCTCTATGAAGATGGCGCTTTAATTAAAACTCAAAAAGTTGAAAAGATAAAGAAGAGCGCTCTGAAATGTAAGGATGTCGATGGAGACGGTGTTGAGGTTTTTGGTGAATTTTCATTAGACGCAAATAAAATTTTTGAAGTGGTCGGTGCAGAAGCCAAATGCAAAGAGCTGACAAAGAGTTCTTCTGGAGGCTTTTTCCAAAAATTATTAAACAAAGAGAAAACCGAAGAAGCTGAAGAACCAGAACTAGAACCAGTTGAGAACCTCAACTCGTCAAACACCAACTCTACTGAACCTAAGTCAAAGAAGAAAGTCCCACAAAGACCAATATCTCTTTCAGTATCTACACCTAACTTTGTTCACGCTGAATCTCCTGACACTGATTTCCTCATTAAAACATATGAGAAGTTGTCATATTTGAATACTAAGGATGAAGAACGAGTACAATTGACCCATCAAAGAAATGTGTTAGAAGCCAAGTGTTACGAAGTCCGTGGATTAATCGATGAAAATGATGAAATTATCGGAGAAGAGTTGGGAGACAATAAGGCCAGTGAGTTGAAATCCCATATTAGCGATGTTCTTGAATGGCTTGATTTCGATAGTGACGATGCTGGATTTGATGAAATTAATAGTAAAGTGGAGGAATTGGAGTCGATTAAGAAAGAGATTACAAGAACAATGGAGATGCATGATACAGACTTGTCAATGGAAGGATGGACTCGATTATATGAAGGAGGATCTAAGATTGCCATGGAAATCCAAACAAAAATGTTGGAGTATGGTAATGAAATCAGTGAAATTAGAAAGAAGTATGAAGACGAAAAATTAGATTTTGACAAAGAAAATGACAGAATCAAAGTTAAGCTCCTTTCCTCGGGTGATAAAAATAATATGATGAGTTTAGATAAGAATTTGGCAGCGTATAAAGAGAATTTGAATAAAATCTCTGAGATTGTTGGAGATAAAAACTTCCATAAGAAGTATACCAAAGAAGAATTGTTTGCGATCTACGAATCATTATCCAATAACATAGCTGAAATGTTGGTTGATGTTCGTTCTGTTGAACAAACACACAATGCAAGAGTTAAGCTGTTCAATACCAAATTCAATAGACTATTAGAAAGAAGAAAATTGAAGGAATTGAAGGCTAAATTGAAAGAAGAACAGAAGAAAGAAGCTGATGCGGAAGCTAATGCTGAGGCTGCAGCTGAGGGATTTGAAAAGGAAGATGGTGAATCCCCAGTTGAATCTCCGGTTGAATCACCGGCGGAATCTCCACTTGAAACCGAATCTAAAGCTCCCGTTCACGATGAGTTATAATCCCTGAATAGCCTATGTAAATACGTATAGAGTAAAACAGTAATCGAACGATAGGCTGTTGTCTGTTAGATAAATCTTAACTACTATTAATTACTGTAGAAGATATAACTTCGAATAATCTCCTTTGAGTAACCAAACAAAGGATTGGTGTCGCAGACATCAGATCCCATCACAGCTCATTAGAAGTGAATTTTTCAGTTGTCTGCGAAGACTAAAAAAATGCTTCAAACTCTTCCAACAGCGTCAAGAGCACCACACTATGAGTAATCGTATGTGTAACCAAAAGCAGCAAATGTACTCTCTTTATACTAACAAAATAGAGCATTCTTCGCCGCCTGGGGGCTACAGAAACTCCGGATATCAGTCCGTGAGCCATAGAAGCCATGCGAGAGAACGAGTAGTAGGACAACCAGACAGAGATGGGGAAGATAGAAGACTTGAATCAAGAAGAACTCGCGATAATGGAAACGAAAGATACGAAAGGTATAACGGTTATGATAGATACGATAGACAGGACACCAGAGGGAACAATCGCCCTGAACAGAACTATTACAATCGCCCTGAACAGCATTACAGTAGGCCTGAACAAAACTATTATAATCATCCAGAACAAAACCATTATAATCGTCCTGAACAAAATCATTATTACAATTCCCGTGAACAAAACAACCGCCCAGAGCAAAATCATTATACACGTTCAGATTATAACTCCCGCTCAGAAGATCAATACCAGAGACCACAAGATAGTTATAGACCTCGTCATCAGTTCCAGCAGCAAGGAAGATACAACCCCCAGTCAAAGTACCTGCCGTCTCCAGCAAACGACGTTAACGTAGAACACGGCCAAGAAGTAAAGAAAGCACCCCAGCCAGACGATGCTTTGTCTAAAGAAGAGCTTCTTTCCAAATACGAAAGAAGATTATCGTCATTGACAAAGACACCCACTTTGAGTGATATGAAAGCCATAGATTCGAAATGGGGAGTCAAACCAAAGGGATTCGAAAACGTCACAGCTCAACGAGCTAAACTTTCAGGGCTATTCCCCTTGCCTGGTTACTCCCGGCCCGTAGATTTGACTAAGTTGGAAGGTGTTAATGGAGTGGGAGAACAGGAGATGTTGATAGATACTTCGAAAATTGACCCTATCGACTCTATAAATGCTACAAGATTGATAGTGAAAGATACTGATTTCGAAAAAATCGACTATTTGAAAGTTGCTGACTACTTCAACAGTTTTCTTAAAAAAGTGGATCATGAGAAATTATCACCGTCTAATAACATTCAATCCAAGAGAAAAACGAAAGATGACAGAAACTTGATTATTGAATTCAAAAATAATGTGGCTGCAACTATTGCCTTCACTCTCAATGGTAGGAGTATAAGAAAGAAAGAAATAAAGATCGTCCGACACCAAGATGAGGAGGATGCTGGGGTCGAATTAGAGGAAGTTGATGATGGTGACGAGGAGCTTGTGTTGAACATTGCAAGACCGGGTGAGTATATTGTCCAATGTCTATCACCTTACAAGGAGATAAAGGACAATGATATTGAAGATGATGTGGTAGACAATCCACGAAAAATCACCATTATCGTGTCACCAGAATTGACCGAAACTCAACTCACTGAGAACCTTCGACAATTAAGTCCTATTAAAGGGTTTGAACTACTCCGGGAACTAGGTACGAAGGAGTCGCTAGGTATTGCCTTTGTGGAATTTTATGTAGATCCTAAAGAGTATTCCAAAACCATCAGAGCATTTTCCGTGATTGATAAGTTAATTAATAAATTAGAAAATGAACCTTACATCGAAAAAGTGTTTTATTCATGTTTATCGGTGGTAGAGGGAGTTAAGACCAGTATTCAAGACTGTCCAATTAACTTCAATACTTTGAAACTATTAGTGAAAAACGAAAATGTCTCTACTCACCCCAAACTGAAAGTTATTCAATTATTGAACATCGTTACAGCAAGAGATTTGGTGGATGATTCCAATTTCCATTTTATTCACAATGATATCACCCGGGAGGTCGAAAAGTTCGGTAAGGTCAAATCAGTAAAGATTCCAAGACCTGCTAATGATTATACACCGGGTATAGTTCAATTCAGTCAGCCAGGATTGGGCAAGGTCTATGTTGAGTTTGTTGATGAAAATGTTGCATTGAATGCCATAATGGGGTTGGCGGGAAGACAGTATAACGATAGAACTGTTCTTTGTGCCTTCTATGATTATGATGACTTCAGGAATGGGTTACTTTAGGTTGAGATATGTGTATGTGTTACTTAAGGGTAATTAATGCTCTGTATGCGTTAGGTTGAGGCAAGAGTAATAAATGCTCTGAGAAGGCTACCTGAGGGTAATGATTGCTCTGAATGGGCTACTTTAGGATAATAAATGCCTTGAATATGTGTTTCAATTCGATATGAAGCTTTTTAGTTCGTTTGGAACGTTAGGATCAAATCCGTGTCTTGTAATTAAATCATATAATGTCTTTGGTAATTCAGGAATAAAACTCAAACTTAATTTAATAACTTCTGTTTCTTCTAGTGGAGAAAAGTTTCTTAGTAATTTCATAGGTTGTGCCGACTTAAGTAAAGCCGAACGACTTATAATTAATTGTGCCACCACAAACAAGATATTCATGTGAGTTCCATAAGCTAAGAGGAAATCCCATAGCTTCAAAACCGACTGTAATGGGGGAGTGCATGCACACAAAGTCAAGACCGATGGGAATGCATAGATTTCAGCTTTCAAGAACTTGGAATCAAGATAGTCACTTAATACTGGGTCGATGATTTTAAGTACAATATCAACCAAACTCAAGCCGGTGTGAACTCCGTCCAAGTTTGGAGTGATATATAAAGGAATTTGGGTGGTAATTAAGTTATGAAGAAGTGCAAATGCCTGAGGTTCACTTCTATGACAAGCATATGCTATGGGAGCCAACAATACGTTCAAACCTTGGACATAGCCGACCTTGTTGTTGGTTGAGATTGCTAATGCTGATAAGATCCTTATGAGAGTCTCTTCGTCAACTTTCAGATGAAAGTTCTTATCATTCATCAATGTTCTGAAGGTATCGTTTTTAATTTTTTGGTACAACTCAGGGGTCAACTTCTGGGGGATCTGAGACACTAGTTTTACATACATTGCGGTTGGATACACCGGGACTTTACAAAGTATGGACCAAACATACACTCGGTATGGACATTGGTCGTAGCCTGGAGGAATTGATAGTCCCTCTATGAGAATCATATACCTGAGTTGCGAGAGCCCGTTATCGATTAGCACCTGGGGAGCTCCGAGGAATTGCTCGATACTGTCTTTTTTGCGGCCCCTATGTTGGTTTCTGATTACCAAATGGTCTGTCATGACTGGTCAGTGGGTGCTTCTTTCCGTTCAACTATTGATAAACAAACAATATTACTCCGCGATTTGTAAAAATTATAACTTTGGCTGCGGGAAGCAACCTGCAAATGTGGATTCTAAAATGTACTTTTCGCAACCCGCATTCAACTTTAGGCAACATGTAAAATTTGCTTCCGCTGTAAATCCAGACTTTCAACACAAGCAAACCACAACTTCTTTCCAACAGCAGGTGATGTTTGGGTTAGGTAAATTGCTATACGTTGTAATATTGGCCATTAATGGGATAGCGGTTCTCAGTGAAGACCGCTTTTTGAATCGAATTGGTTGGAATGTGGGCACTAATGGCAATAACGGCGGGGCTAATCAATATCAACTGCAATTCATGCCACCATCAGGATCTGATAATTATTCCATCAAAAACCGATTAGTTAATTTGATAGGGGCCATCAGGACGTTGTTAAGAGTACCATTGATTGTGATAAATGTATTGCTCATCTCTTATGAGTTACTACTAGGATAAGTGCCATATTACGATAAACTGTATAGCGTTCATGTTTCATTAATATACATATAAGATACAAGATTTTCTAGTCTATATAATCATGGGATGGCATTAACATTAGAAGACTGCATTGATATATCAGGTTTATTTGATAGTTTTTATTTTCAATTTTCCTGCTTGATCTCCTGCTTAATTTCTTCTTCGTTTTCACCGGGTGATCCACTGCTTTGTAATCTTGCTCTCGATTTTTTGAACAATTCTTCTTGTTGTCTCAATAACTCTTCTTCGCTGAGTCCCGAGTTTTGGAACTTATTGTTCTTCTTCTCTTTCCCCTTCAATAACTCCTTATGCTCTTCCAACACTTTATTGATAATTTCCAAGTAGTTATGGAATCCAAGTTCCTCAAGCGCCTTGACAACATGGTCATACGCTATTGTCTTTTTCGCTTCTTTCTCGGCTATATCGTTTGATTGCGTCGATAATATCATGATGAATTCAATACTGCACTCGGTGATTGCTTCTCGAGCTTCTTTGGAAATGGCAATATCCTTGGGTAAGATCTCCCCAATGATTTTCTGTACCGTAGCTTTGGGCAACGATAAGTCTTCGCTGCCCCCGGATCCTGAATACTCTGACATCACTCAATTAGGCTTGCGAGCCTTTGTGTAACTTTTTACTTTTAGTTGAGTCCAAAAGGTTTTTTGTTTTGAGAAATTGCGGTGGTTTTTATAGAAAAAAGCCACCGGTGAATGGGGGTTTTTTTTTTGCTGTCGGGTTTTATTTTTGTTTTGGAGATGAGATGCGATGGGATGCACGGGTGTGGTGAGTGTGCACTCAGTTAGTAAGCCAGCCATGTATGTTATTGGCAAAGGAACTTGACAGTTTCGTTGACAAACTTCTCAGGTTGTTCACTCACAAGCCAGTGTCCGCAGTCGAAGTCGATGGTGGATATGTTGCTGAAGTACTGAGGAAATGCCGTTTGAATATAGTCGTCCGTGACGAAGGACGACTTGAGGCCTCTCATAATGAGCACAGGTTTGTTAAACCTGAGATGGTCTACTTCCTGAGGCCATTGACCCAATTTTTCGTAGATATTATGCTTCAATAAGTTCAATACCGGGATTTTAAACTTGATTACCGAGGTTTTATTGTCAGAGTCAATATCAAGATTCGACATTAAGAACACTCTCACTAATCTACTAGGTTCATACTCTGATAAGCTCTTGTCAATCACCTTCAATTGTTGCTTGTGTGTTAACCCCTGTAGTGAATTGCGTTGTTCGATCTCCACTCGACTCATTCCAATCAAGTCTTTTAAGAATTGAGGATCCAATTGTTCATCTACCGGGCTGTTATCAATGACCACCAATTTCGACACCAAATCTGGCCGAAACAAACTAGTAAGCATTACCACTTTTGCCCCCATGGAATGGCCCACCAACACCGCACCATCCTTCCAATTGGGCTTGTTCTTATCGTTCCCGGCCTCCGCTCTCATTTTGTCCAAAAACCGGATCAAATCGCTGGTTAAATGCATATAGTCGTGAGGTAAACTATGAGGTGAATCTCCATGATTTCGGCAGTCAACTCCCAATGTCACTTTCCCGGTGATTTCGGTGATCCGTTTTCCAACTGACACCCAGTTCTGCTTGCTCCCAAACAACCCGTGAACCATCACTATGGGCGAAGTGTGGAGTCCTTGGAATTTGCTGGTGTGATTAACATGATGCTTGCCAGCTTTATACACTCTAAACGATAACTCTACTGATTTGGAAGTAGACAAATCGGATTCTTGGTGAAGATTTAGAGGCTCGATGTGAGTATCAGCATGAAAACACCTCACAGCATGCCTAAACCGGGGGATTATACGAGGTGCAATAATCATGGATGAAAAGATGTAGATAGTGAAAAAATGCGATTTTTCCTATGATTTTTACTTTTATTGTGCAAAAAAAACGAAATATATAAAGACCGGGATTCCTCATCTAGGATCAACAGAAATAAAAGACCAAGTCAGCTTATCTAGATCCCGTGTTGGGATAATCATCCATCAAATCCTCCAAATACATACTTGGAATAGGGGTTTTACCTCTATTTGGAGCTCTGCTTTCTGTGGCAGGAGGTGATGCTGGTCCCATTGAGTATTCACTATTGTTGATTTCAGTGTTGAGGTAAAGACTAGGAATCAATTGTGAGTGTCTGTTAGTTGCTGGGACCGGATTCGACAAGTTGGTGGTGGATGCTACCACCAATGACAAGTTAGCCACGGAAGGATTTTTACCACCTTTGATGCTATTCATGGCTTCGGCCGTGGGTGAAATGAACATCTTCGTCATGTCGTGAGGCTGCTGGCCTGTTTCAGATGCAAAAATAGTCGAAGTATCACCACCGAATTGGGAACCACCCATACTAATGACTGATTTACTGGGATGATGGGAAAATAGTGGCAATTTCGATACTACTGGTTGGAACTCGCTATTAAGATTTAACGTGGTGGATGGAGTTAAGCCGTAAGCGTTGTTGTTATTATTTTGGTACTTCTCATACATGTGCTTGTCGCCAAACATCTCTTTCTTGGCCAACGATGAGGCCCGTATGGATTTGATCAAATGGAATAATATAAATGCAAGTAATATGGCTCCCACAACAGTGCCGACTGCAATAAAAACAGTGCCGCTAGTAGCGTTTGAATGTAAAATGTACGGATTGTCGTGGTTTGGAGGCACAGTGATAGACGGGGTTGTGTAAGTCTCGGAAGACGATGACAATGATGGCATCGCTGTGGTTGCGGACGGCATGTCCTCCCTTTTGTCCACGGTGAGCGTGGCAATTGTGGTGATGAGGTTGTCCATAGCTGAAGCTGATGAAGGGTATAGTTCTATAATTAGTGAAAAAAAAAAAGAAGGCACAGAATTTTGTTTTGAAGTTCTCAAATTCTCATTTCTCACCTCTCTGATCTGGATCAGTCCCGAAACGTAAACAATCCGGCCACTATTTCCACAATAAGAAACTATCCGCAGATTCATGCATAAACCCGTGCACCGACAAAATTTATATAACCCGTGCACGAAATTAGCAGCCATCTACTCTATCCACGATTTGGCCTTTATCTCAGCAAACTGAGCCCGGATCCAGTTCCACACCATGACACTATCACAGTCATGATGCACTCGCGGCTGGTAGTTCACTGTGGTTGGCTGTTGGCCCTCACAGAATACTGTGAACACATCGATAGTGTATGGCTCCCATGGCTTGGGGATGGGACTGTCTGAAAAATGAAGAAGTTTTATATGCTGAATTGTTTCCATTGCATTCCATTGGGTGTATTGTTTCATGAGTTCGTTGGTTATCTTGACTCCCGCTAGCTGCGGAGGGAGGTTGTACCGGAAATGCGATTGCTGGTGAAACTCACCGGTGAGGACGCCGTACACTTGATGAGGCAATATCCCAAGCTTAAACTGTCGAGTTTTCAAACTATCCTGTAGGTACTTATTCAAGATCTCCATGTCGTAGTCGTGTCTCTGTTTAAGCTGTCCCCGGTGCAATATGTGCCAATACCATGGATTGTTAATGAAAGATAACAACTCGTTAAACACTCTGGTTGAAGGGGTAAGAACCATTACATGACTAGCGAAAAAACTGTGGTGTCGATCTGACAACACCTGCTGGTCTGACATTAAGCTGGGAAAGTCATCGAATGTGATTGCAAATTCATTTTCTGTCTGAGATCTATAACGAACAGATTGTTTAGACTCGATCCAGTAGGCATGAGGAAGACTTAGATCAAATTCATTGGGGAGATTAAACAATTCGTCCAAGTTACCGGGCTGGTAAACTAAGTTTCCGTTAACTATGGTCAGGTCTATTAGTATCGAATCGGCGTCAAAATACACCAATTTATCATATTCCCCCTGGTTGAAAATGTGGAATTTGGTATACGAATGCTGCCATGTCGAACTACCTACTTTTCCTGCTTTAATTAGAGGAACTGGCTTCAATTTGATGTTGTATTCATGGCACCGGACAGAAAAACGTACGAATTTATCTTCCAATTGCAACTCTTCATTGAAGAGAATTAGTAGGTTGGGTACTCTTGTTTTAGATGTTCTCAACGCAATGAAGTTGAGAATTGCTAAGTTCAAGTATGAAAATGTCGTAGCGTACTGAACGTAGGCAGATCTGGACACATCCAAACTAGGCAATATGGGGAGGGTGGTTTCCGGAATGATGCGGACTTTATCACGCAAGTCACACTCGGACGCAAGTAGTCGTGACACACTAATATATACAATTATGAACACCGCGAGAAGCGTTTCCCAGTGTCGAATGCCATATCTCCTCCGAGGTCTTGGCGATGGCATTACTGACAGTATTTTTTCAGTAGGCTATAATTGACAGTATTTTTCAATTGACGCTCGAATCTCATTTTTCGCGATCCCAAGCTGCAAAATAGAATCGTAACCTAGAAAGGCTAATGGATGTGGTAAGGGGCGGGGATTAACTGTGTCTGCAGCACGGCTCTGGACTCAATTTATTATTATCTCCAGCTACTCAATTCCCAGTTTTTGTTTTCTACACTTGTTCTATTTTCGGATAGCTTTCAAGATAATTCACTTTCGCAACTTCGTGTCAAAGGAAGTACAAATTGCCCCGGGAATATTCGCGGTATCTCCCGGGCAATAAAATGTCATATGAATTTGCAGTAATATACTAACCCGACACCATTCCTGGCGGAAGTTACAGAATTGAATCAAGCTTTAGCCCCGGTGTATTTATTAACGCAGTTAAGTGGAGTGACAAAAAAAATATTGTCTGGGGTCGGAAGTTTCTTTATGCAAGGCTGACCGAGGGTGCCCATGCAGCAATTATAATTCAGATATAAGACAACCGAAACTCCCACTTTGAAATGGCTTCATTTTTCAGCATTTGCAACTTTTCAAAAATACAGCAAAACTTATAGTACTTATAAAAAAAAAATGGCCATTTCCAAAATTCATGCTCGTTACGTTTACGACTCTCGTGGTAACCCAACTGTTGAAGTTGACATCACCACTGAAGATGGATTGTTCAGATCAATTGTTCCTTCTGGAGCCTCCACTGGTGCTTCTGAAGCCATTGAATTGAGAGATGGTGACAAATCCAAATGGTTAGGTAAAGGTGTCACCAAAGCAGTTGACAATGTAAACAAAATCATTGGACCTGCTTTAATTGAATCCAAGGTTGACGTTCGTGATCAAAGAGCTGTTGACAAATTTCTTCTTGACTTTGATGGTACTCCAAATAAGCAGAAGTATGGTGCGAATGCTTTACTTGGAATTTCTTTGGCTGCTGCCAAAGCCGGGGCTGCTGCTAACAAAATCCCATTATACGAACACATTGCTAAACTTTCTGGTGCTAAAACTGATTCTTATGTATTGCCAGTTCCATTCCAAAACGTTTTGAACGGTGGTTCCCATGCTGGTGGTTCTTTGGCATTCCAAGAATTTATGATTGCTCCAATTGAAGCACCTACCTTCTCTGAAGCTTTGAGAATTGGTTCTGAAGTTTACCATAAATTGAAGGCTTTAACCAAAAAAGAATACGGCCAATCTGCTGGTAATGTTGGTGACGAAGGTGGTGTTGCTCCAAATATTGAAACTCCAGAAGAAGCTCTTGACTTGATTGTGGGTGCCATCAAGGAAGCTGGTTATGAAGGCAAAGTGAAGATTGCTTTGGACGTTGCTTCATCTGAATTCTACAAAGATGGTTTATATGACTTGGATTTCAAAAACCCAGACTCTGACAAATCTAAATGGTTGACTGGTGAACAATTGGGTCAATTATATATTAGTTTGATTGAAAAATACCCAATCGTCTCCCTTGAAGATCCTTTCTCTGAAGATGACTGGGAAGCTTGGTCCGTGTTATACCCAAAGTTATCTGAAAAGGTGCAAATTGTTGGTGATGATTTGACTGTCACCAATCCAATTTTCATTAAGAAAGCTATTGAGCAAAAAGCTGCCAATGCATTATTATTGAAAGTTAATCAAATCGGTACCTTGAGTGAATCCATTGATGCTGCTCATCTCTCCTACACTGATAACTGGGGGGTCATGGTTTCCCACAGATCGGGAGAAACTGAAGATACCTTTATTGCTGATTTGGTTGTTGGATTAAGAACAGGTCAAATTAAAACCGGTGCACCAGCTAGATCCGAAAGATTGGCCAAATTAAACCAAATCTTGAGAATCGAAGAAGAAATAGGTGATAAGGCTATCTATGCTGGTGAAAAATTCCACACCGCCCAACTTTTATAATTGGATAAAACCTCTCATTTATGTTAACTGAATAAAATGGTAATGTACATTTTGCTCACATCAAGTTTCAAGCCAATGTATAAAGGTTCAATTGTATTAACGAATGCAGTATATATCTATAAGTAATTTATCATTGAATTTGGGACAAAGCATAAACGATTTGTGCTGCTGATGCATTATCCATCAAGTTCTTCTTCGTTGTAGTCGTCCCTGTGCAGTAGTCAGCCAGGCTGCTGGAGTAAGCACTACCTCCACTGTATGCTTTGGAATAGGCATTATACATGAGAGGAGTAGCTGAAGTGACAGCATCATAGTACAAGTGGACATCATCAGGATCCTGTAAGTAGTCGTAAACGAATTGACCTTGTCTTAATACCTCAGATTTGAAATCGGAGTAGGATGAATCCCAGCCACCTACGTTGAACAAATCAGCAAAACCAACGTATAGAAGATGAACGTATTGCAATTTATTGTTCCATATCTTATCTCCGTTATAGAAAGCTCCATTTTGGTTTGTGGCAGCAGTTGCTAGCTGAATGGCTTGGGTCTTCCAATAATCATTACCAGTATATTTATACAAGTAAGCTAACGTGCTCAATGCAGTCCCTACAGTGTAGGTTAACTTACCTTTGTTAACATCACTGTAATCATTCATATCCAACCCATCGTAGAACAATTTATCACTGGGATCCTGGAGGTATTGAAACATGTAATTCATACAGTTTTGAGCAAAGGTTAACAACGAATCAATAGGAGTCAATTCATATAATCGTACCGCAGCCAATGCAGCTTCAGCGGTGGATATCGATGCAATATAAGTTCCTTTATACTGCCAAATAACACCACCTTTACTGTCGGTCTCATTCATCAAGAATTTAACAATGTTGGTGGCTTTGGTCAAATAGTCCCCGTTATTGGTAACTTTATAAGCATCGATGTAAACCCATGCCACCTGGGCATTGTCATCGGAATAAATGTCGTCATCTCCGGCAGTACTAGCAGAAAAAACCTGCAAGTTGGAGTTCTCATATTCATTCAAGTTAGCTATGGTGGTTGCAATTCCTGAGGAATCTTGGAGGTTGGTGATGGCACGGCCAATTACTGCCTGGTCCCAAACCACAACCGCTTCAAAGCTCCCGGTACCACAAATGGCATCGTCATCATTCCAAGCGGAATTGCCGCTCAGCCAAAACCGTCCCCATAGCTTGTTCACGGTGTTGCTGGAGGCATCAGATGGAATCGAGGTTGCCGTGGTATAAGTAGCAGAAACTTGGACCAGGGCCTGGGAGGAAGCGGTGGTAGTGATACTTGAAGCAGGAATGGAGGTTGTGGGGGTAGTATAAGCGGATGTGGGGGTGGAAGAAGTGGATGTGGGGGTGGAAGAGGTGGATGTGGTGGTGGTAGAAGTGGGTATACTGGTAGTCGATGAGGAGCTGCCTGGTATCTGGAACCATGCAAGAAGCTGACTAAGGAAGTTTGACGAGCCAGTGGTAGTTGTTTCAGCAGCAGCCAAGTTAACAGCAGTGGCAGTATCAACGGCAGCTATACCTGCTGCAGTTGTGCCTGTAGCAACTGACTGAGTAGCACCAGCAGCATTTGCATAGACAGTTTTGGTTGCAACTACTCTTGTCACCACTTCTCTTCTTCGTATGGGATGGCCGTGTATTATCGCCGAAAGTAAAAGAAGCTGGATCAAGTATACTATGGGTATATGTTTTATCATTATAAGATATGCGAAGAACAATGGGGGAGGGACGCGGGAAGGGAAGTCTGGGTGCCTGACATAGGCCGTCATTAGGGAATGGAAGCCTATATATATATTCAGATGCATCACGAAGAAGTTCCCCTTCTTCAGGTGAAACTTATACGAAACGCCATCTTATACCTAGAAAATATCCCTGGATCTATGGGCTAAAATCTTATTGAAGAAAAGAGCACATTATTTTTTAACGCTGTTGCCCTGGTTATTTCCACCGTTGATGACTTTGGAGCTCTGTTTCAGGTGATTATATCTTGGATTTTAATCCTAAACTAGAAATAATTTCGAACGGTGATTTGGACAATGATTAACGAGCTTCGCCAAATTAAAAAATAATTATGCACCTCAATAAATTTACGCAATTGTTCGTAACTATAAAATAGGCAGTTCTTATTTTTTTTTGACTTTATAATTTTCTGACTCCTGTGAATGTGGTCCCCGGCCGCTTTTGCTGTTGCTAGTACCCCGACTGCCGTCATCCAGTATCGACTTGCGTCCTTGAGCCCTTCTAAATTTTAATTGTGCCAGAGGAGGCTAATCGGATTTCAAGATCCCAAATAAGTAATTTTTCTTTTTCTCAGGCTTCTACTAAGCATGGATCACAATAGAGTCGTTGCCCAGTAGTGCTTGCATGCTGCAGAGAAATAATTCAAACTTACTCCTCTCACCTACTACATATTGCCTAATTGGTTACTAATACCAAGGAAGGGCATAAAGTGTAGTGCATGCAATACGTTCCTGCAACAATTCGATTGCCTACAGTAAAAATATTGTCTCTCTATCTTTTTACCCCCTCCCCCTCCTCCGGTGATTTTCGTTGAATCGTGGATTAACTTTTTTCTGAGCACCTCAAAGTGTACGCTAACAGATATCATCTGATGCTCGAACAGTTTTAGAATGTGTTTATTTATTTTTATTTAGATCTAAAAGATTCGTGATTGGAGTTTTGGTGAATTTAACCAAGTTAGGTTTCCTAGGCCGTTCCCTTAAATGCGACTAGAATCTATTATTTTTCTTCTTTTCTATTTGCCCTTTATTTTATTTTTCGGCTCACTTTTTTTTTGACCGTGGAAAAAAAAAAAAAACTGAAACCTTTCTGCTATCAAACTCCTTCAATCACACTCGGGTAAAAAGAAAGAAAAAAAAAGTACAATCGAGTTTTTGTTTCACATCAGCGGTCATTCAATTCAGCATGGCGAAGAGTTACTTGAAGCATCCATTACTAGCCAATCCTAGCAAGTGGTTGACCACGCCAAGATCTCATGACAGTAAGCTATATGAATATGGATACTATGATCCAGCTTCACTAAATAATAATCCATTTGCATTATCGCTCCAAGAAACCGGCAGTGAAAAATTGAAATCCGAATTTCCCACAGGAAACTTAATCCGAATTATAGTAAAGCCTCCGCCCAACTTACAAATCGTGCCACAGATAAAGCCGATTCTAGAGTCATTAAGGGACGACCAACTCACCAACAGCTTACGACCAGGCTTTGTGCAAACACCCCCTACTTATGGACATGTGCTCAAAAACTACCAATATATACAATACTTAAACAGAAATAAACTATCTTACACCAACTTGCCTGAAGAATTACGGTTCAAGAATGATAGGAAACCCCTAACCAAGATTAATTTCATACCTGATATTACTGATGAAATAAACAAAATTCTTGTTAATAAGATCACCGATATTCTATCAAAAACAACTGACTTCGATTCTCCAACTACTTCCCAGTGCTTGAGGCTTACTCTTGGTACCGATGAAACTCCCCTGTTACATTTTGAAAATGCCACACCTATAGTCAATTTAGGAAATTTTGTCAATTTTCACGAAATACCGTCATTATCTGAAAAGCAATCCATATGCTTAAGCTACGATAAATTCCCTGATTTGTGCTTTTACTTGATTTCGTTGGTTGATTATAATAGAAAATAATCCGGCAATCAAAATGGTTGCCACCTGCTTCCTCGTAATTTATAACTCAATTGGGTAATGTAAGATGCTGTCTAACGCACGCTAATGCAACCGCGCGAAGATCAATTTTGCGGGTGACTTGATTTTTGATCTGAATTATCGGTTGCGACTAACCAAAAATGCGCAATTCGGACATAGTATGGAGTGACTACAGGAGTCTTGGCTAAATGGGTCGCATTTCTGGGGTAATGATGTCATTGGGTATGGGTATGGATATCTATAAATTGTATATGTAAATGGTTCCGAAATATATGATTGGGTGTCCGAAAGGGGGGGGCGGTCTGAAAGTTATGATGTCATCACATTTGATCGGCAACAACAGATGCTGCATATAATGACTGCGCCAAAGAACCATATTCAAGCAATGAGGTTACACCTCCACATTTTTGGCTATTAATGTAGGAACTGTAGGAATCGTAATAGTTTCTAGCTTCCCTCACAACTGTGGCTCTGATGGCGTCGTATGCTTCTTGTTGGTATTGACTGCTTGGACTGGTCATACTAAGTAAATCAGCAAATCCCACCAATAACAAATGACTATACTTCAAATCATTAGAAAGATGACCACCAGAAAAGAATATAGAGTCCAACTTTCCGCCTCCAATGGCTCTAACTGCCAATTCAACTGCAATTGCCCTCCAGTCATCACTATCGCCTCCATCGTACCTTTCTAGATAAGCCAAAGTAGAAATAGCAACTCCCACTGTGTAACTTAGTTGACCTTTATTTACTCCTCCCCCAGGAGTAACTCCATCGTAGAAAAATTTATTGTCCTGATCAAGTAAATTATCAAAGGACCAGCCTAGGGTGTATTTAGCAAATGAAATCAAGGATGCATCGCTGTTGACGGCATACAATTTCATTGCTGCCAAACCTGCTTCCAAGGTTGATATTGACGCAACATATACATCATTTATGCTCCAGGTGATTCCACCAATCTGATTGTTTTTCTGCTTTTCAATAAAGTCAACGGTATCACTAGCTTGTTGACTAACGGTGTTGTCGTACAAAATTTCAGCAGCATCGGTGAAAACCCAAACCACTTGTGCGTCATCATCAACGTAGATATCGTTGTTACCAGCTGTCGATGCCAGAAACCCATTATTCTGGGAGTTGCGGTACTTCAACAAGGCATTGATCACTGATCTGGCAGTTGAGCTTGTATGAGTATCAGTTATAGCTTTACTTGCTACGGCCACCGACCAAACCACTGGTGTGTTGGTGTTGTCACATTGATCGTTCCAATTAGAGCTGTTTTTGTTCCAGAACAAATTCCATAAGTTGTCAGTAACTTTTCTGAATGCTTGATCCGTTGATATCTCTGGCTGTTGGGTACTGACAGAGGTTATACTAGTGGTCCATGTTCCTAACGAGGAAGGAATAGATGAATCAACTCGTTTTTGGTAACTTCTACTAGAAAATCGTCTTGTTCGCCCTCCCACGATAGCTTTATCGTGGTTCTTTATGTCATCTTGATAGTCTAACAGTGGGTATGGTATACACACAATACAAGGAATGATAAAAACCCATATTAGTTGAAGTCTCATGTTGGAAATATAAGCGAATGTAGAAATGTAAGACCCACGAGAAAGCAAAACTTCCAAAAAAACGTGTCCATGTTTGCAGGCCGGGAAAATCTCAAATTATTTATATGAAGAAAGTAGGGCTTGATGCAAAAGGTCCCTGGGTATACCAAAGCGAAGCGATGCTCATGGTAGGCACGTAAACAATACGCTTATTTCTGTGAAATGTTGATAAACAATCACCAAAAATAAATAAAAGAAAGAATACATTAAATTGCAAAAAAATATTGTTGACTAAGGTTACCTAAAAAAAAGAAAAGAAAAAAAAAATTATAAACAGGCGTATACACTGGCAGGAAAAAATATCTTTGACATATGTCTCACATATGAATGGTGATGATGCTATAATTTCAATTTTATGTCATACAATTCCAGTTAACGTACGTTGAGAGTTAGGGGCTGGTATTCCATATCGACATATGAAAGGGCACTCTTGGTCACTTTCAAACACAAGGAGCGAAGGAGATAAGGAAACAAATTGTCGTGCATGTGGAGCCCAACCTATCCCTTATCCAGGATATTATTACTAAAGGGGATCGAACATTCGCTTCTTCTTCTCTTGCCAGCAATTAAATCCCTTGCAGCAAGTTGAAAACAGAATTATACTATTGTTTACGTGACTTATAAACTATTATCCAATTGGGCTGGCTCAAAAGCTTATTTGTTAGTTATTTACACGCGATAGATTATAGCCCAGAATTGAGATTAGAGCAAAAAAAGCCGGGAGAGCGCTGTGACATATGCATAGACCCTGCATATTCTCAAGGGACTTTGATTTTGTGTTGCCACTATAATACCGAAAACTTTTGTGACACCTATGACAGTGATAGTGGCTGTTAATTTCATTCCACCTTTGGGTTGTCATAAGCTCTAAATGAGATGTTGGATGATCGAAATCAGGGTCTGTCTATTTTTGGTTAGTGTGAAACTACCAAACAAACTGCATCTAGAGTCAAAGGGCTTTTTGCGGGCAAGTTTACTTTCTGGCTTAGATCCCTAATAGTTTATCTTCGATAATACCTCGCGTTCTCTGGGAACAGAATCTCACTTTAACAGTTTGTGCGGTTTGCTATGTCGCTGATGTATTGCCACCTTCGTTAATACTTGACTCCTAATTTTCCCACGTTACTATTGATGCTATTGTTCACCTATTTCAGGTATTGTTTAGCATTTGCTGCATGGTTACTAATTGGGTAATGTAATTGAAGAAGAAAGAAGCAATCTTCGCATCCCTACGAAAAATATTCGTGTGCCATTACTAGAAAGCGTAGTAATACGCCTAATTCGATGATGTCGATGACCTTAGGGATGGTGACGAATAACAACGAAAAGAATGAAAAAAAGACGTCATTTCCTCTTTCGCTTAGCTGGAAACCATCTTCTTTGAGACGAGGATCTTTATTATGTGATCAATATTCTTTATGCGTAAAGGATAAAGGGAATAATGTGTGATAGAAAATATTTTCTTTTCTTATCAGACATGCACAATTACTAGCAATTCTTGTCTATCTCCCTAAACAGAACGAAATGTTAATTTCAGACTATAAGCTGTAGACATACGGTCACGGCCAATAATTAGCGAATCACTTGTATTAGGCTAAGTGAAATGGTATCCATATTTACAGTAGTACCAATTAGGCTTCTTACAATAATAAGCTTCCTCCAAATGTTCTACAGTTTTCTCAGGAATTTCATTTTTTATGCAATATTCTAACAATGTCTATTTTTACTGCGAAAAATCCCAAAAGGATGAATGATGTTTATAAAGTACCACAATAAAAATTATATAAAAAACCAACAGATCCAATTATAATGGTCATAATAAAATATTCATAAAAGTTGAGAAGATCGATACAAGAATCAAGTTAATACTGGTTGCCTTCTGAACAACAGCATAACCATTACTCTTCTTTGACAGAGAAGAGGAGGAGGAGGAGGAGGAGGGAACAGCAGCGGAAACAGAAGACAAGGAGTCAGTCGCAATAGTTCCATCTCCTCCGATCCAATTATTGACATCACTGGCAGAGATCGACTCGTTGAAGGATGTTGAATTCGACAACCAGGTGATAGCATTACCTTTATTGTCAAAACTAACACCACCAATCATGGTGCCAGTAGTATCTCTAGCCATGTGACCGTAAACTGCCATTCCAGTTTCAATATCATCAGTTCCTTGATAATCATGGATAGTGGAGTACAAATGATTGGCTTCCGTGGTATTCATGACTTCGAAGATATCAAATTCTCCGCATCCTGATCTCCAACAGGAACAATTGACGCTGGTGGAGTATTGAGAAGTTCTTGGGATTTGGGCATTCAACAACCAAATGGCTGGCATATTGTAGTTGGACACTTCATCTGCACTGACTTTTGACTCAGTAGGCATTTTGAATTCGAAAAGGAACATCTTGACGGTACCATAGAAACCATGATAGGCAGGTATTCCATCTCTATAAACACCACAATCATTACTTAAGCCAGACGATCCACAACTTATATTGGAGAATATAACGAATTCATCTTGGGAGTTGATCAAAGTATCTTCAGCTAAGATGGTCGAAGAGGAAGCTTCAGAAATTCCATCGGATTCGGCGTAAGTTAAGGCTTTTCCTAAACAGGTGGAATTTTTACCTGCCTTAGTTAAGAAGGTGACATTCTCGGCAGTTTGTGACGAGGCATCAAAGTAAGCCTTTCTTGACCACTCACCAGAATCATTTTCATATTCATAATCGGATGAAACATAGTAAGCAAATTTGTTCAATTGCAAAGGACCTCTGAAATGAACACTAACTTCTTCATTAAGCGGAGTGTTTGTACCTGAAAAAGTGACTTTATCACTTGCAAGTTCACAAGAACAATCATCACTATATAAGTTACTCATTGAACCCACTTGACTGTAGTAACCAGTGAATCCAAAATTTTCAAATTGGAGCACCTTGACTTCTTGAGAATTCGAAGTGGCAGTTGACGAAGACGAGGATTGCGCCAGACTGGCTTGAGGACCAGCACCACCGGCACGTTTATACACGGCAGCAGCCGGGCTAATTTGACAGAGGGTAATCCCTAATGCTAGTAATAGCGATTGAACCTTCATGTTGGATTATAAGATATATAGTTAGAGAACAAAAGGGAAAAAAAAAGACAGGAACAGCCGGATTAAAGTAGTAGTTGATGTCAAAGGCACCAATGAGCACGGGAACAAGGCTTAAAATAGAAATAATACTTTTTTTTTTTTGATCCCATCACCTGTGTAGTGACTTCGCCTGCATCGGGAAGTTGGTGGATATCAAGTGTAGAAATTGCCTAATTGGGCCGAGAGATTCCGAGTCTGTAAATTGATGCGAAACTTGAGATGACGAGGGCCGGGGCTTGACGATTACCAGGGCTTGATTTTCGTCGGGGCTTGACAAGTAATAGGTACTTCAATACATTTAAATTGCAGTCAAGTTTCAAGTTCATGGCTACCAAGCACCTTTAGATGACCCGTGGAGATGTTGATGGACTGATTGTTGTTTGTATGTAATCAGTCCTGCACATTGCTCAAATGCGGTATGGAACTTTATTCATCCGTTAATCAATTGACACTCTGCTATGCCCAGTCAGGGTATAGCTGAGGTGAAATCAGTAGCTGACATTTCTGATGAAGGAATATGTGACCCCAATGTTGAGTGAAATAGAATATATGAGGTGTAAGAATGCACACGTACCTGCACATCGTAGATCCAAGTCGAAGGGGAAATGACTCCTGGCAAGCAACTTCATGCAGTGCGAAGCACATTGATATCAGCTAAGCGGAGCAGGTAAAACTGTCATTTGTTTTGGTCGACCTAAATATTTCGAAAGATGGGAAAATATAAGAGGCTAAAAACAATTGTGATCAGTTATGCTTTTAATTAACCCAACAAGGTATTGATCCAAAAACCTATACCAATGTTTAACTATCCGTTCTGTACAAAAATGATTTGTTTGGCTCAAGCGCCGAAACAACTACTTTGTAGAATCCTTAGCGATGTTGCGACCATGGACAGCTTTCAGGTACTAAACAACTAATGTTTGAAACTGTCATTTGCTTAAACTTGTACATCAATCGATCACTTCTATAGGTTCTGATATTTGAAACAGATAATTCAAATGTTGAAGTCTTAAAATGAGATTCTGGTTACAGTTGTAAGACAGATAAAAATGTAAGTCAGAAAAAACAAAGAAGCGAAGTAGGGAGTGATAATCTGCTCAAAAACAGTTTCTAAATCGACCTAAAAAATAGAAAATGATTAAAAGTATAGTAAGATAGAATTCAAATTTCTATAAAATTTTTGTTCTCATATAAGGTAAATATTAAAGTAACGATAAATATTAAAAGAGCGGTAGAATGGTCATGATAGCCATAAATCGTAGGTGGACCCTGTGGTCGAAAAAGTTTGAACCTCAAAAAAAATAAGAACCTGCACTTTCACATTGTAGGGTTTTCTCATTTACTAAAAATAGGCAGAGACTTGATGTTCTGTGTTTTTGATAGCATGTTATTTTCCTTCTGGTATATTCATCGACAAAGTGAGCTTGCAAATTTCTATACCCTATTATTTGGTGCAAGTGCGACGCCATACAAAAACTGCGTATTTTCTTGCCTATATATTATTGCTTTAAGGGACTTCTTAGTTAAACAAATATATTTCTATGGTCAGCTATGTCAAATATCCATGTGGAAAAGGCAAAAATACGGAACAAGCCTTCTCTTTCATGTACAAACTGCCAGAAACGAAAAGTAAAGTGTGATAGAAAACGACCCTGCTTATCTTGTACCAGGAAGAATTGGGCTTGCTTCTATCAAAAGAAGCCGCAACCTTTGATATTTAGTGAGTACGTGTATTCAAGTCAACATAACAGAAATTCTTCCGATAAATCGGAAAACGATCAGAATAAGTCTAGCAATCTCGATTTTAGAGTTACAGAGGGGCCTGACAATGTCTTGAATCTCCATAAAGGCTACTGTAGTGTTCACATGAAGGAACCTTTTGTACGAGTGAATCATGGACCACTAAGCTGGCTGAGTATATTTCATAAAGATCCATGTCTCAACTATCTATGGAATTTCTCTAATGAAAGGGGTGATATTACTATTTATAACAAATCAATACCCCAAATAAATAGGGCAGATTCCTTGATTTTTAAAATAAAGGACGATGACGAAAGAAAAGATGGCTCCATTTCGGAAAGAGTGTTTCGTAGGAGAATTTTAGAACAAGAAGGGTATGACGAGAAGGCACCTTTTAAAAGTTTGAATAATCTTGAGCCTGAAGAATTTCTACATCGTACAAAGAACTTGAATTCAACCAGTGTGACGTTTGTTAGAGCATTATTTGAAGGTAAATTTGACACGGAATTGCATTTGTTCGAAAAGATCAAATCTGTCCTACCAAAAAAGAGAGCATTGTGGTCTTTGGTTCATATATTTTTCACAACGGTGTATCCGTTTATGCCATTTTTAGATCAAACTGATTTTACTAAGGCAGTAATCGCCATATTAGGTCCTGTTAGGTTTTCTGACGAGCCTTTCAAAGAAATTTCAGTTAAAAGGAAGCTTGATCTTACAATAATTGCACAACTTCTTATCATTATCAGACTAACGTATTTGTCGTTATCTTCAAAAAGAGGATCAGAGAGTGAGCACCTTACAAACAGTAGGCTGTCCTCAGAGTCACAATTTGATTACAATTATTTGTTGTCATCACCAATACATTTAACAACAATTGGTGTAGCAAAAAGCTGCATTGATTCATTCAAGATTACAATGAAACCTAGCATATCTCTTTTACAATCATTAATTTTAATGAGATTTTACCACCAGTTGGCTCCTGAGTTTGGGGATGGTGTGCACGGAAGTGATTCTGTTATCAGTTCGGCTTTATTGATTCAAATGGCGGTTTCTTTGGGGCTCAATAGAGAACCGGATGATTTTGTTCACTCGGACAAAAATCAACGTCAAAACCATTTAGCAAGAAAATTATGGGCAGGGTTGGTTGAAATGTCTTATTTGAACTCGATGTTCAGTGGGCTACCTTTTACAGTCAACATAAAGAACTCCGATGTAAAAAAGCCATTTTGCAATAGAGTGAATAGCAGCATTGATGATTCAGACCTTGAGTTAGCAATTATCGATGAGTACACTTGGATTCCTATGATTATTCCATTAGATAATTATTTGAACATGATTCTTGATATTAATGCTCCTCTACTGATAAAAGAATTCATTCATGAACTCTCCATCATTGAAGTAATTTGCTTAGAAAGATTATTTACAATAAAAACAGGTTGCATGACAAAGTTTGGAATTTTCCAAGAAGTTAAAAGAGCCCAATTATTTCTACAAATTCGAAGTTCAATAATAAGTATTAATCTTCATTTATATCTTCATTATGAGAAATTACAAGAAACAGACAAGTTGTTCTACTACTTGAACAAAAACTTTCTCATATTATTAGAAGAACTTATTCCTTACTATTCTGAAGTGAGAGCCGGGAGGTATAATCAATTTGGCCTATATTTAATCCCTTTTATTGAGACATGTTTCCACAAAACAGATCACTTGATATTGATGACATTCATGAGGGTGATGTATCTGAAACAAAATATACTGACCAAGCTTTCTAACAATATTGTGTACAATCGTCGATATAACTCTCTTTTGCGTTTAGAAGCGAGTCTACATAAGGTTGGAACTTTACTTATCAAAGTATTTTCCGACTTTGCGACAAAGTACTATTACTCCTGGAGAATTGCCAAAAGTCACTCCTTGTTCTTTAAATTTGTAAGTGAACGAGACTTTTATGAAAGTTTGACATTTCCTATGATTTCTTTTAATTTGAATATCAAACAATTGGATCATTTGGAACAGATTATTGGTGTGATTGCCGACAAATTATCAGATGCCACCAGAAATATTGATGATGACGACCAAAGTACTGAATCAATCAGCAGAGCAGAAAATTTAAATAATGTATGTAATACTGATACTGTTGCTGATGATGGATGGTTACCATTGTTGCCATATCATATGAACCCGAACGTTGATTTTGAGGATAACAGTTTTCAAGACCCTTCGGATATTATTGGGTTGTATGATTTCAATTTAGAAGATTATGAATACTTAAGGGATCCCTCCTAGTGTTGTGTAGGTTTTTCCTTTCTAACCCAATTATTGTCTTCTGCATTAGGCTTGAATAGGCTCCTGGATCACAAACTTACCAAATATTTATATGATTCATTTTGTTCAGTAAATCTTTTCTGACCCAATTCGCATCATCAATAATTCCAGATTTATACATTGTATGTCGACCGCACCATAATCCTATATAGGTACATACTTATTTATATCTTGGATAATAAAAAGGAGATATTTACGAGTCACATGATTGGAAAATCATTACTATCTTTTCATCTTTTTCAAGGAAGGGTAATTGAGTATTCTTTTCGCTACCTATGCATGCTATGGAATAAACGCTCTCGTCCGTTTTTTAATGACTGTTCCCAGTGGATAAAATTGTTTCGATATCGCTTGCCTCCGATTAAAATATTACCAGCAATTGATGGCAGCTAGATCATATTGCAGTAAAATTTAGCGACTAGAGTTCCTATGGGCGATTGCGATGAGGTTGAGAAGGCAAGATGATTTGGACAATAATAATAATATAGAATTTTTCCGCTACCGTAAAATGTTCAAACGCTTAGTTTAAATTTGTCGGTGCATATCCTTTTAAAGTAAAATCGGCTAAAGGAAATACCTATTAGTAATGGTAAGAAAGTCTGAACTCAATCAACATCATTAGCCAACCAACATTGGTGGAAATTTCGGAAATTAATTTCCTATTTGGTAGGTGACTTAAAAGGGTCCCTCGGAAATAGACTTCCTCATTTGGATACAAAATCAATTAAATATAAAAGCATAAGAAGCTGCAAATTAATGCTTTATTATTTTCAAACAGCACTAAAGTTAAACAATGGATATTTTTAGACTTTACAAGTACCCTTATAAAATACCGTCTAAGGGTTTCATTGTTGATTGGGAATCCGAAGACATGAAAAATGATCCGCAGCAGTGGACTACAGTCAAAAAAATTGCAAGCACTACATTACTTTCAGGTATCTGTTTTCTGGTTACTCTCTCTTCTTCAATGGGAGCAGGAACTTATCATCAAGTTTCTGAACAGTTCAATGTGACTTTAGAGGTAGCTGCAATGGTAACATCCCTATTTTTGGTTGGGTTTGGAATAGGTGCTCCAATTTTGGCTCCATTGTGTGAAGAAATGGGTCGTTTACCAATATATATTGTTGGGATGCTTCTATTTTCATGCTTTCAGATAGGTGCTGCCACATCTAAAAACATAGAATCATTAATAATATGTCGTTTTTTCGCCGGTTTTTTTGGAACAACTCCATTATCTAATGCAGGAGGGAGCTTGGCTGATATTTGGACTTTGAAACAACTTTCTATTGCATTCCCCTGTTTTGGAGTATGCGGGTTTTTGGGTCCATGCTTAGGACCTGTGATAAGCAGCTACATCAGCGCCTCTTACTTAGGATGGAGATGGGTCCATTACATATCAGCAATTATAGGTTTCTTTTGTACTTTTGCTTGCTTTTTTTTTATGAGTGAAACTTATAAACCAATTATAATGGATTACAAAGCCAAAAATTTAAGAACCATTACAAAAATTCTGGAATACAAATCTTTGCATGAAGTTTCGTTGGAAAACAAATCCATTATATCATTCGAGGTGTTAACAAGACCTTTGTACCTCTTTATTACAGAACCCATTGTCACTTCATTCACAATAATTATTAGTATAACCTATATCATATTATTCTGTGACTTTGAATCATTCAGCATAATTTTTAACATTTGGGGATTTTCAAACAGAAAATCTTCTCTTCCATTTTTGTCTATGACAGTTGGAATTATGTTCACTTTTTTGATTGTTTCACCAATATCCTACTATTTTCTTTCACAGAAGATGAAAAAAATACATCCAGATTCCGAGTTAACTCCTGAGAATAGATTGATTCCGCTTATGTTCTGTTGTTGGGGAATTCCAGTATGTCTCTTTTGGGTTTCATGGACAACCTATGCCTCAATTTCCCCCTGGCCAACAATAGTGGCCATGTTCTTTTTCGGAATTGGAATGATGCAAGTTTTCTACACATCTTATCTTTATATCATTGATTCGTACAGAAGTAATTCTGCAAGTGCTCTAAGTGCTCTAACTTTAATTAGATACAATTGTTCAGCAGGAATGACGCATATTTCTAGACCAATGTTCGATAATTTGGGTGTTCACTGGGCATCTATGTTATTAGGTTTTCTAAGCCTAATTATTTGCGCAGTTCCATTCGTATTTTGGATTATGGGTCCTAAGTTAAGATCCTATTCCAAGCTCACAGAATAGAATACGAATGTGAAGTTGAAAACGAATAATATTGATAGAACAAAAGAAGTAAAAGACATTTTCATACAACCTTTAACTTTTATTGCTTAGTGAAATACGGTGAGATGTTGGGGATTGCACACAATGATGTGTGTTTTCAAAGCATTCATGTATCTCAGTCAGGTGAAATATCTTTGATAGATTTTGGGTTGTCGGACAGTTCAAATGATGGAAAACGTAAGAAGATAGATCTTGAAAGACTTGATTTTATTTTGGGTATACCTGAGTCTTGTGAAAATGATACCTCCTGTGAAGATGACTTTGATGAAATACGAGTTGAATTTGACTACATTGAGCATGAAGTTAGCTAGTTTTTGCAAATAATGGATTTTGCAAAACCTGTCGACCATCTTGAGCAGGGATTAGATCAAAAGGGAGTTGATCTGACTACCGAGAAAATGAATGATCTTACAAGAAAGTAATACGATTTTTAGGATGCAAATGAAATGGCCATGAAAGAACATAATACCGTTCTTTAAAACATCCACAACCTTTTTTCATACGCAGCATGCATCTCTAATGACCATTACGTACAAACGTCCTACGAATTGACCAAACATTCACCTCATAACTTTGTCGTGAAACTCGACGGCACCTATCCCATACGTCACGAGAGTAGAGCTAATAGATTATTGTAGTATATGCATTTGAACTACATTGCCTAATTTATGTACAACTCGACGTCTGAGGCCGCCCTAGCAAAAACAAGAAATTTTATTAGATTTGCTTGTAGAAGGTAACTTTCTTTCTTGCACACTTCATTATCATATATTGGTCGTGTGCTTCTTAAACGTATATTTTTATGCTACTTTTTTTCGGTGCTTGGTGCCCTTTTTTTTTCTGTGGATTTTGACAGGGCAAATTTTTTGGAGCAGCAGCGTAAAACGCATTTTGAAATTTCAAGATCCAAAACTTTCTCCAGACAAAGACACACACATACACTTCGAGATCCTTGAACAAAGACTAAGTTTCAAGTGAGAATATAGAGCTAAATACAAAAGACGGTTTGTTTGTCAAAGTACGAAGCACGATTTGTTCTAAGTTTAGTTTCTTACTTTTCTTTTGTTTTATTTTTATTTTTCACCTTCAAAACCTGTTGACAAGGGTTTACTCTTTCACCAAATCCTCTTGATCTTACTGGAGAATGCTCATGAAACTTAAACCAAATGAAAAATAATCATCTCAATCCGAACCATGGTGCAAGAATGAGAGGGAATAGCCATTCCCGGCCTCCGTTGATAAATGCCGACCAGACAGCACCTAACTTGACAATACCCATTCCGTCATCATTTGAAACTATCCATGCAACCAACATATCTCCTCCTTCCTCCATCAGAGATATTGTGGCATTAGTCTTCATCTTGTTAGCATTACCCCAGTTCATATCTTGTATCATTCTCACCACCTACATACTCTCTGGTTCGTCCAAGTTCATCGGCGGCAAAGTTGTTACCAAACACCTATTAAAAGGAGCAAGTATGGATGTCAATTATGATCACTTTAGTATAAACTCCAACTATAAATCAAAATTGATTGGATTTTCATTACAAATATTTTCCATCAACTCTGTCATATTGTTAATTTTTTACTACTTTTCACCCAAAAATTGGTTACAGTATTTAGTAGTACTTGCCAAGTCAATAATTGCCTCAAAATTAATTGGCTTCAGTTCCACAAGTTCCAGTACCATCACCTATATGACCTCGGCCAGCCCTTCTGGAGAAGTAACCACCACCACGACCGTTAATCACCATCCTCCAAATTCTTCGTTTTCCAATTCAAATGGTAAGAAAATCAACTACAAACGTGAAAACAAATATCTCAGCAACCATTTCTTGAACTCAGTCATCTGTTTTACGGTTGTGATTGCAATTAATTATTTGATTCAAGATTGGATTTTATCTATTGATTTTAAACAGGTAAAAGCTCTACTTCGAGATATATTCTCCCTATTACGATCTTTCCCACTCAATAACGACAAATTTGCTAATGACATCGACACCAACGATATTCACTCCTCAAGGCTAAGTTTCAATCAAGGCTTTTTCAGTAAAATGACGTCAAATGGTTCACCACTTCTACTAACGTCACAGAAATATTTTCATCATCATTACATGAATAAGAATTATCATTATAATACTTTAAGTTATCATTTTATTAATAAGTTGGTTATTTATGTTGCAATCCACTATCTTGACTTGAACGAATCCTCTATACAAAAGTTGTCACTAGTATTGAAGAGATGCTCAATAATTTTGAATTATTTTTACTTGGTTTTATGTATCCATGTGGTGATTTTAACTATAAGTCCAATCCTTAATCGAATCATCTTATTGAAAGACTATTCTCGAACGTTGGATCATTTATCTAGTTTAACACCTATGGTACCCCTTGAGTTTAAGAAAATAGCTCCTCCTCCTCCTCCTTCATTTTCAGTATCAGATAGCGGGGATCAAATTATTGTAAATGTGGAGCCACCATTATCTTCGCATCTTGAAAAATTACATGAGCTAAATGAGATAAATCTTGAGAATAGTATTTCTCTTTCTTCAATGCCAGATATGAATACTAATAAAATCTCTTCCACTGCTGCTAAGAATTTCGAAACCTTCTGTTTGGCCCCGTTCACAAATAGAGCAGACACTGGCTTAAATTTAAAATCACCCTCTTTCACAAAAGTTGCTTCTTACGTTGAAAATGATTCTAGAAGGATTCCACCAAACCCAGTCACAACTATTATGGATGAAAATGTATTGAGAATGTTTTCTGTTCAACCATTCTGGTCTTTATTAGCTTCATGCAAAATTATATTTGAGAGGCCCAGGTTATTTGCCGGACAGCCGTCGAAAACCCAAAATTATAATGCTGATTTAGCGGACTTGGAATCAAACGACATGGATACAAAATTTGCTGCCGTTTTCATTGATGATACTCGTATAGTTTTGAGAGCTTTAGATCTTCAGAAATTCAAAAAGTTTTTCGATACCGGTTTTGAGATTCATATCAACGGAATTAGTTGGCCATATTCGCAAATCTATCATGGAGAGTGTTTTGACAATGATGAAGAAGTTTTTATGATCTGCATTTATGGATTAACTCCCTTGTATCAGTACGAAATTGATATTTTTAACGAGGCTCAAGATGAAAAAATTTATCACAGTCTCATCAATACCGTTTCGTCAAATACGAGAAAGGTATTATCTAAATCTCCAAAAATTGATCCGATGAGCACAGTGCAATCAAGTTTGATTTCAACAATCGAAAATTTGAACAACCTAAAGGTCAAATATAGAAAAGCTAAGAAGGATGAAAACAAAAAATTGGCCGACTTACGGAAAGAAATCGTTAATTTAAGGAACAAGATCCAGAAGATCAAATCAAATAGTAAGCTAGGAAATGATACTAGAGCAGCAGGAAAATTAAAAGGCTTGAAGCACTCCGTTATTCAATTAGAAGTTGAAATTGATAGTTTGAACGAGTCTTTGAACGATTCAAGTTCTTTACAAAAATCAACCTATAACGAATATAAATCAGAGGAGACAGCGTTGTTGAATGAAATTAAAGATTTGGAAGACTTTATTGCTGGTTATGACGCAACCATTAACGAATACAAGAATAAATTAAAATTGGCAGAACAGGATCAACAGTTTATTCATAGTAAGAACAAAAAACTTCAAAGTAAGCAACATCTGAGAAACCAGGAGATTCTAAGGTTAAACACTGAAATTAAGAATTTAAAAAAGCTTGGTATCAATGCTATTCAAAAAAGAAAGAAGAATGTCGAAGAAAGATTTGAAACGGTCATTCCCAAGATAATGCAAGCCAAGGCTCAATTAGAGAAAGAGTTTGTTGAATATAGTAAGAATGAAGGGAATTAAACAGGGTTGTTTGTGGTGATATAGATTATGTATTTATTAAAAGGTTTATTTACATACCATGATTATGCATTAAGTTTTTCGCTTATTTCATTGTATACTGTTAAATTGTCCCTACCGCTATCTTGCAAAGATGCTCTTGCTTCGTTTTAGATTAGATATTGTTATCATATGTAGTGACGTTCTATTAAGAGACTCCGGTATCATTTGATATGATTTCATCAGCCGCAATATCTCCCTATTTACATAGTGTGGTTACTCGCTTAATGAAGCTCCCACTCTATGAAATCCTCTCTTATAATAGAGTAGTCCACCAGTTTTTGATCTTTCCGTTAAGTAGTTCTCGTTTGGCTTTAATATTTGCAATACATTAACCACCCATATTTCATGGTTATCAATTTCGAAAACCTCTCTTCTACTGCAAATAAATATTCTTTCCAGCTCTTGTAGAATTGGAATTTTATTTTCTGCATCAATATCAAAAATCCTATAATCGTCCTTTGGGATTTGCTTGAATGGGGTAGTCATTTCATGGAATACGGAACCATCATCACCAGTTGACTCAAAATGCTTAGGGTCTCTCTTTATACCACTAGCAAAAATTCTGCTCAACGTTACGGATTTTGATGTTGGCGGGAGAAGGTGGAGAGCGAGATATCCTGATCCGTTTTCTTGTAGTGTTCGTGAAGTATATGAAGGTAAATGAAGATTAAACTGTAATAATGGGTTGGGATACACTGAAAGAGAGCATACTGACGATAATGTCATTCCATGTAGCTGACTCAAGTCGGTGTTGGAAAGCAAAGAGGTGTCATTAGAGGTAAATCCTTTGACCCCGGCAGTGAGTATCATTGCCTGGGAGCTGATACGTGCCATTGTTGCTTTGAATTCATCTTTAAACTTATCTGATGCTGGGGCTAAATTTTCCTTTTGGACCACTTTTTGGGAATAACATCTTAAAAACGGTAGTATAGGCCCTCTAGCCGTCCTCAATACCATTTCTTACGGTATTACAACGACAAGTCGTAACAATGATATGTGTTTTATGAATTTTATGAAGATTTGGAAGTGAAAAATTCGAGATCGGTCTAGCCAGAAAACACGTACACCAAGATCAAATTAACCTTATTGAGGTATCTGATAAAGCCGATAAAACAAAGACCTCAATTGTCACTGGTATTTCACTGTGTCTAGCTCGACTATTGATGTCATTGCTCCTCTGCAACGCATTTACTAGAAACTTCATCGAAGGCTACTTTATTTTGTTGTATCCTAATCTGATTTATATTTTAAGAAATTTTAACATTATTAACAAGAAATTTTCTACTACATAGCATAATACCATTTGATTTTTTTATTACCTTCTATCCCATGTGGAACTAAAGAGCTAAATTAACAATTAACCAAATTAATTAATTAGAAGAAAATAGGTAGTGGAAACGTAGCTTCGTTTAATCAACTTCTTCCATAGTAGATTCAGTGGCTGGTTCTTCGGTAGAAGTAGTTGAAGTACCAACTTCTGCTTCAACTTCCTCATCTTCTTCAATGTTTAAACCTAAAGAGATCAATCTGTTGATTCTACCAGCGAAAGAAGATGGTTCATCTAAAGTGAATCCAGAGGTAAGTAAAGCGGTTTCGTATAATAAGTTGGTCAAATCCTTAACGGTCTTATCTTCGGCACCATCAGCTTCAACTTTTTTCTTCAACTCCTTGATGATAGAAGATCTTGGAGAGATTTCGAAAGTCTTCTTAGATGACATGTAAGAAGACATGGTGGTGTCTCTTAAAGCTTGAGCTTTCATGATTCTTTCCATATTAGCAGACCAACCGAATTGACCAGTTCTGATAGCAGCTGGAGCATCAACTAATTTATGCGAAACAACAACTTTTTCAACTTGATCACCTAAGATATCTTTCAAAGCTTTGGTTAATGGTTCGAATTCGGCAATTTCTTTTTCTCTTTGTTCCTTTTCTTCTTCAGATTCTTCCAAGTCGAAATCTTTGGTGATATCAACTAACTTCTTGTCTTCGAATTCTTTCAATTGAGTCATAGCATATTCATCAATTGGGTCGACCAAGAATAATACTTCAAAGTTCTTAGCTTTCAAAGCATCCAAGAATGGAGACTTTTCAACTGCTTTGATAGATTCCCCAGTAATGTAGTAAATATTCTTTTGGTGTTCTGGCATACGGGTAACGTAGTCAGACAAAGAAGTGTATTCTTCGGTAGATTTGGTTGAGTAGTATCTCAATAACTTGGACAAAGCATTTCTGTTTTGTTGGTCTTCGTGGATACCTAATTTGATGTTCTTGGAGAATGCGGTGTAGAATTTTTCAAATTGTTCACTGTCTTCAGCAATCTCATTGAAAGTCTCAATTAATTTCTTGACAATGTTCTTCTTAATAACTTTCAAGATCTTGTTTTGTTGTAACATTTCTCTTGATAAATTCAAAGGTAAATCTTCAGAATCAACAACCCCCTTAATGAATGATAACCATTCTGGGATCAATTCTTCAGCATCATCAGTGATGAAAACACGACGAACATATAATTTGATGTTATTCTTCTTCTTTTTGGATTCAAAGGCATCGAATGGAGCTCTCTTTGGAACGAATAAGATGGCTCTGAATTCTAATTGACCTTCAACCGAGAAGTGTTTAACGGCCAATGGATCTTCCCAATCGTTAGAAATAGATTTGTAGAAAGCATTGTATTCTTCCTTTTTGACATCAGATGGGTTTCTGGTCCACAAAGGTTTAGTTTTGTTTAATTCTTCAGTTTCAGTAACCTGTTCAGTAATCTTTTTAGTTTTTTCTTCCTTCTTATCCTCATCTTCAACTTCTTCTAATTTTGGTTTTTTATCATCACCTTCTTCTGATTCATCCTTCTTTTCAGATTCAGCTTCTTCGACTGGAACTTCTTTTTCAACTTCTTTAGTGACGACTAATTGGATTGGGTAAGCAACGAATTCGGAGTGTCTCTTGACAACTTCTTTAATTCTTTTTTCTTCCAAGTATTCCAATTGATCTTCCTTCAAGAACAATCTCAAGATGGTACCACGGCCAATTCTTTCGTTCGTTTCATCTAAAGTAATGGTGAACTTACCACCAGCGTTAGATTCCCAAATGTATTGTTCATCATCATTGTGCTTGGAGATGACTTGAACGTGATCAGCAACCAAGAAAAGAGAGTAGAAACCAACCCCAAATTGACCAATCATAGAAACATCGGCACCAGCAGATAAAGCTTCCATGAAAGCTTTGGTACCAGATTTAGCAATAGTACCTAAGTTGTTGACTAAGTCAGCTTTAGTCATACCAATACCGGAATCTCTAATTTCCAAAACTTTGTGATCTGGTTTTGGAGTAATTCTGATGAACAATTCTGGTTCGGAATCCAATTTAGCTGGATCAGATAAGGCTTCGTATCTAATTTTGTCTATAGCATCGGAAGCGTTAGAGATTAATTCTCTTAAGAAAATTTCCTTATTAGAATAAACCGTGTTAATGATCAATGACATTAACTGAGAGATCTCAGCGGTAAATTCATGAGTTTCAACCTTGGCGTCTGACATTTTGGTGATATCAAGTTAATAAAAATCTATATTGAAGAAGATTAGTAGAAAGAACGGAGACGAAATGGTTACAATTATATACCGCGAGCTGCAAATTTCGTCGAACCGAATCGAAAAAAAACTGTGCAGTTTGCAAGAAGTCTGGAAAACCTTCCATGAGCTTCCATACAGAGGTGTATGGGTGTATTGAAAAGTCACGCTAAACACCCGTACCTCATAATACAAATACACCCACACCGCAAATCTCCTAGATAATCACCTCTTCTGTTTCTACTCCACAGTCTATACACCGTCTCTTGACCATTTTCAACTCTCCTGGTATAGCCAAAGGAGCAGACCAATCATGGACGTGTCGCTCGCCCAAGTCTTGGCCATTTCGTAGTTTTCTTGTGTACTCTTCGGCTCTAGTTTTCTTCCTCATCTCCTTTAGTTTATCATTATATTTCTTATCTCGGCGTTTGATCCGTTGATCCTCACGCTTCTCCCATTCCTCATCCAAACCTTGTGGAGACCCCCATTTCTTCCATGCGAATTCTTCGACTTGAAACCGAAGAAATAGCTGCATTCGTGAATATCCATGTGGGTTCGGTTTCTCAATACGCGGTAACAATGTAGTATCTCTTAACTCAGGATCCGTCAACAAATAATCTTCACGACATTCTGTTTTCGTTAGAAGGGAATATTTTTCTGGTTTCTCCTTGGTACATTTTTTACACACTCTGACCTTGCGGAAGTTTTCGTAGAAATTGAAATTTATATCGATAGAGTTGCACTCAAAGCACTTAGGTGCGGATTCGATGTCGATCGGGGGAGCGGGATCGCTAACGACTTGTGTTTGAGTTTCTTTCCATTGTTCTAGAGTAGTGGCATCTTCATTGGTGGGTTCATCGACGTTAATAAATCCACCCTTGGAGTCTTTCATGGTGGAAAAATCATACTCTATATAGTCTGCTTTATTAATTGAGGGAGGTTGGTATTTAGACTTAAGTTCTTGTTGAAGTTTCTGCCGTTTGACATCACGTTCGATAAGTACGCTCACAGGACCTTCAGTGGATGATCCATCACGGCGGTTTTTTTGCCGTTCTTTCTGGATTTCGATGGCTCTTAGCCGATTTTGCTCGATCTTCTGCCGTTGTTCCGGTGTTAGATGAACTTTGGGTAGTTCCGGAATCGTCTTGCTATCACCTATCCTGATTTGATCGAACGATGTGGTGGGTACTGCCGCAGGCCCGGGTTCAACTCTAGGATGTGACCCGGTCACGACTGTATTCCTAGGATGTGCTCCAGTCACGTCTGTATTCTTAGGATGTGCTCCAGTCACGTCTCCATTCTTTGCTCGTAGCCTCTCCAACGCCCGCTGACGATTTGCTTCCTGTTTATGTTAGTACCAGGCACAACAGCAAAACTGATGTATACATACGATTCTCCGGCGTTGCTCCTCGGTTAGGTTCCCTCTTGCTGCTGACATGGTGATGAGTAAAGAAGTAATGGTGATGGCTTTTGGCGTTTATGCAGGTAGAGGGGGAAATGTCGCCAGCTTATGTCAGCTGTTGCAAACATGACAGTTAATCCACCGCCACCAGACTTCAATATCAAACCCCCGGAACAATCCCTCAGCAATCTCAAACTCCTCCCCTCAGGACTCACTTACCTAATGGAGTGTAGTCACAAGGACACCATCTAGCGCCAATTATGATATAGCTCCCCCGCCAGGTGTTGATCGGAAAAATCGCGATCCTAACACCGAAGTGGTTGGTGTCAGACAAGAAAAAAATACCTTATCCCCGGCAAACGGTTCAAGTACAGTATGCAAATATGAGGCCAATATTTTGGGGCTTTAGTGAGAGTGACACTATGGGACTTAAACACCGTGCAGACGTCGGCGTTTTACGTAAAAAAAAAAGAAAGAAAGTCATAATCGATCGATATTAAAGATATGCCCTTAAT
Source organism: Isabelozyma heimii (assembly GCA_030555995.1). NCBI lineage: Eukaryota > Fungi > Ascomycota > Pichiomycetes > Serinales > Metschnikowiaceae > Isabelozyma > Isabelozyma heimii. The sequence continues at coordinate 332,245 of JANIVW010000004.1, forward strand.
TTAATGTATTTTTTTCTAGGGGGTTTTCCATATAAGTAGCCAGGACCCACCTTCTTTGTTTTGGTGAAGTACAAACTTGATAAAAAAAGTTTTTTTTCTACGGCGGTGTTCCCCTCCTGACTCCTCTTCGTATCTTTATACCTAGTTAGGTGTTCTCCGCTTATCGCAAGCTAATAGCTCTTGCCATCCACCCCCCTCCCCCATGCAATGAACGTATGCACTATAGTTTTTTTTCGTCTTCACTCATTTTTATTATATTACTGACTAAATAGTATCGATATGAGATGAACTCCTCCGTATTTGTTAATCAGATAACAAACCTTCATTTGATGCCGAAAATCCAAAGCATCAGTGAACCGGTATGTGAATCTGAAATCGAATCTCCTAGCATCCGCTCTATTTGCACGTCTCCTTTACCCATCAACGCCACAGAAGATCCTGATCAAATCTTAACCTCCGATGTCTTGGAGCGATTCATCACCTCACTCAACACATTTCTCAAATCCTTACAAAAACTCAACGCACCGACATCAGTGGACATTCAAAAACAGTTGAAAGAAGATATAGACGATGTCGGTCACCGTGACAACATCAACACTTACCTACGAGTAGCCAAGTATATCAAACAATCCATCGATGAGTCCAACACGCTTTTCAATGAACGAATGTCTCCTCCTCCAGCAGGCGCATCATCATCTGATGGTGATGTCGCAGCACGCGACAAAAAACAGTTGACTCTCAGTCCACAAGAAATTTTGGTGTTCGCAGCCATGGGTGCTAACACTACCAGCTACACTAACTTATATCAACTACTTTGTCCCGAAATTGTCCATAACCATGCTCCAGAACCAGTGTCGTATCCCATTGTAACTCAACTCCAGTCCCAGCTTCTATCTATCAAGCCCATCTACTCGACCGAGGTGTTCAATGCCCTCAAAGACGCAATCCAATTCCTTGAGGCATCCATGCAAATCTCCATCGAAAGCATGTCTCCAGTGCCATTATTCAAACGCATATGGTTGGTTGATGATCGAATACATCATTTACTTCAATCTAAAAATGTATTTGCTCTTCGGATCTTATTCGTGTTCTCCTGCCTATGTCTCATCACTAGACTACAATTTATGAATGAAATTAATGTTTGGGTCGATTACATCGAGTGGTTTAAAACTTATAGTCTAGGACTAAGTAATCCAAACTCTGAGTTTTATCGATTCGATAATCAACTTTACAATTTGGTGGTGATTAATAAATATAGAATTAGCCCCAAAAATTTGCACCACTTGGGGTCCTTTGATCCTCAAGCAATTCCAATAAAACCTAATGATAATAACGATACCTCGGAATTCACCTTGAACGAGTACGGTAACTACTACTAATAGTATGTCGGCTTTGTACATATTGAATTATAAATAATGTCCTGGTACAACAGAAATGTAATTGCCTCTTTATTGAGCTGCAAAAGCCTTGTAAGCAATCTACTAGCCTTGGCGGAGCTGCCCTCCTTTACTTTAAATACCTTCATGAGTACTTTGCCAAAAGGTGGTGTTCTTCTAGTCTCGGTTCTACATTTTTTCATTTTTTCACTTTTCTCATTTTTTTGTCAAATTTCGCAGCAATTAACTAACATCATTTATTTTTCTATATAAATATCATAAATTCATCACATCATAAGAATATAATGATTTTATGAGTGTCAGTTATTTAAAATTTCATCAGCCCAGGTTGGCAAAACAAAACAGGCTTCATGAATCTTTTTGTTGTAGTATCTCAAGTTTTCCTTGACAAATTTATCATCCCAGTCGAATCTAACTGGTTTGGTAACATCACAGTCTTTGTCCTTGGAGCAAACCATGAATCCAATAGAACCAGATGGATAGGTTGGAATCATGGTGTAACCGTACTCAGCTACAGCAAAAACATCTTTACAGTCTTTCTTCAATTGAGAGATAATGTCCATGTGTAACCAAATGTTTTCTGCTTGAGTAGTAATAACACCCTTTTCGGTTAAAGCATCTCTCAATAATTCAAAGTATGGTTTTTGGAATAAAGATTCAGCTGGTCCTTCCGGATCAGAAGAGTCGGTAATGATAACATCAAATTGGTTTTTGTACTCAGCTAAGAATTTGAACCCATCTCCAATATGAATTTTAGTTCTTGGATCCTTGTAAGACTTAGACATTTCTGGTAAGTACTTTTTGGAAACTTCAATAACAGTTTCGTCAATGTCACATAACCATGCCTCTTCAATTGACTCGTGCTTCAAGATTTCTCTTAAAACACCACCGTCACCTCCTCCAACAACCAAAGCTCTCTTGGGGTTAGGGTGAGAGTTGAGGGCCAAGTGAGCAATCATTTCCTGGTAGGAGAACTCGTCACGCTCAGTAACTTGAATACAGTTATCTAAAACCAAAACATTACCATAGGTTTCTGATTTAAAAACTAAGACGTCTTGGTACTTGGATTTTTCAACGTGCAAGACTTTTTCTACCTTCAACGACATGGCTTGACCTGGCCACATAGTGTCAGAGATTTCAGCAAACCATCCGTCTTTGATGGAAGGGTGAGTTAGTTCTTGAGCCATTGCGATTGTTTATACTTTCAATGTATGTAAAGAAGAGGTCTATTAGAAAAGAACTAACACTACAAAAAAAATTTTTCATGCCCAGAGCCAGAGTCAGGGAATGAAAAGAGCGA